>WBMV01009020.1:144632-271961 GCA_013396655.1 Campylorhamphus procurvoides | reverse complement strand
GCGCGGCCACGCCCACCACGCCTGGACCGGAGAGGGGGCGGGGCCGGGGCCGGCCGGCAGGGGGCGCTGTGCGCTCCAAGGAGGGGGACAGAGGGGATAGTGCCGTGAGGGGAGAGNAGTGCCCTGAGGGGAGAGAGCATCGTGAGGGAAGAGTGCCCTGAGGGGAGAGAGCATCGTGAGGGAAGAGTGCCCTGAGGGGAGAGAGCATCGTGAGGGAAGAGTGCCATGAGGGGAGAACATCGTGAGGGAAGAGTGCCCTGAGGGGAGAGAGCATCGTGAGGGAAGAGTGCCCTGAGGGGAGAGAGCATCGTGAGGGAAGAGTGCCCTGAGGGGAGAACATCGTGAGGGGAGAGCGCTATGAGGGGAGAGCATCGCGAGGGGAGAGAGCATCGTGAGGGGAGAGCGCCATAAGGGCAGGGCACTGACCCTGCCCAGGGCACCCGGACAGCCCTCCCGGCCGGGCTGTGGGCACGGGTGCCACCCCTCCTGTTGTTTCACAGTCACAAGATCAGTGAGGTCCGAAAAGACCTCTGCGGTCATCGAGGCCAGCCTGTGACTGAAGGCAGAGCGCTGAGTGCTGTGTCCAGTCTTTAAGCAGGGTTCTGCAAACAAATGCCTCCTGAGGCCCAACCCAGACCTCCCCTGGCACAGCTTGGGGCTCTGTCCTCTCATCCTGTCACTCGTTCCCTGGGAGAACAGCCTGACCCCACCTGGCTATGACCTCCTTCAGGGAGCCGTGCAGAGCAATGAGGTCACCCCCGAACCCCTCCAGGCTAAACACCCCAGCTCCCCCAGCTGCCCCTCACAGGATTTGTGCTCCAGAGCCTTCCCCAGCCCTGTTCCCTTCTTTGGACCTGCCCCAGCACCTCAGTATCCCCCCTGCACTGAGGGGCCCAGACTGGGCACAGCACTCGAGGTGTGGCACAGGGGGACAGTCCCTGCCCTGGTCCAGCTGCCACACTATTGCTGGTACAGGCCAGAATGGCACTGGCCTCCTTGGCCACCTGGACTGGTTAATGTTCAGCTGCTGCCCACCAACACACCCAGGTCCTTCTCCACTGGACAGCTTTCCAGCCACTCTGCCCTCAGCCTGTAGCACTGTATGGGCTTGTTGTGGCCAAAGTTTAGGACCCAGCACTTAGTCTTGCTGGAGCTCCTTCAGGGACACGCTGCACAGTAGTTATAAATAGCATTGGTACCCATCTGCTCCATTTTTGTGCTTTGCTGCCCTACTGGGGTCTGAAGCACCAGTTGCTGTGCTGGGCCCAGAGTGACTCACAAAGTGTAGCAGACCCCATCTGGGCACCACTTTTAGCAGACAAATAAAAAGCCAGGTGTGTTTAATTAGAGGTCTGTTTCTTAATGCATGGCTAGGAGAGCCTTTCCTCAGGTGTAGTCCCTTGGTCATTAGCCCCTTGTTAGGCTGGAAGGCTCTAAAATCTGAGGCAGGTGTGTGGCTGAGTACAATAAAATGGCATCTCCCTGAAGGTAGGAAGCAGAAAATCAGCTTTTTGACTTCTTTCTGGGTACACTCAAGTTGTGCTTCACAGAAGGTCCTCCCTGAAGAAGAGGTGAGCAAAGCTGAGTGCTGAGGAGAATCTGCTGGGAACAGGTTGCTGGCCTGGCATGTGAGAGAGCAGAAAAGGTCCTTTGAAATGATTCATGGGCTTGTGGTATAGAAATTTGAGTAGGTCCCTTGCCAAAGGGGAACAGATCTGAGTGCTTGAAGGCTTTTTCCCCTCTCGTTGTCTGTCGGGGTACTCTTCATCTTTGGTTCCTTGGTGCAGTGGCTGGATGGGGAAGTGCAGCCTGCTGTTGGCTTCTCTGCCTCTTCCTAGGCAGGTGTTTATGGGGCCCTAGATTCCATCGATGTGTTTATTCAGTCTGCAATAATCTGGGTCAGTAGATGATGGTAATATCTGCCTCTGGTTTTGCAGGTGTGGCAGCAGTCAAGAGCTTCAAAGGAAAATGGAGACTAGTTCTGGAGGGAGAAAAACAGTGTCAGGGCAGACAATGGCTACTGAAAAGAGTCCTGTGGACTGTAATTATTAGTCTGGTTCAGAGATGTGCAGAAAGAAAATATCCCCTCATAAGGAGAGGTGTGTTTTTGGAGGCTGTGTGCACAGCCTTTGGGAATTGCATGGTTTAACGTATGTGGCTAAACACAATAAGGCCTCATGTTTTCGTTTACCTGTGTATTACTCTACTTGCCTTCATCTTTTACTTTGGCAAGGCTAAATTCATCTACTCTAAGAACTGTCTGGTATGGCTACCTGGCTTGATTATTTTAGGTTGTGCTTATTTACTGATTGATATGTTTTTAGGTAAGATGGGTTTTGTTATACAGGATTTTCTTTTTAGTGGGTAGTCAGGTAGGAAGAAAAGTTAGGAATGTGTGCAAGAGCGTTTTCTTGCCCTATAGGGCAGACTTGTGATTTTAGGAGTTAAGCAGAATCAGCAGGACTGATATAAGCAATATTTAACATACTATATGGTAGCATTTATGTTTCTTTCCATTAAAAAAAAAAGAAAAACTAAAAATGTAAAGCTCTGAGAAGGTGAGTTTGCTCAAAGCAGTGGGGTGCCATTCTGCTCTATGCCTGTAGGCAGGAAGTTCCCTAATAGCATGATGTAGCCCAGACTTACCTGTCCGGTGGGCCGTGGGGCTTCTGAAGCCACTTGGCACCTTGAGGCCGTGTTGGCAGCCAGGCTGAGCCAGCGGGCTGATGGATATAGGGGTGAGAGGTGAGCTTGGTGTATCAGCTTGAGCACAGGCCAAGGAGCCAGTTTAGTAGCAGTGTTTGCATACCTCCTTCTTCCTGCCAAAACAGCCGTGCTGCTACAGGCCTGGTTTATATCTGCCACAGTCAAACCATGTCACAAATAATAAGAAAAACCTATTTGGGATGAAACTTTACTTTTTATTTTCAAATGGAGCTAGGGAATCACAAGCTTGGATGATTATCTTTTTATTAATTTAAAATGTAGATGAAGAGCAAGGTGAAGTTTCCTGTTCCTGCATTACTACTTTTACCACTGACTTGTAAGTTGTACTGACAGAACATGTTAAGCTCACAGCTAAAATAGTGTCCTCCCCCCACTTTTTTGGTAACACTTTGCAGATTGTCTTTGTTTTCTTTGTATGTGTTTCATTTTTTTAAATTTTTTTTGCTCCCTTTCCAGATAGGCGCTCTTTCAGTTAGTTTCTAATGTTATTATTATCACACAATATGATGAAAAGCAGTTGCTGTAGGAAGGTTTGTTTGTTTCTCCATGGACTGCACAATTCTCAGCTCTTTGAGGTATTGTTTTGGCCTTACACAGGCACCAGAAGGGACCATTCAAATTCAGTATTGTTTCAGACCTTTTATTTCATTCTTTGCATTGAACAAATTTAATTTCTTTTTTAAGATGAAGCATTTTACAATGCTTCATTAGCAAACAAGTAAATATTGATTATGTTTATTACTGGAAAATTGTAAAGAGATCAGTTTCATGTTACTACAAATGAAATAAACATCCTTCAGGTTCATGTAATGTGTTCAACATGGTCTTAACGTGAAAATATGACCAGGCATCACTGATTCCTGCTTTAATACTATACAATCAAATTTAAATTTTAAAAAAGTGTTCTGTTTAAATACTGCTGGAAGAAATGATTAGAGTACAAAAAAGAAAAAAAACCCAAGAAATTCCTGTATTGTTTTGAAACCTTTTTTGGTATCAACTTTCATCAGAAAAGGCAGTTGGTGTATTGTACACACTGTCTGATTTCTAGAATCCTTCAGCTAGGGAAAGAAAGCAAAAAGCAAACTAGTCAAGAACAAAGAACCTGAAACTTGTAGAGAATTGTAGGACTCCCAACTGCAGAACCTGTTAGGAAGTGGGCAGCTGCCTGTGCTGGCAGCTGTGGAGGGTACACCAACCAGGCCTTGAGCAGAAAGAGTGCCTTGCTTCTCCCGGGGTTCTGAGCAGGGAAGCAGATTCTGGTTTTTCATAGGGTCAGAACAACAGGTTTGGTTTCTTGTCCTGCCCAGGTCTGGTGATGAAACCCAGGGCTGCCTGACAGGTACCTCTGCAGAGCACCAGTAATGACTTGCAAACCTCATTCCTTTTGCCCTTCCCTGGCCCTTGTTTTTGCTGTCCTTTCACCTCTGTTTTTCCATCGCAGTCTCCTCCCAAATAAACAACCCACCCCTAGCTGCTTCTTCCCCATTGGCCCCGGTTTTGCTCCATCTGCGCTCAGATTTGGGTTACTTAGATACTGTTACTTAGATAATCTCAGCCTTATCTGGTATTACTGACACGGTTACCGAGGTGCTGGTGGCCTTGCATGACTTCACTCCCTGGAAGGCGCCTGACAGTCCCTTCCATTGCTCTCTGATGTCTGCCATGTTCTCCTCTAACTCCTCCGTCAGCACCTGTGGGATCCAACCACCCGCACAGCACTGTCTGTTTCTACTAACACTTTTTTTAGGTCACATCAGTAGTTCTTCCCATTTGGTTCAGTTAACTGAATCTCAGGCCAAAACCAAATCCCTGGCCTGTCATTTGCCTGCAACCCTGACTGAGCATAGCTGATAGAAAATCAGAATGTTACTTTTAACTGACTGTTGTGCATGTTTTCATTACAAAATTAAAGCAGACATCAGCAAGGAGGGGAGCTTTGGCAGGTAGTGCTAAACAAGCTAAAAATACTGTAGGGATCTGTTAAGGGGGAGCAGGAAGGGAGATAGCTTAAGGGGGTTTTCTCCTGAGTTAGCAGGAAGAAGAATTTAGGAGTTCTAAATTTTTAAATGCTAAGTTAGGGCAATTGGACTCTACCTGATTTTTCCATCTGAGTTTGGATATAGGTTTTGGACTCTTTGGGTGTAGTCTGAGATCACACAGCAACATGGGTTGGGGGAAAGGGGTTTAATTTCCTGCTGTTTACCTTTAAACAACAAGAAGTGGTTTATACTTTTTTTCTTAATACCTTCTTTTTCATGCTTAAAACTTGGATTTGGCTAAAGTTTGTGGGTTTTAACTATATGCCTTTGACAGTCTCTCCTGTTAGAGCCTGTTTTTGTAATGGGTGCAAGCATTCTCTGTGAAGAAAAATATTCTTTCATTTACTACTTTGTGTTGTTTGTTCTTTAAGTGGAGTCCTATTCTCAACAAAAGGCTTCATTTCAAAGGAGAGTAAAAAGGACGTTTCCATGCCACATAAATGTAAAGATACTGTTATTACACCTTTTAGTCTATTTAAATTTTTCCTCAGGTTTGTTGCAGCTGTTACAAGTAGACCAGGCCCTCTAAATGTAGGGTGAGAAGGTCACAGCTCTGAAGAGGGGTAGCAAGATGGTGCTGAACAGACTGTACAAAGGTTTCAGCCAGGATGAAAGAAACCATTGGAGAAGGTAACTAGGGATAAACAGCAGTTTAATGCTTATTTATTTTAAGAGTGTGGGTTTTTTTTTAAAGTGCTCTGGCTTCTTGAGGAAATAAGCTGCCACTGATTGTGTCCATCAGCAGTAGTGCATCCCTTTTTAGAAGAAAGGAGGCAGCAAAGGTGCATAGGATTTTGAGGCATGTATAAAATGCAATGAAAGTCTTGTGTAGAAACAATCACTACACACTCATTAACCTGTTGATTCTATAGAGGAAAGCACACTTGCTCATTAGCCTATCCATAATCCATCTGAAACAAAGCCAGTCCGACTTTAGACAGAATCTTGTCCTTGAATGGGGTAAATGCATTCCTGAAAGCTGTTACTGAATTCCAGCTGGTGATGAATTGTGACTCTTTCCTCTATGCTTTGAGCTTATATTTGTAATGAATCTTCTTATAGTCAAGAGTCAAATTATTACTAGATCAACACATAGTGTTTAGGAAACGCAGTTTATTAGAAACTGCTGAATATCAGATTTTTTTACAATATTTTCCATGGCACATCCTGTTTACATTGTCTCAGTTAAATTAGTTTACACAAAATATTTCGCTACAGTGGTTTCCTTGAATGCCAAGACTGCAAAACAAATAACAAAGAGTAATGTTTCATCTGAGGTTATGGAAGTATCTACCTGTCCTTTCTTCCTTTATTATAGCCAAAATTCTGATGTCCAGGGTTATGTGTTATTTTGGAGAAAGTTCAACTGATAAAGTTTTATGTATAAGATGGATCTTTGTGTGTTTAGATAAATGCAAAGGATTGTCACATTTGGAGCCTTCCAAAATGAACCAATTTTACAAGTTAAAGCAATATTTCTTGCTCAATTCAAAAGTGCTGTTTCAGAGACGTATACTAAAGGGCACATCTATCCTTATATATAGATTTTTATGAGATTGTTTAACCATGCTCCAACACCTATTGCATTATTTGTTTTGGTTCTAAAGGTTACTTCATAACTTTAGCTTCAGCCTTGTTCCAGTTGATCTCAGTTTTACTGTTGATTTCAGCATAAGTGCAAGTTTGGAGCTTTACCCAGTGTCTCTCCAAGCTTTGCCCATTTGAAACACTTTTGAGTAACAAGTTACAATGGGAATAGTTTTAGATCTGTCACTGAACTAATAAACGTGGACAGAGTATCTGAAAGTATGACATGTCTGCTTTTCAGCTACTGACAAACTTTAGCCTTCAGGAATAATATGTGACTTAATGGAGAGAAAGACTAAATTTGCCTTGCAGATCCTCTCTAGTACTAAAAGCAGAAATTGTTTATTCATGTATCTGTTACTGTTGCACTCTGTGAAAATGTGAAAAATAACTGTTAGTTTGTTGTCATACTCTTTTGCTTGAATAGTGACTCATTTCTGACCTCTTAGGAGAAATTTGGCAAGGGGAAAGGTGAGGAGGTAAAATCTTGTCCTGTGTTATTTAAGGATTTAGATTTTTATTTATTTAATTCAAAGTGGTGGTGGGGGAAAAGCCTGAAAAAAAATAATGAAAGGGTTTGTGAGAAACAGTAATAGTTCAGATACTCAGACTTACAGTCCCCAGAGATGGCTCTCACAATTTGGATATAGGGTTCATGTAGACTATTGGGGGATTTAAGATCATCTAATCAAATTTTCCCCAAAGGAAAGGCTGCTTCCCTCCCTCTCATCTAATGCTATTTGCAGTATTAAGCTGTTTTTCTAAAGAATTTGCCCCATTTATGCGTTTTGGTTAGTGGTTTCAATAGGGCACAGTAGTTATCCTGTTCATGAGATAACTGCAGTATCACCAGTTAAAATCTGATTTGCAAATTAAATGGAAAAGGGGAGGAGTCCAGAAAAAAGGGGAATTCCAAGGGCATCTGACTCTTGTGTGCAACTTTCCTATCTGTTAAATAATCTGAATTATGTTGGACAAGCAACTTTGCATATCAGCCAGGAATTGGAGACCTTTTCCTTTTTCCCCCCTCCTTCCTTATCTCATCTCTGTGAGGAATAAGGGAATTTGGCATCTGATCCCCGTGGAAAAAAAAAACCTCAAGAGCAACTACAGAAACGCTTAGCTCTGCTTCATTTATCTCTACAAGGGGTGTCCACTTGCAACCCACATCCCACACAGTTTCCTGTAGCCCAGCTATGTCCAGGTCAGTGCTTACAGCCAGGCTGTTTGTGTCTGAGCCCTGTGGGGCTGGAGGTGGGAGGCACTGCCAAAATACCCCTTCTCTACCAGGGCTCTGAGGCTGCAGAAAGGCAGGCTTTTCTCAAGGCCAGAGCTCTCCCTGGAATGCTTTCCAGCCCCCTCTGATTAAAGCTGAGAACAGTTCTTTAAGATCATGTTCCAAAGGGCTGCAGTCATCAGGTCGTGTGCTTTGTGTTATGTTCCATGCTAGCAGCTCCCTTTATGAAACTAAGGGACTTAAACTTGTCTCTTGCTGCTTATTTCTTTTTTGCTGCATCTCAGAAATTTGCCACATGGCAGTTAAGCACAGGCAGACTGGCTCTGTGATAAGAAAAGAGGATGTTCTTAGTGCTGTGTCAGAAGATAGGGAATGTAGTGCTGAAAATAGTATAGGGTGGCCATGCCGTCTTGCTCAAGTCTTCCTGTTGTGCCTTGATGAGCAGAGAAGCAGGTCCACTAGGAAAAGAACAAGTATTGTGGTTCATCTGGGATATCTTCAGATAAACTTCTGCACTTTGAAATCTTATTTCTATCAGTAATTAGTCCCCTTCAAGCAAGCTGAAAAGGGCATACTTAATTTCTGAGTAAGGCTGAAGCATGCAGTTCAAAGAACGTTCTTGTTCCTCTCTCATTTTTATCAGCAGATCTTGTAGGGGGCAAAAAAGGGACAAAAGCCTGGTATTTAAAGTGTGGTACTTTACCAAATAAGTCATTTTGTTGTTGACTTTAAAAAAAAATATTGTGTGTTGTGACAGTTTGGGATGCAGCTGACCTGAGCTGAACTCGGTTACCTTAAGGTTATGAACTTTATTTTCTGGGAATTATTTTGTCCCTTTTCATTGTTTCCTTTCATGACGAGAGTGAATTGTCCCCCTGTTTGCGGACGGCCGTGGCACAGGGTGGGATCAGCCCGTGTGTGCCGGCGCTCCCCGCTGGAGGGAGCTCTGGCTCGGGAAATGGGGCTGGTCCCACCCGTACCTGCCCCTACCCTGCCCCACCTGAAAACTTGCCTAAAAAACCACCGAAACTTCACTTTGTCATGCTAAACACTTCTCATTAAAATCGGTCATCTTAAATTTTCAGTTATGGCAGAAGTATCAGGCTTTGTTTCCATGGTAACTTGAAAATAGATGCGTAGAAACACAATCTACTAAACTGACAGTAAATTAAATTCAGAATCATCTTAGTAATGGGACTTCTGTGAATTCAATAAACTGTCATTTTCAGCAAAATCTGCTCCCTGCTGCCCGGTCAGACAGTTCTGGCAGTTGGTTATATCGTGTTATGCAAGAAACCAGGTTGAATACAACCCAGTGCTCCCAGTTTGGACCTGGTAACAGAAATAACATGGAGATGAGCAAGGTCATGCCTCAAAAAAAAAAAAAAAAGGAAAATAATCCATTTTGAAACCTATAGGTAACAGCTGAAAAGGAGGAAGAAAGGTTTGTAAATGGCAGACACTGAGAGCAGAGGATGACTTATATTTGCCATATATCTTGCGGTAGCAGGAAGGTGTAGGTGGGTGCTGTGTCCTGCAGAGGGGCAGCCAAGGCCACTTTTCTCTTTCATTCAGTGTGAAGTGTAATGATCTCCCATGAGCATCTCATGAACACAGCCAGGACTTTTAACATCCCAGTGTTATCTTTCAGTAGAGATCACAGCTTTGTGTGTTGAGTTCTTCTCTTTCTGATCTATCTTTTGCTTCTGAGGAAGCAAGGAAAAAACTCACTCCTTTAGCAAGTTTAGAGATCATCTTCTAGGGAACAAGAAATCAAGTTATGAAGAGGTCTGTATCTCCTTGTCCTCTGTCATGTTACTTAGGTGATTTTTATATGAAATAGTTAGAAAATAATTTTGAGCTCGAACAGTCAGATTAACATTTTCTGTTTTCCTACTGATTGCATTGCTAAGAGTTAATGAAGACACAACCTAATCCTTTTTGCAAGTCTAGAAACTGTGAATAAATATTTTGTGGAGCCTTCAGTTTAACTCAGAAAATGGAACTAAAGAACTAAATGGAAGGCAGGAAGCCTTTGCCTGGTATCCAAGAAACACACATTTGGCAGTAATCCTGGGGCTTCTGATTACAAGCTGAAAGGAAAAACTTCATTATTTAAAGTACAGAAGAGACTGAGAGAAGCTTTTTCTGTAGTATTCTTGATTGTACAAATGTAGTCTCATTGAACAGAGAGAAAGCATTCTGCTGGCAGATCACTCAGTGGGAGAAAGCAGAAATTGTAGACTAAAAAGTCTGGGGACAAAACAGGGTGATGCAGATTTTTAAATTCTAGAGGGTGGTTAAAAAAAAGGGGCAGATTATTGATTTCAATAATATTTTAAAATACTCTGTAAAACCACAGTGCTTATTTCTGACTGTTAATGTCAGCAAACATTTAAGGCAGGGTCCTGAGCAAGTTATGCTTATATAGTTCATGGTATAATATATATAGTGTTATGATACATGATTGGCTGTGAAAATTTTTCTTTGTAGGCAGGTAGGTTAGCATCACCTCAGGTATCATTTCAAGGTACTTCAGATTCTGTGGACAGACTTCTGAAAGTATATCCTTTTAAGAGAGTCAGCTTTACTCTTTCATCATTTATAACCCATATAAAAATGAAGGGGTTTGTGCCTTTTTATTTTGCTATTCCAGCACAGAACTGGTGCAGTAGTGGTTGCAGACACAGTGGAGAAGAGCTTTTTCAACCAGCATATGGGAACACAGTCTGTGTGTTGCTAAGTGGTTGTTACCTTATTAAGCTTTAAAAGAGTTTGGCTTTTTATACAGGTCAGGGGGGGAATCTGAAAGCTTGGGGTCTTTAATTCACTGAGTTCTATTAGATAAAACCAGAAGCAATCACAATTAATCAAACAAGCTGATTTGTCTCTGTTAATACAATTACAGTGCATGGCTTTGGCATGCTGACAATTAAGCGAGGAGCTGAATTACACTGAGTATATTGATAATGTCCACGTTAAGATGCCCTGGTGGAGCAGGGTCTCATAACAATAAGGGTGCTGTTTCCAGACGGAGAAGTGAGTAATGAGCCAGCTGCCCGCAGCGCTGCTCCAGCTCACAAGCACTACCTCCAGCACCGCCTTTTCCTGTCAGCTCTGGGAACATCTGGGCAATAGCAGTCAGTGCTCCTGACAGGAAATGTCTCTGCTAATGCTCTGTGACAAAGGGGTACATCCAAGCACTGCCACAACACGGAGGATAGGGAGAGCTCAGTGCCACTTCTGAGCTGACAGAGAGCAAAGAACCTGGCTGCAGCACAGCAGCAAGACGAACTCATTCAAATAATTGTTTCCTCCTACTGCTGGCAGAACTGTATCAAAAGAAGGGTGGTATGGCTTGAAGAGATCAGTAGAGGTGGTGTAGGTCTTATTTGGAAAGAAAATATGCTAGATTAGTATTGAAAGAAAAATATTAGGTATTAAAATAGAGATAGCTACATAAATATTGAAAAGGACTTTTTTCCCCTATTCTACAAGTATGCATGAAGTCTTGCAAAGTCAGGGTATGCTCACAGCATGTCTCTATGCGGGGCTTTTTTGGGTTTTTTCCCCCTACTAGTTGGTCAGCTGTGCCTTTTCTTAGTTCTGCACCTCTGCTGAGCAGAGATGGAATTGCTCAGCTGGACTGAATGCTGAGTAACTAGGCAAAATTCTAGTTTGGAATTGAGACATTTTGTATGTACATACCAAAAAGCAAAAATTTGCACCTAAGCTTATTAGAATTGGTGATTCTTTGCCTTCATTTCATTTGGTTAGTCTGAACAACAGGAAAACGTCCAAAGTCTTATGATCAGTTCTGGCATCTGAAGATCATTGGTGACTCTGGGAGGAGGATTGTTCTAAAATATTTTTCTGTTTTCAACAAAGAAATGTGTTGTGGGTTTGTATTTATCACTTCTTTATGCAGAAAATTTGGATTTCATATAAAAACAAGTGTAACTGTATACCTGTTACATGTATTATGCAGACTCCTCTTGGCTGAACTGACAGCTCTCCTGTTCATTTTTAGCTTAGCAAGGAGGTGAATACTATAGAGATTATGATGATATTTACTCTTTTCTGAATGTCATATTTCCTTTTAAATACTGTGTGGTAACCTTTCTTTCACTGGAGTTTGCTTTGTACATTAAGGCAAAATTGATTCCTGAGCAGGCAGTTGATGCAAGACTTATGTGCCTCTTAAATTCTATGTAAACTCCACCTGGTGCATGGGATTTAAACTGATCTTTTGCAGAGCTGAACTTCACCTGTGAGACCTGGTTAAGGCACTCTTAACTTGGTATCAGTAGCCACTTGTGAGGAGAGACTCTGCTTAGTAAGAGGTCATTCAAGCTTTGTTTTTTTCATGCTGAATTTCTATAGGCTTTGAATAACATTTAGGGACTTAATTAAAATTTGAACTTTTAACTGTTAGACATTGTATTATCCACTTACATTGATGAGTATTTTGATTTGGACTCTGTCAGTCAGACACTCTTGATGTGCTCAACTCTTGGCCATAAGTAAGCTCCACAGCCAAACTATTGTGTTTCTGATGAATATGGGCCAATTCTTAAACTGGTTAAGGTGCTTCTCAGTTTTCATGTGTATTTCTACATTGATGAATCAGGATGTGTTTTTCTGCTGTTGCTTCAGTTTAAGCCGAGGATCTTTAGTTTCATTTTTGTGTTAGTTCTTGTACTCAGGGCCAGAATTTAGGCCAATGCTGTATTAGTATTAATTCCAGTTAAAAATATTCTGGAACAAAGTCATGCTCTAGTTGACTTAAGGACTTCAAGTTGCACAATAATGTTATTTTATTGTACTGTCATTATTCAGTGCAGGGATGAAATTTTGTGTTATCCTTTAAATAGGTAGCACAAGAAATCATGTAACAGTGGAGTAATTGTAGCTGGCATGGCCTTGGAGTCTGCAAAAACATACAAGAATCTGTTACAAGTTGCTTTATTCTACAGTCATGAACCACTATAAACACTGGAAGAAATGAGTGTATTTCATTCAGCTTCCCTTTAAGCCTCAAGAAATGCCAGAGAGTAAACTGGTGTTTCTCTCTGATTGAAGAGAGATTGAAGAGCACTGAGAACAGGGGAAGAGTACAGAGGTAGAGTACATATAGTAGTTTTGCAGGCAAGAAATTTAGGGCTGGGTTTCAGGAGTTTGGACATGTACCTGGTCAAATGTAAGCTCACATGTCTCATGTCATCCCAATAAAAATTGCCTTTAATAGATTTTATAGAAGTGAAAAGACCAGCAATGATTAGTGCCTTGGTAAATTTGAACAAATGCATGAGGATTTCTGAGCATTTACAAAAATAATGATTTGGAAAGATAACTGAAGTTTTGGGTTCAATTATGCTTTTAAAATTTGAGAAGCATTTCTGGAAGGCAGTATTGTCTGATTTAACGGTGTCTAAATTACAGTCAGTGTTACAGTCTTCCTTGCTCAACACAGTTTCAGGGCAAACTCATTACTTCTTTTCTGACCTCTGTCTGTGACTTGGTTCTGAGATAATGTCCTGGAGGACTTCAAGGCTAATACATCTTTCTGATTTAACAGGATTCCCTTGGTGTTCCGGGCTTTTTAGGTTTTTTTTTTTCTCCAAGCTATCCCAGTGTCATGTGTGTGCAACACAGCACTGCATTCATTAGTGCTTGAAGTGTCCTGCTGATCTGATAGCTGAATGACTGAAGAAAAAATTACTAAAAAGGACCAAAATCCTTTCTAACTTTCTATAAAAAATGAGCATGGAAGGTGTCTCAGTGGTTTGCATCTGTGGCCTTTTAAAATTGTGTGGCAGCACAGAACAAGAGCTGTTTTTCTAATGAAAGTTATGTTGGTGATTGTATTTGATTTATAATCTGAAGCTATTCCTGTATACAGAAACCCATTAATGCTTTATAAGTCTCTATTGTCTTGACAACTTTATATGCTAAAAGGCAACTCCTATTTGTAGAAATATTACTGGTTTGGAATTCAAACTTCTTGAAGTGACTGCTTCAAGGGAAGAACAGCAAGATCAATTGTGTAGTAGAGGGCTTTTATATTAGCAGAGGTTAAAAAAGCCACTGTACTAAAAGCTACTGATAGGATTGCATCATCCAAGTCTGAGGTATCTATAGACAAATGTTACAATTACCTTCTCATATATTTATTTTCTGCCTCTTTCAAACCTCAGTACATATCCCATAGGAGGAAAACAGCTTGACCCAAAAAATGGTGATGTTTTATTTCCTATGGTGCTGTCAGTCGCTGCTACACTAGCTGGGAAAGCTGGGGCAGAAAGGTCTGCTGTGAGCTGACTTTGCAGCCCTGTCTCCTCTCACTGCAGACTTTGGAGTACCTTTCTCCAGCTGACTTGCACAGATAATGATTGTTCATATCTTTCTGCCCTGTGTGGACTTGGGCAAGTGTCATGTTCTTCCTGTGCCTGCTTCAAATCTCCAGAGCGTTTTTGCCAGCATCCTATAAATTCTAGATCTACTTTAACTTGAATGAGGCAGGGAGGGAGAGGGTACAGCTCTTGCTGATAAGCTGTTTGCTGTCATATGCTTTGTTAGTTCAGCTTTCTTTTTATTGCTTCTCTGTTGTTCGTAGCTTATCTGTAAATAATGCTGAATTGAGAAAAGAAAACACAAACAAATAGCAAGAGGTCTGGTTTCCTCCACTTTTGCTTTAAAACATAGATATCTATTTTGAGGTTGGTAGTGCTTAGGATATATTGTGTCACAGTGCACAACTTGGACAGATGTGATGTATGGTGCTTTGCCAAAACAAAGGCTGTAATATTCAACTATCATCTCCAAACCTTATGTTTTAAGGTTGATCAAAGTAGCATTGAGACAGACTTGTTCTGTTAGGGTTGTCTGGAACTTAAGTTTTTAAAGTAACAGTGATGGGAGATGTTCTATTATAACTGTATGAGAGCAGCTTTGGTGAAATTTGCTAGAAATGGCTCATAGTAGTCACAGTATTTTGTTTTCATTTAATAGAGTATAATCTAGAGGCATTCTTTGCACAGAAAAAATAATGCAAATTGTGATGACAAACACATGAGCAAAGCATTACTGATACACCTCAGAAAGATAAAAAAGATAATAGTCCTGCAACCTCATGCTTGGTGGTGCAGATAGGAGTAGAACAAAACAAAGTGGAACCTACTGGCAAGAGAAGAAAGCCTTGTCCTGTGCCAATTTCCTTCTTGTAGAACCCCCTCCTGCTAGGTTCCCAGAAGCAGAAAGATGTGGGTGGAAAGCTTGTTTGGGTGTTTTCTTTGGTTGGTTTGTTTTTGTAACACTCAAAGGAGCCATATTATTCTGTGATCCTGTGGGGAGAGAGAAAGCAGGTTTTTATAGCTTAGTTTCCTTGTGGTAGTGAAGGCATGCTATAGAACGAGTGCTTAGAGTCTCTAACTTTTAAGGCTGAGAGCTGGAAGAGTGAAGAACCTCTGAGCTACAAACCTCCCAAACTCAGCAGTCAGGGGCTCTGCAGAGTTCACCATGTGTAGATACAGCAGGTGGCAGCTCCACTGCAGCTTTGCTGCCTCCAAGATAGGCAGCACCTGCTTTGCCCACACCTGGAGCTCCTTCTCCTCCTTGGTTAGAACATGGAGGGTTTATAAAAAATAACTGTTTCATTTATCATAAAAACTGTTTCATAAGTTGTTACTTATGTGAGCAGATTCAAAGATGAATTGCTTACATGAGTAACTGCTCAGCCTAGTAGGTCATGATATGTCCCTTATCTCTTGTCAAGTATTCACTTTCTTTAGCTGAAAGAAACTTAATTACTATAATTGAGATTTTAATTATTACACTGACTTGTGTTTGAATATTATGTCAATAGCAATAAATGTAGAAGGGCTTGAGAATTATTTATATTCGATTTTATATGCTTTTTAGGTTGTTCTTAAAGGAGTATCAATCCTCAAACTTTCACAGTACTAGAGCAGTTTAAAATCTATTACATATTTATTCTGTTCATCTGTCCTCTTGGTATTTACTTTAAAAAAAGAAATTGTCATGGAGCCATGTTTTGAAAGGATAGGAATCATCTATGGAGTTGAGAATTTCTATTCCAGTCCTCTCTTGCCCCATGAGAGCAGAAATGTGTACACAGCCTTTTGAGCCTGCTGTGGCTCAGGCTATGCAGCAGTGCGGCTTGCAGCCTTTCATCTTCCCTTTTTAATCGGCTTTTGTAGCCACAGGTATAAATGAAGTATTTGTTTCCATTTTCTCTAATTTTCTGCTTAGTTTCTACCCAAGCAGACTCTTCTTGGAGGCTTTAAATAATCCATTACTAAGATGCTTTTTTCTTGCAGTATTATGAGATTTTTTTCATCAGGGGAATGCACTGTATGTTTTGTTCAGTATTGTAATCTAAAACTTACCCTCTTGCTGGAACCACTGCCTTGACTTTCTACCTAAGAGATGACTGGGCACTAGGTTTAGAGAAGAGCTGAGCATAAGTTCAACAATAGATTTCTTAAAATCAGTTAATAGATCTAAGCCAGCAAAGTGAGACATTTCAATTTAATATCAAGTATAGTCATTACCCTTTGCTGCCATTCTCTGTGGCTATTCCAACCTGTATGGAATTGTGTTGATTTAAAGTGAATCAAAATTCAGAGTTACTAAAAAGTGGGACATTTTGCCAATGCTTCAGAGAAAAGGAGTTTGTTCTTTTTCCCAGTCTTCCCTGTTGTTTGTTGGGGTTTAGGTTTGGTTTTGTTGAGGTTTCTTTGCTTCTGAAAGACAAATGAAACACAATTCACTGAGCTTTGTTAGTCATGTCTGCTCCAGAACAGAGTTTGTCATTCCTCTTATCCTCCTTTCTGTGTCAGAACAGTTCCATCTATTTTGTGACTTTTTTCTTTCCTATTTCTAGTACCATCTGCATTAGAAGTGGGAGGAACTGTGCCCAAAACCAGATGACTCGAGTGTACTCTTGGCTGGGAAACAGCAGTTTAAGCAGTAATTTGCTTACAAATGTTTACTCTGGAAGAACATGACCTGAGCAATGACCATCACCTGTTCATTTGCTGCCAAAAAGCTGCTGTCAGCACAATCCCCACAGCAGTGACAGTGCCACTGTTCTGGCTGCTGACACATTGAAAAGACCTGTCACTAATGTACTAGCTGTATTTGCAGTTTTGTTTGGATAGTGGCCTTGATTTTTTTTTAATCTAAATCTAATTTACTCTTAATAAATACACTCCACTGTCTCATATTTGAGGATCTGGATAAAAGAAAAAGCAGACAGACAAGATGTGATACCTGCATAGTCAGGACCCTGCTAATGTCTTCAGATAACTTAGCTTTGTGGCAAAAAGTTGTAGTTCCTTCTATGCTCTTTTGGCTACTCACTTTGGATGGTTTTAAATCTAATTTTAAAGAGATCTTGTGTTAATTACTTTATCCATAGACCTGTCTTTTTGTTTCTTGTAGTTATCCTACCTGTGACTGAGACTTGTTAGAAGCACCATGCCCTGCATCATGAAAGGGCCGTTGTGGTCACGTTTTGTTCTGCTCCTTGTTGCTGATGTGACACAAAAGAGTTTTATTTAGCACAAATTGGAATAGTGGTTGCACTTTGCCCAGTGACAGCAGGAAGTAGCTGTAGGTATCAAAGTGGAAGATGGTATTTACTAACTGGATAAGTTGTGTGGTGCTGGGTTTTCTTCTTCCTTTCCCTCTAGCCTGGATAAAGTATGTATTTTTTTAGTACTCCTCTTTTTCCACTGTTTTGGAGGTCTTTTTCTCTGCTGGGAAAGTAGCTCTGGTAAATTGCCACAATCTTGTTTTGTAGGAAAATATAATGAGGAGAATGCAGATCCCTTTTAGAGATGTGCATGTTGTCTTGTTTCAGGAACACACAACAGTCTAAAGTTGAAAAGCCTAAGGTGAATATTTTGTGTCTGCTGTAATATTTAGAAGCACAACTGAATTTTATAGAAAACTTGCACTGTCACACCACTGGTAATATTTGGGGCAGAGGGTTATATTTTATTACAGCATCTATTAAATTAGTAGACAAATTGGATCCCTTGATCTCAAATGACTCAACCAAGAAAACACAGTTAATAGTGACAGAATTGCGTAGAAAATCCATCACTGCTGAGGGAAGAGTTGTTGTTCTGTCTTTTGGAACTTGACTGCATCTTATCCCTATCCAGTCTGTATTTTGTTTTTATGATTGTAGTAGTTGGATGCTTAAAATTACAGTCCACAGCTACAGACAAAAGTAGTCTTGAAACTCCTGAGATAGTTGATGTAGGAAGGCACAAACATAGATGCCCCTTTACTCCTGACCTTTACTGCAAATGTAATGGGTACAGGAATTTGGTATTTGACTGATGAGACCCTCCTGCCATGCTAATGCTATGACTTAGTTATTACTAGAATATCACATCACTGCAAGTAAGGTTTTCCTGTCTGTTCTTTGCTTATTTATTTTGCCCTCGGGGTGCTTTGGCTGGCCTTAATGGGGGAACAGAAGCCTTTCATTTGTATGCTTATCAAGATGTAAATAGTTTTGCTCTTCCTTTGACCACTGTAAGTTGTGACAAGCCTAATGAAATAAGTGAGATATACAACTTCTATAAATGAAATAAGAAGTATTTATCTTGTCTCCCCACTGTCTTGTTAGGAGAATGCGAAATCTAGATACAGTAAATAACCTTTCCACAGAGATGGGAGAAATCATTAGTGTAATTGTAAAGGGGGCATGGCATGCCTTTTTTCTTGCTGCATTTCTGCTTTGGCCCCCTGACTTCAAAGCCTGAAATGCACATTAATGTAGCAATTCAGTGAACTGCTGTCTAGTGAAAGAATTTCCTAAAAGCCTCTGTTTTGGTAGGAGTGCAACTGAAGCATCATTCCTTCTTCCAGACTAAGTCAGAATTTAGAGAAACATTTCTTTTTTTATGTTCTCTTTCCCTCTGTATAAGCTCTGTATCCAGCTTAAAGGATTTATTAAGAAACCTTTTCACTTGTTTGTGTTCAGGAGGGGTGGGGGGGGAAGTTATTTCTTTGATGTTCCCAAGGTTTTCCACATAACTGGATAAAACCTGAAACCGTATCAAGCAAAAGCTGTGACAGTAATCTACCCTAATTTGTTTCCCTGAAGATTGATATGATGGGTTGTTCAAACTTTACTCTCTTCAATTGTTTGAACATCTAATTTTTAGATAGCCATGCATTATTTAACTTTAATGCTGATAGTAAGCTGCTAATAAAGCAGGAAATATCTAACTCCTTTGCTATATTTTCCACAGTATCCTTGTTTCCCTCCTGTACATGTACCTTTTTAAATTTAGGTTGTCCAAGATGAAAATATACATAATTTCAGTTATACATGTGCATTCTTACGGAGCTGCTGGATAACTGTTTAGCAGATTCTCCTCTATTTGCCACAGGTATTAATGGGTCAGTATTTTACATAACTGCTGCAGGAACATGCCATAGTACTTCCTTAAGTTTATTTGAGTTGGAATATGAACTATTATCTGCATGCAGTCAGCAGTAGTCACTGAGCTGCTGGTCAGATGGAGTGAGGCACAAGGATAGAAAGCAATGCCATAATCAACAGCTTTAATGGCTAATAACACTGCAGGAAAAAGCAGAGCTGGCAGGCTTTGGCAGCATATTCAATCTGAGGGTACTGCTGTTGTTTGAGCTAACACTGACATGAAACTAATGAAGATACATTTGTTTAGATGTGTTGTGTACAGATATTACTGGACACATGACCCTGTCTGATGAGAAAATAAGCTTAGCTATTTTTTTAAGTGTTTGCTGCTGGAGCAGGCTAAAGAGGACAATATTCTTGAATAATCAGATTTGCTGTGCTTAAGAGGTTTTTTGCACTAGAAGTGAAGAACTGGGTATTAGATCTACTTTATGCACCATCAAGATCATGAGTGATGCATCTCTGCATTGCTGTTCCAGCATAAAACCTTCAGTGGTGTCAGGAAAATTAGACCCATGGATGGGTGATAAACTTCACCCATAAATGAGACAAACTGTGCACTAGAAGACTGTGGTGTTCCAATAATATTGTAGTGTTTCTGAGCTCTAGAAAAGTAAACCCATTTTCAATTTTCAGCTTTATATTGGTGTTAGAGAGACACATGAGTTATGCCTTGGGTTACATACACAATTCAATTTTTCAGCCCTTTGTAGGCTGTGATTGTGGAACATCTGTTCTGATACTTTTGTAACTTAACCTTTCTTTTATCTTTTCCTACCTAGCTTTTGCTTTCTGTCAGACCTTATGACAAAGATTTTCTTCCAAAATCCTTTTAAAAATAGAAAAATAAGCAGAATGCCACATCTAATCTAGTGCTGATGTAGCTTGGCTGCTGAGAACAGAGAACCTGGTTTAATTTAATTTGCCAAGTTGTCTTTCAGTTCTTCAATTCTAGGCATTAGCCATTAATATTCATACAAAGTCTTCCTTAAAAAGGAAGAAAAATCAATACACGCATCTGACCTTAATAACAAGGGTTTCCTGGTAATCAATAGAATCACTAACCTAATGAATTACCCTTCAAAATAGCACTCTGGATGTTTGGATCTGTCTTGAAATCTTCCAGCTTGAGTGTGGTTTAGTGCTGAAAAGTATTTCAGTTATGTTCAATGAAGCTGATGTCTGCTGTTCACAGGGCAAGATCCAGATCTTGCTCCTTAGACTCTCTGGTTTTTTGGATGCTTCTTCACTGAATCTGGTGGGCTTTATATTAGACCCTGGAATTTGACTCCTGTCTGAAAGGGAATCAAATATATATATTTTTATTTTTTTTGCCTTGGGTATATCATACTGGGTATTGCTGTAAAGGCTGGCCTGGGGCCCAGGGGCAGGATTGTCACTCATTTCAGGTGTTCTCCCCTCACTGCTGAAAGTCTTTCCATGATGAAAGAAGAGAAGGGTAGCCCCATGGTTAGGCTAGTTATGACATCCTCAAATGTATGGCAGGCAAGCTGTTCTGCTTTGAAATGAGCTTGGTTTTCTGCCACTTCCTTCAGTCATTGTCAGATAATCTTTGTAACTCAACAAGGCAGCCAAACCGCATTTTCTTACAGTTTTACAGAAATAATTATTCGTTATACTGTAAATGTGGAGCGACTGTTTCTTTTAGGGTTTTTGGGAGGTTAATTTCTCTATAGCCCTCTGGTAAGGGTCAGCCTTGATGTCCAGTTCTGATTCATACAAAACTAAATTCAGTTACATGTATTTCCCTTAGTAGTCCTTGTTCGGTCCCCCTGCGTGTTTTTGTTTGGTTTTAAATGATGCCTATTAGAAAATAATGTAGAAACACCTATTTGGTGCTTATTGTTAATGTTCCCCTAAGCCTTGAGGGCTCCTTTGGATCGAGCTGCATGTTTAGTACTGTTGCTGGAGAACAGTGGGGAGCCTTTATTTGTGTTCCTGAGGGCAAGAGAGAGTCCTGAAAAAGCAGTGGCTTTATGCTCTCTGTTTCTCTTGTGGAGCATTAGTGTCTGTCAGCTGCAGTAGTGTTGTAGGTGGTGCTGAAATGTCATTAAATCCTGATGGTACACATCTGGTGACTTGTCGTAATGTAAACTATTCCATGAATGTATGGAATGCAGCTTTTTTACTTTGATAAATTGGAACCAGGTATTTATCATTTTAAACACAGCAATGATATGTTTAAATCTACTTATTATAGCTCTTTGTGGGCAAAAATTTCACATTTGCTTTAGAGACTGTTCTGTATTACGGTTCTTATAATTAATGCAAAGTTGGAACTATAATTAAAAGCCAACCAAATGAAGTAACAAACACCCAAAATGTGTGTTCTTAGAGCTAGTAAATCATGTTTGGATTCTGATAGTTCAAGTCAAGGGTGCCTTTTCCTTATGCTAGTTCTGTTATTGTGTTTCCTCTGATGAGCAAAGTGCAGCACAGTGAAGTTTTCCAAGTCTGCAGCTTTATTAGTTCTGGATTAGTTCTTAAAGGCAAAGAATTTCGTTTTCTTTTATTACTACTTCTCTTGCACAGATTTAACATTTGAGAGCTTGTATTTGAACCTGTCAAAACAGACAAAATGCAAAAATGTCTGGGAGAATGTGATAACCTTGAGTCATGCAGAGCTCTAAAAAACACCTAATATATGAGATTAAGTATCTGTTCCTTTTGATTTGTTTGCTATACAATTGAATTGTACATAATGTTTTATGTTGTTCTTTTATATTCCAGAATTCCCTTTGCTGTTGAAGATAACACTTCATGATGACAGAAGATTAAATGGCCTGTGCAGAATCTTTTGCCTCTGGTAAGTGCAAAGCAAACATCTTCACTCTACTAGAGCTCTTTGTTTTTCATTACTACGGAAAGATTAAAATTATTTGACTTGGCCTCAGGCCTTCAATTGCTCTGTTGGGTTATTAAACATACAGAGCCAGTAATGAGTGGTATTCCTTATGTACCTTGGCTGTTTGTTCCTTACAAATAGAAGATTGATTACAATGGTTAAGAGACTTGGGATTTATTGACTTGTCTTTCTAAGAATCTTTTATCTCATAATTGCTTTCAGGAGTATTTTCTGCTTTTTTTTCACCCCCATTAATCACTGAATCATCTTTTTCTGTAATAATGAATAGTAACTGAGAATGTTAGCCAGTAAACTCAGTACTAACAGCTGGCTTTTTCCAAGTTGTTAAGAGTATGAGGGAACCTAAAATATGGGTGAATCGTGGGCTTTATTACCTCAAGTAATTTGACTGCATTGAAGAGTGCGTTACACGCTGTATCAGAAATGTCTAGTGGTTAATATTTTATTGTTTCCTGTTTGGTATTTTAAACAAAGAATTCTTTAATTCTCAATTCCTCTCCTGTCTCTGCAAACACCTCAAGCCCTGGATTCCTGTGACATTCACAGGTGAATGTAGCAGCTATTAGAGACAAGTGTCAGGAGCAAACCAGGGCAAGCTAAATCCTCTCACAGGCCTTTCTAATTCTGATATTACGTTCCTGTAAAATACTAAATCTTGAGTTTTAGAACATTGATGTACTCTGTTCTAGTTTAGCAATGTTCATTTTAGGTCAAGGAGGTAATCCTGTGAGCTCTGAGTTTTCTTTGTAGTCTCCTACTTCTCTGGTGAAAAATAAGCTGCAGTCTAGTCTCAGAATTAACATAGTGCTTGAAGTCTGAAATGCTGTGAAATATTTTGCAATATAATTACTGCTCCTAAATACATTTGGAAGGAAGACAGAAGCAACTTCATGTAGGTGATAATGAACTGTGATGCTAATATAGGGTGTCATATGCATATATTTATACATAAATTGATAAAATAGTAAAATAAAGTGCTAAAACTTAAAGATGTCTGGGACATCTGTTTGGGATGAATAGTAGTTGCTCAGAGAGGATGGTGTGATCTGTCTCTTTTAAGTACTGATAACTGGTACCCTTCAGATTCCAAACCAGCAAATTACTTTGGATTTGGAGGTGTCTGTCTCAGGTATCTATTATTTGGTTTATTATGACTATTTGTTCTTGAACTGAATTTAGCATGAAGTTTTTGTGTTTCTTCACTCTGCAAGTAATTACTGTAAATTATGGAAGGGATGGTAGTAGAAAAATATAAAAAGACATTGAGTTCTTACTTTGTTTCTCCTGAGCCTGGCTCTGTAAGAACAGACTTATAAAAACTAAGCTGTTTTATCTGGTATATGGTAGATTATCTTCAAGAGCAAGATAAGAGTTGACCATTCAGAAATTACTGTTGTTGATCTATGAAACAGATGGAAAAAGATTTTTGTTAAGCTGATTGTGTAAAATGGAGTGTAGCAAAGGAATTTGAATGTGAAAATAAACTTGCAGTTCCATGGTGACACAGAACCACATATTAGAGCATATTGGCATGTGATTTGGGTATTTATAGGGGGATTTATGCTGTACAGAGATGGTTATTGGGCACCACAGGAACAGAAGCCTTAAAGATAGTAGCTTTTGTATTGTTAAATTGAGATAGGTTCTGTAAATACTAATTTTCAAAGCAGGAATTAACTCAATCAGGTTTTTCATTTTAAAAGCTTTTCTCCCACGATAATTAATATTCAGTTTTAGCAGTGTGATCTCAGTGTAAAATCAGCTTATCTTTCAGGAACTAGGATTAAGAATCTTGTTTTGATAAACAGTCTACAGACCTTCTGAGAAATCACAGGGCTTATGCACAGACTCTGAAATAAGGACATGTAAAAGTAAACGGATTTGACTGAATTTTGCTGTGAACAGATACAGAGCCTGACCATACAGAAAGGTCACACTGTAGATATGCTTGGGTACAGCCACACGAATTAAGTTGTTCCATTTCAAGTAGTACTCTAGTCTTGGGTTCCCAGGTAGAGGTGCCAAGTTTTTTTAATTAATTTTTTTAGCTACTGATGCTGTTGGTAGCCTTTCAGATAAAGGATTATTCTTAAAAATAGTTTGGAAACTTCCATGTCATGATCAGAGATATGAGAACCTTATTTAAGGATTAATTTCTTTCACAGATAAGGCAAACCTTTTTCCCTTATCTAGTAGATTTTCTGGTATTGCACAGAATTCTCTGTACCAAGTGAAAAACAAAACAAAGTGTATTTTAATGGCTTAAAAATTCTATGGAGTGTTCACATGACAAGCACCTTTTCTTGTAAATCAATGACAGCTCTTTTCACAATCCTTCTTGTATTGGTTTAGTAAAAACAGACAGTAATTCTTATAATATGGCATTGTAATTTGTATGTACTATGAGGATCATCTTGTCTATAGCAGACAAGGGAATCTCATGCATTTTAAGTACAAGTGAGTATTTCTGTGCTCACTGATGCATTTGAGAGTCAGGAGCAGTGCTAAGCCTGAGTTTCCTGTGCCACTGTTGTTGTGTCTGTAAATGCAGATGTCTCCTTGCAGAGCTCACAAGAGTCGTGTTCACAGTCCATTTTATTCCCATGTTGGCTTTAGGTTTATTTATACAGTTTTTATCACAGTTCCTTCTTCATATTAGATAGCTTGCTGTCTGAGCTACTATGGTAAAAGGTAAAAATGAATTATAAATACCAAAAAGCAGTGCCTGCTGTTGATCTCTTCCTGATCAGTGTGTGTCTTGTGAGCAGCTCTTTGCTGGTGTTAGTGGAGGGATTGCAGGTATGGGTAGAGTGCAGAATCAGGATGCTGCTAGAAATGTATGGATTTAAGATGGGGCCAATGGAAAGAGGCTAACAGTACTTAGATACTGAATGAGTAAGAAAGGTGATATTTTTCACTAATGCCAAA
Source organism: Campylorhamphus procurvoides (assembly GCA_013396655.1). Classification (NCBI taxonomy): domain Eukaryota; kingdom Metazoa; phylum Chordata; class Aves; order Passeriformes; family Dendrocolaptidae; genus Campylorhamphus; species Campylorhamphus procurvoides. The sequence continues at coordinate 247,065 of WBMV01009020.1, read as the reverse complement.
AGAAGTTTGTAGACCACAACATTGGCTTCAACTGGGTTGAGACTGCAAAACCAACACTAGATTCTTTTGCTGGAAATGTCAGCTTTCTGTACTCTGAGAGATACCAATCAGTCCACTCAGTTTTTCTCTGTAGTGAAAGGAACTTGATTACAGTGGAAGTGGAATTATGGCTCTGACAGTCACCACTCATTTCTTAGAGCACAGCTAAGTAACTGAACCCAACACTGCCACAGATGTTGGAGGCATTGTTTTTTTTAAACATACTGTGCACAGGTTTTCCTTTCAGAATTTTAGGTTCAATGTTAATTCTACTTTGCACCAATACTTCACTTTCTTGCCAGTGCTATTTCTGGAAGCCTAGAGAAATCATTATTCCTTTGGGTTTGTGTACAGCTATTGCCACAGTAGGAGTTGGGTCTGCTGTTGCAGTAACACAGGAAAGTTCCCTCCAGGGGAGTTTTGCTCTGTCTTAGGAGTCTGGAGCAGGTGTTAACTAGGCAGGACTCTCTTCACTTATATCCTAAAGGCAACAAGACAGACAGCAAAGAAGGGGGGAAAGCAAAGCTTGTAGAGCTGGACTTAGGGATATTGGGAAAAGTTATGCTCAAAAGACATGACATGACTGGCTTTGGGACCTCCCGTGTGCTCTGGGGTAGCCAAAAAGCACCTGTGTCTTCATCCTGACCCAAGGGGTCTGAAAGTCAGGAGGGAGACTGAAAGCCATCCAAACATTTGGGAACTTCTTCAACAGAGCTTTCCCCTTTTCTCCACAGACCTGGGCTTTGCAGGCTTGCAATCTGTTTTATTTGTATAGGTTTACTGTTCAGAGGCAGCATAACTTAGGGAAGAGTGGGGATCACATTATTTTGATCACATGGATAAATACTGCTTAAAAAGAAGTGTTAGTCATGCAAACCTAGCACTTAGAAAAGTTTTATGGATAAAAATGGCCTGTGTAAAACTACGTATTAGTAGAAAAAGATCTGGAACTAACAGACTTTCACAAGTAACATTCTGTGTCCTATAGTTTATGGTGAGGTATTTACTACTGAAATTAAAGCGAAGTAAATGAAATCTGTCCAATGTATTAGTTAAATATTCAAAATTTTTCAAGTCAAACTTAACTAGATTTTTTTTTAACACTTATCTTCTGCATGAAGTGCATTTAAAAATAATGCCCATTTTCATTCCTTAAAATTGAAATACATTCTGGGACCAGCACAAAAACTGACACCAGGATAACAGCCTTGCATGTCTGATATATGAGCTGCTGATTAAGTTCTTTCTAGGCATCACACAGGGTTAATTTTGAAGGTGGGAGGTGTTGAAGAAACTCAATCCCTTTTTTTTGTCCTTAAATGTCATGCATTCTAAGCATTTGTAAAAAGAAATATAAAAATCCTTTGTCATTCTAATGGAAGTCTTGGATTGAAGCTGTTTTCCGTCTTTTATTTTAAAGAGAAGATTTTTCAATTGCTAGAGGTGTATACTAAGATGATTTGTTTGTACCACAGTCAGCACAACAAACACTATAGTTTGACATCGGTAAAAAAAGGGCTATGCCCAGTGCAAGCTGGCAGACCAACTTTAGTGAAAGGTTTCTGTAAATAAAGTACTGCAATAAGCTCAAATAACCCAGGGGCTAAAATGTAGGCTAATGTGGCAGTCATGGTAAGTATCCCTCGCAAACTGTGGTGTGTGCAGCAGTGACTGCATGTTGCTAAGGGGGCCACTGAAACAAACCTGCTGTACAGGTACCAGATTTTGAGATAATAAATAGTCTGTACAGTATCACAATATAGAAAGAGTTTAAAAACCACAATGAGAATAGATTTAAAAAAAATTTTATATTGTAAAAATTTTAAAATTAGGTCCAAACCACCATTAAAAAAGGTATGAAATGTGCAATTTTTCAAGCGGAAACAAGGGGCACAAGGAGGGTTCCATACGGGTTAATAAGAGTTGCTTTGTGATTTCTCTTTGATGCCAGTTTCTTCATAGAGCTGGTGATCACCCAGACCTCAGAGCAGTTCTCTTCAGGCAAGTAGGACACAAGCTAAAAGTATCATCACTGATTTCAGTAGGGAAGAGCGGCTGCAACAAGGAGTAAAAGGCTATTTTAAGAGACAACTGTACAGTACAGTCTATTTATGTAAATACTTGGAAAACGCAGGCACAAAATTGTTTCCTAAGTACAGAGCTGTGAAATCAGTGTGCCATATGGAGCTGTAATATATGGCAGAATATTTTAGAATCCTAAACCTTCTTGAAAGAAAACTGTTGTAAAAGTCTTCGTCTAGAATAACACGTCTACTCACTTGTGTTTTAACCAAAACCTGCAAAGATTATGTATTTCCAAACATACTAAAATATAACTTAGTGTTTTTAAAAGGCAGTAACCCTTTTCACTTATTTCTCACAAAGCACAGAGTGAGGAACTGATAATTAAAGGCAATATAAATGGTAGGCAAGTGAAACAGATGGCTGTAACATAATTCTTGAGTCTTAACTGGCACTTAACACTAACTACTTTCAATTTGACAAATACAATAAGACACCTATGTTGACATACATGTGGTGCACTTAACTACTTTTATTTATGCAAGTGAGGTATTAAAATTGTCTTGAAAAGCAGACGTCTAAGGAAGAGGAAAATGGTATGAGGAAGAGAACAGTAACCATTGTTTGCTGTGTTCAATGATTAGTAGTTGTAGGGTTTTTTCTTCCAATATCCTATCTTATAATTGCCATGCAAAGTCTGTCTTACTCCTCTGCTAGATGGGTAGCTTGGGAACATGGGAGGAAATTCACCATTTTTCAGCAAGAATTAGTTATGAAGACTGGTTTTGTTTGTTTTTTTAATGAAGTAGAATAAGCTAAAAGTGTGTGCATCTCACACGCTGCATATGGTACACTTTAATATATACACTGTCATTGTACACAAGCATCTTGTATATACACTGACACCACCTTCACCAGGAAGTCAAAAGTCCATAGATAATGACCCTTGTGCTGTATCTTCCCTTCCCCTAACGTAAATTTCACATGGAATCTCCTCCATCACCCTGTCTTCTATGACCTGCTCAGGGCAGTCGTGAGCCTGTTTGAAGGTGTAAGTGCTTTTCTTGAAGGTGCTGTTGAAGGTTTTCATGGGCTGGGGCTGTGCAAAGTCGTTGCGGAAGGGCAGTTCCATGGAGCTGAGGTTGGTCCTGCTCTGTTTCATGGTGGAGGCCTGGGAGCCACAGTGGTGGTCATGAATGCATCTGGAAGCTGTCGAAGGGCGTCGCATTTTCTGATAGTTCTCCAGTTCTTCTGATAAATCTGCCAAATCTGCAGAAATTTCTTTGTCCCTTAGAGAAAAGAGTTCATAGTGTGGAGGATCAAATACTTCCTGGAAACCAGTTTTATTGAAGGCAGTCTTGCAAGCCATCACCTTTTTGCGAGGTTGCTTTACTTGCACTAGAATTGAAATGATGAGAAGAACTAAAACTATCCCTGATGTGATGCCAATGATTGTCCCGTGAGTTTTGGTGATTTGTTCAAACAATCCAGCTTTCTTCTTTTCTGCAAAGAAAAAAGAGGATCATGATAAGTTATATTATTTTCCACACTTTTGATAATGCATTTCAAGAAAGCAAACTATTGTGATTGCTATATAAGTGCCATATTAATCAAATGCCTTAATGGTACTGGAGCTTAGACCTGTATGCCAATGGGATTTGACTAATTCCCTGTCATTAGTGGCTGCCACATGGTAATTCAGTGGCAGGTGGAACTCTGACCAGTGCAAGCTGGGTCAGCTGGGGGGTGAATTCCATCCTGAACCTTTACTGATCAGTTCATATTCCAAAATCTATGAGTTAAATAGGCTTACATTAACCTTAAATAGGTTAAATCCACCTACAGATGACACTTTTCTCACCATGGTTTGCTCCTGTTGGCAACATTCCCATTGATGTCAGTCGAAGAAAACCTAGATTTAAAATTAGTTTTTCTTTAAAGGTGAAGTTTTATCACAGTGATATTAGATATAAGAATGACTGCACTGTTGGCTTTCACATCTCTTGGAAATGTAATGGCTGTGTCTGTTTAAATCTGTCACACCTAATTCAACACAGGGAGCTTTACCATAGAGATATTCCAGTTTTAGGAGTCCAGGGATCAGGACAAGTGAGGGAAAAGGGTGGAGGGGACCAACCAACCCAAATCATATGGCAATTTTGGCTGGTACTTCATATGAAAACACACAAGATGGCAGCAGCAGAACAAGATGGTTTTCCATATTTAAAATTCTTATTTGAAGATTAAAATTTTCCTGTTGGATTTCTGTTCTGTAAATGTTCTTGTCCTAGGGGACTGAAAGATTTCCACACTGAGGCTCTGCAACGTCTGCTAGTGGGGAAGAAAAGCATTTAAGACTATGTAGAGGAAAATGTAGTAGCCTAAATATTGCATAATATTTTCAGATATCTGGCTCCTGGCGTCTAAATATGTGGGTTATGCACCTGAACACTACACACAGTGCATTGAGGAGTTATAGACCATCATATGTTACTTGAAACAATCCATGTACTTAACAGACTCCCAAGGAACTGGCTAATAAGAAGTGGGGCTTTTGCTTCAGAGCTTGGACTATTGGAGGTATGGATTCCAGTGCTGTGGAAGTTCTCTTGTCTGTATCTAGGTTTCTTAATTCTTGGAAGATATTTTAATCAAAAAGTTGTTATGCAAAAGGTGATGCCTTCTCCAGTCTCTTAAAATAAATTGCACACAACTGACTTTTCTAACAATTTTTGTGTTACAGGGCTTAGGCATAAGTAGGTCACAATATGCTCCGATTTATGTAGTTATTGATATGGACTAAAAGAGAGCTCTGGGTGCCTGCAGGAACTGAGCACAATTGTGAGCAGCTTTCTTTTTAAGGCTAAATATTGCTTATTTGGTTGCAGCAGTGTCCCTTAGCTGACAATATGGGTCTAGTCTTCAGCTGTACGGATTACAGCAGAATTTAGGCAGGTTGTTCAGCACCAGACACTGCAATTTACAAAGACTAGGAAAGGCACTTTCTTCACACTACAATATGGTTTTCATGGAATCAGTTTTTCAAATCCTGCAGTACATGAGTGAAGTGTGGATCCCAGGTGAGATTCTAGAAAACACTTGGTAAAGATGGCAAAGGGATCTAGAAACTGCACTCAAGAGGGAATGCTGAATATTCAAAGCTAATTGAGAACCTGTTTTGTGAACTGGAAAGTTTCCATAATATACCCTACATTAGAGTATCTATTAGTGGTGTGAATTTTTTTGTTTACCCGAAAGGTAATTAAAAAGTAGGGGTTTTTTAATATTTATTTATTAAAAAAATATCAGGCAGGATTTGTGTGTTGAAAAGACATTTCATTTCAAGACTTTTTTGATTCTTTGACCCTTTCTGCAGGGAAATGGAGAACATATTTAAACCTTTCTGGAGATGTCTTCAGACCTACTGATGCCATTCTATTTGTCAGGAAATACCCACCAGTGGTTTTGTTCTCTTTAGCAAGAAAAACTGTTGACCTTAGACTGGTTTTGTTCTGACAATTCAGCTATTGCTGAAGCACAAGTGAATATGCTTGTGCTTTAACAGAATAACAGTTCCTCAGAACATGAGTTTTCCCTACAAAACCTTATATTGTGGCAAGTCTCTGCTGCAGTTGTGATGGTTTAAATAATACTCCCTGCCCTGTTCTAGAGGCAGTCATTTACACGTCTGTTTTCCATAAGTGATTATTTCATGGTTCCTAACCATTCCACCTTCCTCCCGTTCTTCTTGTACCACATAAAGCAGTTGAATTTACCCTGAAACACTCAGTGACTTATAACTCAGATGTTTTAAGAGTATATTTATCTTTGAGGGTTGTTGCTTCTATTTCAGACCTAAGAAAGTCTTTTTGTGCTTGAAAGCTTGTCTTGTGTTTTCCCAGCTTTTTTCCTTTCTTTAAAAGCATTACCTGTCCTTACAATCTTTGCTTTAGGTAAAGTTTAGAAATGGATAGCATGCCACCTGGAAAATACCAAGTTCTCTTATCAAGCTGATATCCTTTTAAAATAGAGTGTATGCTGAAGAGGAAGAAGTTTAATTATGAAGCAGTAAGATCAATATTCAGGATGGTTATATGTCTGCTGAGTTTAAATAAGAAATGGGGAACACCTTCCTAAGATTAGCAGAATAGCTGTCTTCAGCATACTTCCAGGAAAAAGGCATTTCATTACTTTCTTGAAAGGCAAACTGACCAGCCTAGCTCAGAAAGGCTCTGCTTTGCACTATATTCACCTCTGCAGTGATTCTCATCCCAAGGGTATGCACAGTTCTGAATGCCATTGCAGACTAAAGAATTATTGATGCACATGTTGCTATGGCAGAAGTAAGTGTTGCCTGAGCAGGGAGCTGCAGGAGAGAAGAGAAAGAAAACATTCAGAATTTTCAGTAATTGATGCATTATTATAAAACTAGTAAGTTCGTGTTTGGGTTTTTTTAACATGTAAACACGTTCCTCTATTTCTTTTCTTACATATAACTAATTATTGGAGGATTTTCTCTCTTCATGTGGTTGCTTTCAGATGTGTTGTCTATGCTACAAAACAAATTCTTGCTCCAGGTGGGTAGGTACCAGATAGAGACAGTCACAAAACACAGATAATGGAAAAAGGCTTTAATTTGTGTCTTTAAAAACTTAATACTCAAAAGTCTCATGCTCCCCATCAATTGTATATTTATTCTGCTGTGCATCTGCCATGTAGATGCTGTGAAGCAGTCCCTGAACATCTGCATTTGAGAGCCCATTAACATCTTAAGGCAAATCAGATTTCAGCTTGTGGTGGACTGTTTCAGTAATTGCAAGAGATTTCAGTAACTGGAGGCATCTAAGTCATTCCTGCTTGTGAATCAAAAGCTCTTGGATCCTCCTATTAGAGCTAATGCAGGGATTGAGAGAGTACAGTTTAGCTTTTTAGCTATCTGTCTATAGTTAGAATTTTGAAGAAATTAACTAGAAAGCTGCCCTGAAGATTTCATGTTTGTGAATATTTGTTATAGCTCCTCGACTTCAGAAAAAATATTAAAAAATAGTAATAATTCCTTTCAGGGTGTTGTGTATTATACATAGGAAATTATTTATGAATTCAGGGCACCAGACAAGAAATTGGTTTTCCCTTTTTCTGTTTCAATAATGTGGCATTTTCATGAGGGAAAGGTTTATTATTAGTGGATTAAGTTATATATTAAACAGCAAAGGCACATGATAGACATTCTACTCTTTGGTTTCATAGAAACAACTTATTCCTGAGCAGTCTGGATTCTCTGGAACATAATGGAAAACCCAAAGGGTAGAACAGAGGGGAATGACTACTCCTGAATACTGTGTTTCTCACACGTTCCTTCTCTTGGACTTGAGAGTCTCAGGGACAAAGGATAAGTTATGCTTAAGAAAAAAGAAAATTCCAACCTTTAATTCTGCATTTGCATTCCCTAAGTTTAATATGCACTGTCTTCCCATTTCTTACTCCACTAATTCTAGTAACCTACACTCATTGGTTTTAAGCTTTTGTATTAGCTTTGTGTTACTGCTTAACCCTGTCAATCTGGCAAGAAGTTCCACATAGGAAGTCTGTGCTTTAATTGTAGTGCCAGTGCAATACAGAATGTATTTAGAGTGTATTTTGGGAGAGCTTATCTGTGTAACTTCAGAGTTTAAAAATGCTATGGTAACTATCACATCTATCTTCCTCGCTGAAGTGAGCTGAGAATTTAATTGCATGGAAAGTAGATTTAGCCTGAAGAACATCTGTTTCTCCTCCTGAAGTTCAACAAAGGGAAACAAAGTCCTGCAGTTGTGAAGGAGCAACTCCACATATGTGTACGGGCCAAGGGGCAATCGGCTGCAGAGCACATCTCTAGACAAACACTTGAAGGCATGGGCAGAACAAGTGGAACAGGAGGCAGTAGTTCACCCTTGTAGCCAAACCCCAACCAGCAGCATCCTGAGCTGCACTGGCAAGGGCACCCAGGGCATGGGAGGGGATTCTTCTCTGCACACAGCAGTCTCTGCTGTACACTTTTGTGTGTTTAACCTTCTGTGAGGATGGGGATGTTCCCAGTTTGTAAAGATGGGACAAATGCACTTCAATTCCCTGTTGTTTGTTGTTTGAGGAGTATAGAGACTGAAAGTCACAATGATTGATCAATTCCAGTCCAGGACTTCAAGGACATAGCTGGACTCTTCTCATACCAGCTGCCCAAGACTGGTGCAATGTTCACAGGGTTCTTTGTATCCAGCATTATTCACATATTGAACCAAGCCAGAAATCAAATACATTGATTTTTAACACTGCTCTTAGCTGAATTACTTAGTCAAATCTGCACGCAGCACTAGATGTGTGTTAGGTGACTGTCATACACAATTAGCTCATTTATGTAAATCTTTTCAGAAATATTGATCGTTTTCATGGTTGGCTTCATATCATTACAAATCATTAGCAAGGTAGAAGAGAAAAGTAGCTTAACAATCTGAAAATAAAACAAGCATAGATTCATTTTTATCAGTTAGAAAAATTGCTTGTGACTAGATTATTTAAAAAATATAGGGTATGTTTTTCAGCCACATACTTTTCAATTGCTCTGTCCAAGGAAGGCATTATCCAAGTAAATAAGAACAGCCACATACCTTTGCAAACTTTCTTTTGCCAAAGACTTTTGAGTTGCTTTAAAACTGTAAGTTTGGAAAGTTATCCAGCTTTAGGAGTGCTTACTGTCTCAACCTCTTGCATTTTAAAAAAAAGACCAAACCAAAAAAACCCCACTCCAATACTTAAAATAAAACCAGATAACTTCTCTGGCAAAGTTCAGTATTTTCTAGATTGAATGCTGGAATAACTTGCACTATCACCAACACTAATAATTGTATTAGAATAAATGCTACTGGAAAAGCAGTTATCAATTTTTGCAAGTTGTACATAAAAGTGGTATTTGCTTAAATTCCCAATATCCAAATGCCTCTTGTAGGTTAAACAACAGACTAGCTTGAAACATGCAATTGTTCATTACTGCCATGTAATCAAAATAAGCAAAAAGCTATTTCTCTTATAAGTCTCCATTACTTTAGGAAGATTGTCCTGTTTTATAGAAAGTAACTTTTCTTCTATATTAAATTCACCGGTTTATGGGGTTGAGCATAAAATCTACTTGTTACCTGTAACCTGAATGGTTCTTTTGCAAAGTGCTGATCAGGATCCCTTTTAGGACTGGCTACAAACATGGTAGTTCTGTCAGAGAAGTTACTTTCCTGTCAGCAAACTTTACTGTTTATTCTTCAACCAGAACTTTTTGAAAAACCTTTAGCACAACATAGACCTGATTTTCTGAAATGGGAATGTTTGATTCAGCTCTCCCCCCATATCTCAGATCTGCTCTGCAGTTCTGAACTGAAGTCTGCTTCAGTGCTGAAGATGCCCTTCATTTTCAGGTTCTGCAATGTGGGCAGTGTCACCCTTTGTGAATAGTGAGGCAACAAAATTCCATTAAGTTCAGAGAGAAAGCACTTCAAAGAAAATCTCACAAAAAAACCCTGCTTTCCAGAAACATCTGAATTTACAGTGATAGTAAAGACTACTTCTGACCCAGGCTCTGAGATCCACACAAAAATCCAGATGGCATTTACAACTCTGCTTTAACTACAGCCTGCTTGAAAAACTTGAATTTAACTACTTATTGTTGTGCCACACAGCCAGGCTTTGGCAGGGATCATGTGTGGGGTCACTTAAAGCCTCACTTAAAGCCAGGGATAAGGGAGCAGCTTAGGTGGAGTGGGTGTATTTTCACACCTGAAATGGAGGGTAGAGCTGGGGATAGGAAGGGGATCAAGTCTTTACAGGATCAAGTACTTTTCTAGCCTTCTCTATATCTGGTGTGTGCCTGCTGTGTATGTGGCTGGGGGCTGGTGGCAGAGCTCACTTCAGTGCCATTGCTGTCTTTCTCAAATAAGTCTGTGCTCATTTGTAGAACTCTTTGTGGGAAGGATATAGCCTAGGGGTGGTATTATTGCTGAATTCTACTGAAAAATAAGCTTTTTAAGAACGGAGGAAAGCTTTTCTTCAGGAGCCACCTTACAACTGTAATAAAGCAATTATCCAATTTACCAGTGAGTATGTGCAAGAAACACAAACACCCTTTTCCCTGTATTCCTGCAGTGTAATATATAGCTGATGCTTTCCCTAAAACACTTGAAGCCCCCTGATATCAGAATAGGCACTTTAATATCTACTTACGATCCACAAAGGAAGTGAACAGCATCCTGAACCTGCTGAGCCTGCTGCCTTCATCTGCCCACATCCTCACCACCCCTGTCCCCGTCTGCAGCGTCACGTCGTTGGCCACCGTGCTGCAGAACTTGGCCTTGAGGTTTTCAATGGAGCTGCTCCCGTCATAGACAGCCACGAAGTTCCTCTTGCATTCATTTGAATGCTCCATTTGATAGTCGAGAAACCGCATGTAGATCTGTTAGAGAAGACAAATGAATGTCTCCAGGGAAAGTCAGACAGAGGAGACAGCTTGCTTTCTTAGCAAAGCTTGAGCGAGATGTTTTATTCCCTTAAAAATGAGTAACTCCCAATTGACAATGCTTTCAAACTTTCATTTTACCATTAGATGCCCATGTGGAGTATTGCCTGAAACTTGTCTGAGGTATCACTTCTTCCTGCTCCCCAAAACAATGCTTATTTAACAATTTACTATGATATATTTCATTCTCCCTTTGGAAAAAAGGACAAAACAACACTTGCTGGAGAAACCCCCAAGGAGCTCAGCTAAATCTGAGGTCTATTACTCTAGAAGAGATACCAGGACTGCACAAATGTGTTGAAATAATTTTAATGGTATTTTGACTGTTCTCTTTTCTTTCTTTTTAATTCATAAAAAATAATGTTAAAATATAAGGGAAGGAGTCTAGTCAGAAAAGCTCTGAAGGCAAATAAAGAAATTAAAATTTACTGCTTTAGAATGAAAGCTAATTACTGCACCATAGCAGTGTTCTGGAAGGCACAAACCATGAAGTCAGGAGTAATTTGAATAAAAATGGAACTGAGAGAGAAAAGGAGGAGTTAATAAATTTAGTCCTGATTCTTCTAAAAGCAAAAAAATAATCCAAGAGAAGGCAGCATGTGTGTTTGAACATGTGCAGCAAGGAAATCAGAAGCTTGAGATGGTACTTAGAGTAAGGAAATAATTTATTTTGCTGGAGCCAAAAACTCATGCAGGACAGTAATTCAGAATTGCACCAGCACATCCTAGAGCTTTTTAATCTCTTAAATGGTTGTACTGGAATTCTCAGAATTCTTGTGAAAGTTTGAGATACCAAACTAAGTCACCCATATGTGCTGCAAAGGCCACTTTCAACTTTAAAATTGGTGAGACAGCCTTTGTTTAGAGAGAGAAGGAATCTGTCCAGGGAGGGCTGAGGTCTCCTGCTCTGAGGGAGAGGAGAATGCCCCTTCTCTGCCCACACCAGCTGGGTTTGTCCTGTGCCTGTGCTGGGGATGTTTCTGATCACCTCTCTGGCCCATGCTATGGATGCTGAAGAGGTTTTTTGGCAGTGTGGGGTTTTTATGCATCTGCCTAATGAGAAGACTCTCCAAGTTCTGTTGAGGTGGTGAATGAAGTCAGGGTAGGTGAATCCCACACCCACATCTGCCCATTCCCTGCTTTTCTGCCCTTTTGAATATCTCTCTTTTAACCTCAGTGAGTGCCAAAGCCTTTCAAAACTGAGCTATAAAGAATTCACTAAAGCCAAACCATCCCCCCGTGTACCTCACAGGCTTTATTGAAAACACAGTAGAAGAGCCCAGGCAGAGCCAGGTGACACTTGTACCCTCTGGCTCTTCCTTCCCGGCGCTTCCAGGGGCAGGCTGCCAGCACTGCCTCCCCCTGCACCTTCTGTCCAAAGGGGCAGCCTGTGCCATGTTATCTCATGCTTCACCTCACTCTTTTGTTGTTTTCAGCACATACATTTTTTCATTTCTTTCTGGTTTTTTTTTCCCCTGCTGTTTTTAAGATTTACTGCTAGAAATTCTCAGCTACATTGAGAGCCTGTCTCCCATTGATGTCTTATCTCACAAACGTGGGTGTGAGCTGCAAGTCCTAGTACTGGGCTGAGAGATGGTATTTTCTTTTAATGATTGACTTTATGTATCTTCTACACAATTACAATGAACTCCCAAAATAATTTAGCATACTTTTAGTAGAGCTATTATTTGTATGAAAACAAAGGCATAATTCCATTAAAAGCCCTCACCCCTTCACAAGCTCATCTGGGTTAGTGTGTTAGGCACTCTTAGATTATACTGATTACCCTTGTAGTTTTCTGAAATCTGGAAGCAATTTATTATACATATTTAACACATACTTCTCTGTTATGCAGCTTTTAAAGGTACTTTCATTGCTGCAGTTGTGTCAGTTTTAGAAGTTTATTTTTATTATAAAATCAGATTGAGGAAATTAAAAAGGTCTATGTTTATTTTTCTCTAGAGACTGTGCCACAGCAGATCTAATGGATTTTATCACCATAATTCTGCCAGAATTGAAGCTTGAGAAACCACTGTCAGAATACTAAGAATTATTTACTGTAATGTTTTAAATCAATAATTTAGGATGATGATCTAATCTCAGGACTCACCCAACTATAACTCTGCCTTCTGGCAACATTCAATAATTTATTAAAATGCTTAAGCATAAGACCTGGTGCACTCAAGTGGCAACGTAGAGAGAAAATGGTTTTATTATTGCTTCTGGAAGAACTGCTACTATTACTTAGACTAGGATAGGGTTCTTGGGAATTGAGTCACTTCTTCAAAGGCTCAAATATATTAATGGACTTTTAGTTTCTTGCTTGTCTTGTCCTCTTATCACCTCTTAGGTTGCTGTTTTAGAATACACTTGGAAGTTGGCTAATAGGGCTGGTTAGTTAACTATAAGGAATGTGTAAGAAGGCAGGGAGAAGGTCTGTCATCTTGGCAGCTACTGCTTAGAAATAAATTTTTTAATTTTTACGTACATGCAAGCAGAAGCAAAATTAAAGATATGTATGCTATAAAAAATACTCTTCTGTGCAACTCATGTAACAAATATATGATTCTGAAACATGTAGGGTTTTTTAAACAGGCTGTAGCTATTTTATTTTGGAATTGTGAATAAGATTTTGTCCTTCTCTCTGAATAACAACAAATCTCCAGCTCTTTTAATGAGCATAAGACAGGCATGTTTTCGTAGGCAGCCTCTCATTCTGCAGCACAATCAGAACCAGCAGGGACCTGAGTAACTAATGCTGATTTCTGGCTCCTGCAGCTGATATGGCCCTTTAGGCTTGGGCAGAAAAGCCCTAGCAAATTTTCCTGAGGCACTTAAAGAGATGGTGATCCTGTAGGTAAGTCAGAAGAGTGATAATTTCTCTGCTGTTTCCAGGTCAAAGCTGAGCCTTTCCTTTTAGCTCAGACTGCTGATGAAAGTGGGTTTTAAGGTGCTGGATTGTGAATTAAATGGGAGAAGCAGGCACATGTGCTGACTTTGAGCAGAACCAAATTCTCCAGTAGAACCACTGGAGGCAAAATGTTAAACTATGACAGTGAGATTTACTGGAAATCATCAAAGGTGTTAGGGAGCATTTTTGCCTGCAGTCTTCCAATAAAACCAGAGTTCAAGTCAAACGCCCTTGAAAATTGTTGCTTAAACAGTTTTCACAGTTACTTGGTATTTGAAGTTTCAAGTAATAGCAAGACAGTACCGTGGACTTGCATAACTTTAATTTCAGAAACAATTATCTATCTGGATTTCCTAAATCACTGGTACATAGCTCATTTCTGTGAAAGTAAGACATTATGCAAATCACAGCTAGTGACCATTACCTGTAACTAATGTCATGGAGCCCATTATATACTGAATTATATGAACAAAACCCACCTTAGCATTTGGAGTGGCTTTAATTGTCCATATACAGTCAACTGCTTGTCCTGGCTTTGTTTTTCCTTCTTGTTCTACTTGACTGGAACGTACAATTCCATCAGCTCCTGAGAGCTCAAACTGGCAGTCTAGGGAGAAGATATACCTTGCTGTCAAATGCAATATGAAATTAATTTAAAATTTCATGTATAAAGAAATTGTTACTGTAATACTAGACCTGGGATGGGATTTAAAATACCTCCTAGGTAAGTGAAGTCAGGATCTGCAATAGAAAGAAGTCATTAATCACAAGGGCTATCAGTGCTCGAGAATCACTTCAAGGTTTAGTATTATCTGCAGATTATGTCCATTTTTTATTATACTGCACAATAAAAATTGCCAGAAAGTTTACTGAATCAATTGCAGGGTAAAGAGGCAAAGTTTTTTCTAGATGAGAACATTATTCCACAAAGACTGACCTTATCAGAGTAAGGTAATTCTATCCTGGCAGCTCACATTTCTAGCATAACACCAAAAATTACTGCTCAGTATTTTGTTCCTACATTATGTTCCGAATTTAACTATTCCAGTTTTTGCTGAAATCACTGGAGCTCCACAAGAGCACAGATTTATTTTATCTGTCTGTCTGGTTCTGAACAATCTGAACTAAGTTTAGCAGAATATGTCAACACTGAAATTGCTCGTTGCTCTTAATAAAGAATGTGAGGAAGGACAACTCAATCCTAGAGATACTTTTCCCCTGGGTACCTATTGTCTCTCCCATTAGGGCAGGTAGTGCAGTCCTAGAGCTCATTTATGAAGGCAGAATTTCACCTTGACTGATCCCCCATCTCCTCTCTCCTAAATGTGACATATAGTTAGTGTACACATCTGTAGTACACCTGTAGTACATTGTGTGCTCAATACTAGTGAAGCAAGAACATACTTTTTCATAATGGTGATACTTCATCTCCTGAGACTAGAACCTGGCTAAAAGTGAGCCTGTGATGGGCTGGGATGTCCAAGGCTTGCATTTCAGTGATCAGGTTAGTGTTTCCTCACAAATCAGCACAGAAACTCTTGAGTTAACCTATTCACAGCTGTGGCACAGCAACCATGCAGATCATGGGGTGTGTACGTGTGTGAAATGTTAGTCTATGCAAAGAAAGCTCTAGTTCAGGAAAAAGTGCATGTCTGTTTGGTACAAAATTCTTTTCCAAATGAAGATGCAGAATTTGGCTTTCTGTAATGCTCTAAACCTTTTTTTATCACTTCAGTCCTTCAATGGCTGTAATCTATTGTGAAAATAATACACAGTTTAAATGTGTATTTAAAGTTCCAGCCTGGAACTATGCTAACTTAGTGATGTTAATGAAATGGCTTTGGAAATGGTCTTAGCAAAATGCGCAAGTACTGTCCCTCTGAAAACATTTTAGCATGTTATTCCCAGCAGACTGGTCATCATGTTTATCTGGAGTTTACAAGTCTAAATCCCTAAGCAGTAATATATAGTCAGAGACAGCATCTTCATCTGCTTTAGGGGCAAAGGCCAGATGGGTAAAGGTGACACTGAGTTATGCCTGTGTATACATTTATGAAAGAACTGACACTTGTATATTGTCTTTCATCCCAAAGGACAATAAAATGCTGATAACTACACATGTAGTGTCTATGAATTACAGTAGTCAAGCACTGCACAAGGACATCAGGTCAAATTTTCATGTAAGAATAATGCCCTGCCAGTTCTCAGTGTGCCCACAGAGCAGGTGTACTTTCTGTTTGTCTGAAGGCACTGGCAGCACATTATCCTCTCCTTCCTGCCTGGAAACTACATGGGACTTGGTGGTCTGAGCCTGTGGTTCGAGGCAATCTAGTTATCCTGAGAGCTGATGCTTGGACTGGATAGAAACTTCCTCTGGCTTTTCAGAATGGAGATCTAAAGTGTTTTGCATCTGGCTGGAGTGCTATTGTGGATTTGCTCTGGGTGTTTTTGTCAGTGTCTTATATTCCTAGAGGATAGGCTGTTGAAAACGCAGCTGTTTGTGTGCATAAATGCTCTTTTCATTAATACCACTGGTGACACTGGTACAAGGTAGAGGGATACTGAAGCTTCACATGACCAAGATCAACCATCTTCTTCTCTGGCAAACTACAGACTTGTAACTTCTTTCAGTCAACTTTCCCAAGTGGTTTTAGTCAAGTGTCCTGTAGGATAAGCAGGACTGAGACTGTGACTATCACACTGTTACTGTAATCACTGGCACTGTGCCTTCGTAAGCACTAATGATGAAATGCAGCTCCAAACTGAGCTCAAACACACCCACAGAGTTCAATGGGAGCAGATGGTCATTAACTCAGGATTTCAGACAAATTTACCTGGTATAAATGAGTACTTTGCTTGAAATCCCTTTCCTTCCAGCTCCTCATCAGATATAAACTTGATCCACATAAATCTCCCTGTCGATCTAATTAGTGCAGGACTTTTCAGACCACAGTAACGATTGATGAGAGGGGAGAAACCAAAAGGTCCATCTCGAACCTCCAGATGATCAAACCGACATTCAAATGAGGGTTCTATGTAGTAAGGTTCATCGAAGGTCAGCTCGATCCTCTGTCGTGGAGCAGCTAGACATAGGAAAATTGAGCAAAAGGTTAAATGAAGATCAAGACAAAAAAACATGAAGATGTAAATAATGAAGAGACAGGCCTCCAAAACAGCAAGATAAAAAAGGGAGCGGAAACTTCTCAAAATATACCTGGCAATCTGCTACAAAAACTCAGATATACTGTAGTAAAGATTTTAAGAACTACTTTGTGAAAGATACTTTTGCACAGAAGTTTACAGATTTTTTTTTTCTTGCTGGTGTTTATTATTGAAAATTCAGAAATCATGTAAACCTGATGCATCACTTTTAAAATATTAATAGATATGCAACAGTATTCAAACAAGTTTTAATATTAAGATATAAATTAAAAGCAGTGTTATCAAAAGCAAAATAGATAAAATTGGATAAAGCAGCTGAGGTATACAGAAAAGAATGGAAAAGAGAAGGACATGAAGAACTACTCACTGGTATATTTCTTAAACCTAGAGTCCGAGTTTGCAAAGCCATTGGCAGAAGATATCTTTCAGTAGACTAGTCAGAGAAGTGTAAATACTTTATATAGTTATTGATAAGCAGGTGGCTGTAGATGTTGGTGAGCCTGGACCAGTGGCAGTGCAACATCAGCGTTCAGACCAGAGCCCTAAACCCCAGTGAGACACAGCTATGACTACTCTGTGACCTGACTTTCACATCCGTGGCTTTATATTGTAAGAATAACTTTAGTGATCCTTGTTCTTGGCATCTCTGGAGCTCCAGGAACTTTCAGACCCTCCCTGGTATCTGGAGTGCCAGCACTGAGCAATCCCATGCCGGCTCTTTCTCTGAATGCCAAGAGGATTCACTCACGTGTCTCTAACACTGTGATCTCACCTTACACCTGCCTTACACAGGAGTTACACACATTTGGAGCTGCTTGTGCACATTGCCAGTGGTCTGCAGGATGGGCCAGATCTTGGCTGGAAATCCTGGAGGGCCTTGGCCTGTCTCAGGTACCCCACTGTGAGGAGAGGGCTGGAGCTGACTCTGTGCCCCCTGTCAGCTGCTCCTGGGGCCCCTGGAGCTGGCCAGGCTGTGTCTGCTGCCCGGGGCTCTCATGGCCAGCCAAGACTCAGAGCTTGAAATGTCCATGTGTGCAAGCAAAAAGGAGGCTGTGTCTGAACCACTGTACAAATAAAAACCCGCTGAAACCCATTACTTGAAATATTTCAATTAATTGATAGGAATCTGATGATTAAACAGACTAATACTTTTAGCTGACTTCAGTGGCGTTTGGGTGCATTCTAGTAAGAGGAAAAATAATTAGTGTGTCTCAAGTCTTGCAGCCTTTATCCAAGATGTTCTCATTGGAATATGGCTTTATTTAAGTTAATGACTTTTTTTTTTGTCCTCATCACATTATTTTAATAGCGATCTCAGCAGTGCTAACAAATCTCTGTATTTTTAGTACAGTGCTATGGCAGTCAGATGTATCTTTTTTATTAATGAAGGACAGCATAAAGATTTTCTGCTGGTGAGACAGGCTTAGAATAACACAGGATGGTCTGAAAATAGTCTTCATCTTTTGCAGTTTATTATCAGTGATATTAAGATAACAAGCTACAATTTTTATCTTAATAGTTCTGTGTCTTCATAGATTACAGTAGATCTGATGTTGCTTTTTCTGGCTGTGAGGGTATGTCTTATTCCCTACAGCTAATTTTTTAATGTTTGCATTCCTTATTAATTTGTTATTATTACTTCAGAGAGCAAATTTAGCCTCTCGCTCAAGTAAATTTATGCAGAATTTATTAGATTACCAGTATGGCTATGCAATACTTCACAGCCTTGTAAAATGGCAGCATTTTAAGAGTTTGAGAGTATCCATCTAACAGAAGGATGACAGCACAACCAAACAGAAACACAGCATGTACCTTCTAAGATGTAGATGCACTCTTGGTTTGGGGGGTACATGTTTGGGTAGTTTGGTGAAGCAAAGTGCCCTCCATTGCTCGTCCGTACCCAGTTGTCGCACGGGGTGGGGGGAATGCGGTTCACTCCAATGCTTTGCCCACCTGAAGGGAAAAAGAAGTGATCAACTTGTTCTGCAAGCGTGCAGGTTTGATATTGCAAAAGTCAAACACTGGCTTGACACAGCCTATAAAAGAGGAGAGGAATTTATTTTGGTCGAAACCCCTCTTTGAAGGTGCTCATTAATATCTGTTATCTATGCAGCTTTAATTTGCAGACTTTGGAGAGGATATCCAAAGCTGATACAGGTCTGAGCTGCCTCCAGTAAATTACATCACCTTCCGCTGGTATCTTGGCAGCTTCTTGATTTATGGGGGTGAAAACTCTCTCTCCTGCAGAAATTTTTCAAGGAAATTCTGTAGGTGTCAGTTCAAGGAATTCTTCTCCTCTGCTAAGTGTGGGTTAATCCCACACAGGAGAAAATAAGGTTTGTGAAATTGATGCCTTCCCCACTCAGCAGTCTTCAAAAATGCTTGTGGGTGGACTATTTGAAAAGCTTGTTGTCAGATAGAGAAAACATGAATTTCCATAGTGGTTTCTTTCCCACCTCTATCACCCAAAACCATAGAGCTTTATCTGGGTAAATGAACTTCAATGTCCTTTGTGACCGGCTGGCTTCATTCATTCAGAAGAAAATGCAGCAAATGGGGGGAAATAGAAAATATCAGAATTCATATTGATAATCCAAGACCTATTAATACCTGAACACAAATACTTTCCTTCACTTATATCACTCAATTAAAAATTACAAAACTGTTACATTTTTTTGAAAGGAAATCATCAAACTCAAATTGTACCTTGTGTCTTCTGTGCAACAGCAATCCCTTCCACTACAAGGATTGTTACCAGCAACACTGATGAGAGAAATTGGACAGGAAAAACATCAGTAATTCATCAAAATTACAGACTATTTTCTGCAGCCCTGACTCATGGAAATCCCAGCTTTACTGACCAAAACAACTGAGAACACACATATGTAACTCATTTATGTGTTTTAAAATTTCAGCTTTAGGAAACCAGTGCAGTCCATGAGTACTGCTGGTTCTTCTTCCAGGTTCCTTATGAAAGCATGTATGAGAATAGCAATCCATTGTTTGAGGGGACTTTAAGAATACAGGTACAAGTTATAGTGATTCCTTCCTGCTTTCTTCCCTTCCTCCCTCACCTCCTTTCCCTTATGTTTACACTTTCCCTGCACCCAAGAAGCATCACTAAGAACAGCACGTATTAAAGATCCCGTATTTCACTATCCATCAGCAATTTTAAAGCAGGCTTAATGTCCGGATTTTCCTAAAATGCTTTGCCACATCAAAATTGTTAGGGATTATCAGAAGAGGAAAAGGGAATGAAATAGAGTATATTAATATGCCACTCTTCAAAATTTTCACTTGCTTCCATCTTGAGTTTCTCTACAATTCTGACACAAGTCTTACAGAGGTAGCTAAGCAGGCCTGGACTGTGCCCTGGGCAGCAGCTGGCTGAGGGGAGATAGGATCTGAGTCACAGAATCACAGATGTCATTGAGAATAGAGAGCAACTATTACTTGTCTCTTCCAGTACAGCAACCAGGAGGGATCAGACCAAGCTAGCAGGTGGCATGTTCAAATTAAACAAAGATTTCTTTTTATCCTATTTTTTTTTCCTTTTTAAATGCACGTACTTCGTAACTCATCCTTGAAATAAATTTTATTTCAGAAACCCC
This sequence comes from Campylorhamphus procurvoides, assembly GCA_013396655.1. NCBI lineage: Eukaryota > Metazoa > Chordata > Aves > Passeriformes > Dendrocolaptidae > Campylorhamphus > Campylorhamphus procurvoides. The sequence continues at coordinate 226,787 of WBMV01009020.1, read as the reverse complement.
TTAAGGCATAAGTTGCTGGAAGTCTGGGGTAGTATTTGGGGCAAATATAATTTGCTCTATTTTTATACTCTTTCTGCTTTTACATCTCTGTGAAAGAAGATACCAGGCTAGATGGACTAGATGTTCTGAATCTAGCTGTCAGACAGGCATGGCCTTACCATGGCAGGGGGAAAAAAAAAAAGAGATTTCAGCAGAAATTTTATTGTCACGCTCATTTTACTTTCTCAGTTTTCCTGTCTGGTTGCTCAGGCACTTTAGTGCTTGTGTAGAAAAGGCATTTTCTCCATCTGTGATTTTCCCTGTGTTGCTGTAAGACTTTGAGCCCTTCAGAGAGTTCCAGAGTGAGCATGTACTGACTGTCAACTATGGTGATCTTGACCCAACTCATCTGCAGGCTCCTGCAATGTTGGCATGGCTATATTATCTTGGGAAAAGATAAAAGGAATCAAAGTCTGCTCCTGAAGGTGTCCATCTAGCATGTGTGTTTTATTATGTATGTCTCTGCTGCCCTTTCTCCTCTCTGCCCATACTGAAAGAGGCTGTATTGCATACTGAGACTTGCCTCACCAACAACTGCTTCTTCCCATGTACCTCAAGTTCCTAACTGGGGGTGTCTGCTGAAATACCATATGGGTCTTGCAACAAGTGTTATGTTCCTAGAAGTTTATCTGATTTTTAGGGCTGGATTATGAGATAGTAGGTGAAGACTTAAGTAGTTTTCCATCCTTGCAATAATTCTGCATTTTCATCAATATTAACATAGTGAAAAATACACTTCCTAAAGTTCGTTATCCCAAGTATCTGTCACTGATCATTGCTGACTTACCCTCCTTCAGAAGAAAACATCTAGCACCCCACTGCTGCTCTCCAGGTTGTGAGTGTTCACTAGTCTTTAGAGCAAATAAACATCTCATCTTTATTAACATGACCAACATTAGTTTTCAACTACTTTTAGTATTTCTTATATAGATGTTCCTATTTCCAAATTATTTAGTTTGTTTTTGCAGCTTCTCTGTCTAAAGAGTGCACTCAGTGACCTGAGTTTAAATGCATGAACTTACAATGCATTTGTACTCCTGAGATCACTTGTCCCTAAAAGAGAATCTTGATAGTGGTTATAAAATTGTCAATCTCTTTTCCCTGGGTTTTTCTACACTGGGTGTGGAGCAACCCTTCAAGTTGGCTTTTAAAGTAAATGCAGTTTCCACAGTCCTGAGTAAATCATGTGTCAGTGTGTCCTATTGGACCCACCTTTCCTGAAGATGTGCTTTGCCCACCCTCTGTTTTGCAAGGAGAGAGCAAGCTCTGTAGAGGTTGTTGTGCTGTTTTCCAAAATGCCAAATGAGCTTGGACTTTTTTTCTTAGAGCAAACAAACACAGAACTGTGAGCGAAATAAATGCTTTTGTGACTAACAAAATAATGCAGATAGTCACTTTCAAGCAACAGTGAAAGAATTGGGGGGTCGCTGTTTTGGTTTTTTATTTGTTTATGTAGTGCAGATCTCTACTATGGCTATCACTGTTACAGTATATTTTCTTTTAAAAAAATAGTGTGCATCTATGTACATCTATATTTGTGTGATTGTACTGATAGCAACAACATAAGAATAGATGCTTTGCTCTACTAACCATTGACTTCCCCTCTTGCTGATGTAGATAGAGCAAAAGCCCCCTAAAAGGACTTGAGAAAATCTGGTTGGCTTTCACGAAAGGCTGTGCCATTTCTATAAATAGTCCAGAGCTGTGTATGTGTGTGTAAATGCAAACAACAGTGCATATTCCTTGCAGAACACCGTGGGCATGTGGGCAATTGCAGAAGATAAATGGGCTGAGTATTTGTCTTAATGTGTTCCTTATGTCATGTTATACAGATGAGTGGAAATAATAAGTGTGGGCCACCTTCTCTTTGTTCCCACCCTTTTCATCCTCTGCAGTTTTAATCTCTTCCACCTCCTTCTTGCCCTCCCCTGGCAGTGCCCATCCTTCCCCTGCTCTCAACAAACCCTTAGGATGCATTCAGAGCAGTTCACTGTGGCAAACCTTTCAGGGGCTTCATCCCAGGTGCCATTATGACAAAGGAGAGAGGTGTCTCTGACTAACAGCCTGGATGTGTGCTGTCCTTGCCTCTGTGACACTGCTCCCCAAGAGGGGCAGAGGACCTGCCTGTTCTTCCCCAGAGTACTGGGCAGGGCTGCCTGGGGTACCACTGCCTTACACTGTGTGCATTCACATGACACAGTAAAACATGAGATACAAACAGGAGTTTGGGGGCTGAAAACAAGCCCTATCAATATTCAGGATGAAAGGAAAAGAAAGAAGAGGAAAAAATCAGTCGGGATAATTTTAGACCTTTGAGTCTGTTTCCATTAACCCATTTTTGTGTGCATTTCGAAAACAAGGCAACCACTTGGTGCCCTAAATCCATACCACTTCCTGCAAAAATAATTCTGAATTTCAAAGACTAATTTGGACAATATAAGCCAGTAAGAAGGATGATGTCTAGGGAAGAGACAAATCCTATAGGATGGTGCAGTGAAGAGCTAGTGCTGAACCAGTGTCCTGGGGCACAGACACAGCGATTAGGACAGACACGAGAGACCAAACTACTTTCACTGAGTCTTGTAGCACTTCCAGAAGGACGAAGAATGATCTTGTAATTTCTGATAAATTGAAATTCAGACAGTTACAATGGACCTGAACTTACAATGGGACACAGTATTCCTCTATTCCTTTATACCTCTTTTGAAGTCTCTTACACATCTCAGTGACAGGACTATTCTTCAGTGCAGTTGAAAGATAGCTCTAGACTTAGCTCCATAGTCTGTTATGGGAGAGGAAGCAGAACTAGTGAGTCAAAATGCCACTCAGATGTGGTTTGCTAATGTAAGTAGCAGCACACACAGTGCAGCATTGCATGACTGCATTGGTTATCAAAGGGATGGAAGGGATGGTCTGACTCTTGTTTTCAATGGAGGACTATGGTGAGAATTTGGTAGAGGACACAGATATGGGACACTGACCTTATGAACTTAGAGATACTTAGTTGGCAAATATAATAAAGGTTAGTGCTTCTGCACCTTATACTGAGCTTCTACTTTACGACATGTCCTCTGTAGAACAGGCCAGCACGAAGCCAAAAGCAGCATAGACACTGAGGCAGACAGATTAAAAGGAGCCTCTTTTATTCATGAATCTGGTACTTGCTACAGGCTTGTATTACATGAATTTGTGGTGCATACTTTTGTACTACCATTTAAAGCTCTCACAGTTTCTATCTGTGAACGTGAATGAGGAATAAAGAAAAAGCAGCAAGCTTCTGTCTCTGTTTTTAAAAGAATGGATTTTTCCTTTTCTGCACTTCTTTGCATGAAATATTTTAGATCACATAGCCTGCAGACAGCTCTATAAATTTTGAAGAGTGAAGACACTAACCATACATTGCAAGTTCTTACTAGTCTGTTGTTGAAGTAGGCTTATAGAATAATATAAAAGAAGCTCCTGAGCTGGTGTAATAAACTATGCGTTGTTTGCAGGAGCCAAGATTCTGCTGGCATTTCTTACAATTTTCTAAAGTAAATCTAAGCTGCCAAAAAAAAAAAAGTCAATTTGTGTATTGAAGTATATATATAGAGGTTCACGTGTGGCTTCTATTTCTCTTTAAAAATGGGAATAATACAGTTAGTTTTATAGTAAATGGGTGCTCAACCCAATATTGAGAAATCTGTGTGCTGCTTAAAAAAACAAGTGCTTTAGGCTGCAAATCTGACATATGCTTGTACTTTCTGGCAAGATGCATTCCTCAGATTTCATGGGATACAGTGATGCTCTGAGCTCCCTGTGATATGTCTTTCCTCTGCTCCTTCTGCATGCTCTAGGGATCTTCACACACCCAGAAAGCAGACTACATTTGCTGTGTGGCTCTGGGAGCAGTGTCTGCCTTCAGTGACGACAATGGGGGATCTCTGCATGCAGGGCAAGCTAACATCAAACTGGGCAGCAGTCAGGCACAGCTGAGAAACAGAGGGAAAAATTCCCCCCATTTTTTAAAATAAGCACTTAATAGTTTGGAGTATTACGCATTCTTAGTGCAGTGGTAGTCAGAATCCTAGGGATAAAGATGAGAGCCCTTGCTTTAAGCAGGATTGCCTGCACCTCAGTGCTGCACTCCCTGGATTAGGCAGCACCCTGTATACACACACACAGCCCAGAGAGACAGCAATGCCAACACACAGGCCATGCATGTCAGAGAATCCTGCCAGGATTCCTGCTTCTCTCTGCCAGATACAGCCTAGAGTGGCAAATGCTTGACCTTAATTATATACTATGTTTTGCCTTATGGGAATGAATCCTTTTCTGTGTACTGCTCTCAATCCTAGCTCCTAATTTGCCCCGTGTGCTAAAATTAGTGCTACTTTCAGTAACTGCTCATCACAGTAGTCCAGTTTTTATATCCATTTCTTTTCTTCACATGTGCCTAAACAGAAATGTTAGCTATTAATGTGCTGGGGACGTTTGTGATATCATATCCTATCTTATTCTCTGGCCAAGATTGTATGTGCAACATAAATTACTCATGTTTTGGTTGCTTTTAAGGACTCATCAAGGATGAGTTGCTGCAGAAATTCAAAGCAATTGACTGGTGGGTGGTCTTGTAAAGAACTTGTGTGATTCAGACAGACAGGAAAGTGTCCAGACACTTTGGATCTTATGTAATTCTGTGTGCACGGTCACCTCCTTTTCTTTTAAAAGAGCTTATTAACTGCATTTTGGATTCAAGCCATTTTTAGCTCAGAAACACAAACTGTAAATTACAAGGAATGAGGTTTTTCTCTCTCTTCCTAGCATTTGGTGATGTTTGTTAACTGACAAAAGGAATACTGGATTGTATCTGTTGCTGCCTTTTTAAAAAAAAATGAAAATAATTCTCTTGCTGAGGATGAAAACCCAGTAGTTTTTGAATCCCATATGTTTTATAGTTCATAGCCTGTATATATTCCCTAATCTATTGTGGTCTCAACAGGCCATTTGCAGATTGGTAAAAGGAGTATCAAAGAGCAGTTAAGGTGGCTGCCGACAACTTATCCTATTAACAGCTCCAGTGATTTCCTCATATTGGAATATACTGCAGGATTGCCACAGAATAAAGTACCAGAGATGAAGGTGTGCATGAGGCAAGACAGATTTTAGCTGGTTTTAAGTCTCACCCAGAGCATGCGAGCAGAGCTGCCAACCCATCTTTAATCCTCCTCACAAAAGCTCGATAGCAGGAGTGGGCTTCACCAGCTATTAACAGCAACTCCAGCTCCTTCTAAGATCCAAATCTTGTTAGCCATTAGCTGCCAGCGGGAGATCTGAATGCACTCAGGTCTGTTCTCAGTTATAACAGTTTCATCTCACTCCAGCTGTTTCCAGTAGGGATTCCTCTCTTTAAGATTGCCAGAGAAACAAATTGGGACTCTGTATCTCTGCAGAGAAACCAGGTTAACTGATTCAGGAAGTAACTGCAGTTCTCCCATGTCCCTTTGATAAAAATCATCTCCAGAACAATTCATGCTTGGATGGATCTGTGACAGAGTCCCCCCTCTAGGTCTGCTTAAAACATTTAACATTTCTGATCCTGTCCTCCATTAGAAATGTATAAGCAGCTGTGGGCTGCTTCATTTTACCAGTTGTTCCACATCCTGTTAGTTATAATCCATCCCTGGGTCTGTCTGCCAGCAAAACTTCTGCCAGAAGAATGATAGCTTTCATTTTTTAAATAGAAGCTTTCCTTTTTACATGGAAGATTTTTCATCTCCAAGATATGTGCAGCAAGAGACTGATGAGAAAGCTGCATGTGCAAACCATGTTGATGAGGGGTTTAAAAAAATATTATTAACTGACTTCAAGTTCAGATGATTTCCCTGTAGCTGACAGAACTGATCCTGCTGTACATGACTATTCTGAATACATCTTTCCCAGAGCTAACTTATTGCTGGAGCACTTGGATAGTGATACTTTGGACTTAAAAATTCATCAGATTGTACCAGACTCCTTCTCTCTCCTTTATTATCAATATAGTGTATTTTCAGTGGCAATCTCTTCAGGAATGTCTATTAGGAAGTTAATATTAAAAGTTCTGCCGTCGTGCTTGGCCATAATTTATGTACACAGTATAATTAATTTTTTTCCTACCTCCTCACTCTCAGTCCCTTAAAAAGAGGCTTCTCTGTGCTCATCAGTTTTACTGTATGCTAAAGTAAAGAAGGAGGTTTTGTGAAATAGTTTGTTAACATACTGGCCGTCCTTTTCTGCTTCATAGTGGGGTGAGCTTTGAATAACAGAAAATGGACTGAAGCACAAAGATAAACTAAAAGAAATGGGGATTTTTTTTTTGTTAAAAGTTACCTGCTGATTTTTTGCTGAAAAATTTACACTCCCCCACCCCCCATCTCTTGCAGTATTTGAGGTGGCAGTTGCCAGTCATGTATTGAGAGGCAGGAGGCTATTTAAAGGTGGCAAGCTGTTTAAGTTGTCCCAGACTGTAAGTGCTTCATTAATTAAAATAACAAATTGGAGTATAACAAGGCAGAAAATCAGCAAGTTGCTAGAACCCCAACTTGAATCCAAGACACTATAATTAAAATTTTGCTTCAGTCCAGATAGGTTATATATCAAGTGATGGATTTGTTTTGTATGTAAACTCCGTACACAAGAGTACGTACAATTATCAGTTCCCTTCATTCCTGCAATGAATTACTCTGTGACTTTCTGACACGTTCATAAATGATGAATAGCTTATAAAGTTTCACTTCAGGACTAATTTTTCTCTCTAATCTCTCCCTGTGAATTAAACCTTAGGGAAGACACTGAAAATCTTAACTTTTTCATTAGCTAGGGATACATAATTCAGTAGCTCCTTTAGCTTCAGTCTAGTGTTATTCTGTACTCTGGCTATAGCCATATACCTGATTTATGCACTGAAACTTTCTATTAATATCAATGTAATTATAACCAACTTGTTCTGGACAAATTTTAGCAGTCATTGTCAACTATGTCTTAGGAAAACTAGGGAGTTAATGTTTGGAAGTTAGGCAGCTGAGTGGTGCATTTGGATATTAAGTCTGTATGTGTGTGGGGAGCAAGACAGTAACACACACCACCAAATACTATCCTTGCTGGTAAAGCGGCAGATTTTGAATCCTATTCCACAGTTAAACATAAGATACTTCTGCTCCCCTGCTTAGCAGTGCCAGCAGTTTGATGCTTCACTTCTCAGTGCAGCAGAAAGGGTTGCAAGTAGGTCCTGTTTATTAAGTAACAACTGAAATTCTGACTTGCACTTGATACTGCCTTTAGTAGAGTCACTGCAGCCTCTTCAGTCAGTACTCTGCTTTGGGTTTCAATGAACAAATTGTGACATTAACAGGTTTTTAAATTACTTTTTTTCCCCTCTGCTTGTTTTTAGCTTTTTGGGCCATTATTACACCTTTTGATTTGGGAAACAGGTGGCCATAATTTCTAGCTGTTGTGTGGAAGGAAGCACTACTTCCTAACACTACTTGTTTGTGAGAAATTAGCTGCTAAAATCATGCCAAAATGCAAATGAGGAGGCTGAGCAGAATGGCAGGAAGTTAATCATAGTAGTCCACATTCTTGCAACCTGACAGAGTTGGAAATAATTCTGTAGCCCATTGGAAGGTTGGAAATCTCAACTTACCAGAAGTAGCAGTAATTTGTTCTAGACCTCGTTGTTTGTTGAATTATCAGGTCAGAAACTACAGAATTCTCTCTTTGGCTTTTTTAATTAATCCAGTGTATTACCAGAAATAGCCCAAAACTAATGCAGGGATTCAACTTCCAGTTTTTAGGGTTTTTTTTAACCAAATAATAGTATAGGGAAATGAAAAAGGGAGCATATTTGAAGAATGGGAACAAGTTCTTAACAAAGACACTTTGCAGGAATACCAGATTTGAGGAAATTCAAGGTGGGTGTATTTTCTTCAAAAGCATAACAGGAACATGGCTTTATTAAGAAAACAGCTGCTTTCCTCTCTTATGGAGTAGAGGGTTTTAGTGCTTTATTGTTGTAGAGCAGGTGCATTTTCCAGGGCTCAGGAAACAATTCTAGTGTGTTTCAAATCTCACTGAGAGCTCAAGACAGGAGGAAAAGGCTTTGTCTTTCAACAACCGAAATGCAGCAAAGCTCCTTGGCCTCCAGGAGCTTTCAGACACCACTGAGAAGGCAGGTGGGCATTGGCTGGGCTCCACTTCAGCCAAGCTGCAGCTGCTGCAGCCTCAGAGCTGCCACTCAGCACTGCTGGCTGGCACAGCTGCACCAGGGCACAGCATGGAAGATGATGGCACTCAGGACTGGACTTTCCAAAGTTTTGCTGAACACTATGGGCAGAGACAGTAAGAATTACATTAAGATGTTTACTTAAATCAGCCCTTACTGTTGATAGCTGAGGAACAACACAGAGTAGTTCTGAACAAGCTTAGTGTAAGACATTTGAATTGCCACAAAGTGAGTATGATGGGCTCTTTTCTGCCCCGAGGTAATACAGTCCCAAATATAACCTTTGTGGATGACACAAATGGAGGTATTCATTCCATGTTAAGAACAGATGACTAAACTGTTTCTAAGTATTATTGAAATATGACTTTTCATGATATATTGAGCTCATGATGCTTTGTATGTGGTTTAACAGAACTCTCCCAGTTCTGCACACAAAGCCATTTATATGGAGAGAAAAAGAATTAAAAATTACTGCCACTGTAGGTAGAGCTTCCACGCAGAATTTAAGATGCAACTTGTAAATCAAGGAGGGTTACTTTGAATTTGAATTCCTAGCAGTTTCCTTTTGGCATTAAATCTGTATGTCTATCTACAGGAATATACTTTTTGTTTGTGACGAGATGTAATAATCGGACTATGTGACGCCTTCTAGTGAAGCAGAGATAAAAGGCAGTGTATGGTGCTAAGTAATGATAGGTTGTTTCTGTAGTCATGGCAAGGGATGCGCTTAGAATACTAACAGCTTATTGACTAATGGCTGGGTGCAATTTATAGATTGTGAAAAATACAAAAAACTTCCTGTAGAGGGACTTTTTACCTGAACACTAGTGTGATTATGAACAAATATATAGGTCTGTTCAGGAGAAAAGCTGTACAGTCAAATTTGCAGCAATCACACATTTCGAAAATATAATTAAACCTGCATGTCTAGAAAGTATTTAAGTAGCAGATATGTTAAACAGTGGTTTATCATACTGAAATGTTACTTAGAAGAGGCAGTAGAAAAACATCTAAATGCCTTGTCTTCCCCATGGAAACCGCATGTGCCTATGTTGTCTAAACTCAGTGAATGTTTAACACCTATACAGAGAGCCAGACATTCACTGAGAGCAAGTAACTTGTGTCTCTCAGTTGTTATGCTAATAAATGAAAAATATTTATTTAAGCATAAAGACATACAAGCTTCAGTTCAGGAACATGGGATTTTATGGGCCATGGAAACATTCTGGATTTAAAACAGACTTCTTTACAACTTCCATACCGTGGGAAGACATCAATGCATAATGAAAACAGTTCTCCACCCTGCAGTAATGCCTTGTTGGCTTCAATAATGCACATGGTCGTGCCAAAAATTCCTAACAGAATAATTTAATAATAATCACCACAATAAAAAATAGACTTGAATCACCATCAAGTCTGCTATTGCTCAAGAGAATACCGAATGCTAGAAATAATCCCTTGAGGCACAAGGTTAACTGCCACATCCAGCTTTATTTCCTTATAGAAAACCCTCGCCCATTGTTGAGCTGTATAAATAACAGCACAGACAAAGAAATGCTCGGATGGGGAGCCTTCCTCAGTTTTTTACCTCCGAACCGAGAGAAGTTAGAAACAAGATTGAATAGCCTCAGGAAGAAAAGCACAGGTAAATACCAGTCAGGCAGCAGCTTGTGACTCTGTGGTGACAAATTTTGTGGAAACCTTGTTGGAAACAGATCTTGCTGCCCATAACAAGTGTGACAAGCTGATCACTGTCGGGCAGCTCGTTAGGAGAGTTCCGAAAGCACAAAGAGTATTTTTACAATGAACAGGCTGGAACGCAGGATGCTGCTGGTGCGTCCTGGGAATATGCGGGGCACTGGGGCAGGTCGCTGCCCCTCCGACCCACGTTTCTGCAGGATGGGACCCCCCACCCCGAGGTACCGGGGCCGGAGCAGCCCGGGATGGGCTCCCGGCAGCGCCCCGAGCCCCGGGGCTGCGGCACTGGGGCAGAGCCGGGCAGAGGGGGCCGGGACCGCGGCTGCCCCGCAGGGAGCGGTGCGGGAGCAGCAGCATCCCCCGGAGGAGCAGCATCCCCGCAGCCGCCCCCGCGCCGCTCGGTTCAAAGTTTCGGCCGGCGGTCGGGGCGCGGCTCGGGGGGCTTGGGCAGCGCGTCCCGCGGAGCGCGGGTCCTACCTTCGACCACGGAGCAGAGTTTGTGCAGGGCCATGGTGTCCGGGCGGCGGGCGGCGGCGCTCAGCGCTGCTCCATGGCCGCGGCGGGGCCCCCCGCCAGNCGCAGGGTTTTTCCCGTTCCTGCGGTGCTGCCCGCCCGCAGAGCGGCCCCCGCGGCGGGCACGGCGGAGGGGGCGAGCCGGGCAGCCCCTCTGCGGGGCAGCCTGAATCCCGGCTGCTGGCCTTTGTTTGGGCTCCGAGGGGGTCCCAGTGCCGTGGAAGGGCCCCGGCTCTCCCCCTCGTGCTCGGTCGCTGCCCCCGGCCGTGGCAGGGAGCCCGCCCGGCTCCGGCAGTGCGGCGTGCCCGCTGCCCGCAGTGTGTGCCTGCGGCTCGGGCTCCGCGGAGCGCCCATCGCGCTGTTGTGCGGCCGTGGTTTGACAGGAGTGACAGCTAAAATGGAGCTATTACTTTACAAGAAGTTAATAAAAAGGCGCACTTAGCCTGCTGCCTGCCCTGGCCCCCGTCCCTCCGGTTATCCATCACATCGGGTTAGCCTGTGCGGGGAGATGTCGCTTAGGAGGTGGCGGTGTCGGGGAAGGGATGGGTGGGAGCCCCGGACGCGGGGCAGGGAGGGAGACGCGGGGGCTCCCCGGCCGAGCCGAGCAAGGCTGTAGTGCGCAAAGGCTACGTGTAAAATTGCAGCGACACATGTTCGTGCCTTACAGATGTTTTCCAATTCCCCACAGGCAACACGGGCTGAAGCATCGCTGGGTATTTCCTACAGGGTGTCTCCTCCCTAGACCTGCCGATTAGGCGTAGCGGAGCGCTCTCGCTCCAGGAGTGTGGCAGGAGAGGAGGGGAGCGGAGCGTGTCCAAGCTCCGCGCAGGGGCAGGGGCGGTGCGGGTGTCCCGGCCCCGCTCCCAGCGCTCACAGTGTGACACTCCCGCTCACATTCTCCCCCACGGTTGGGCTTTCCCTCCTGCCCATCGCGCTCTTGCACAGGGATGCAGATCTGAACCTCCAGGTGCCCCAGCGCGCAGGCACCGTGTAGAAGCAATTTAGGAACCACTCGATAGACCCAACAGATTTTGCAAGCCGTAAATCATGTGCATAATTGGAACTAGCGATCCCGCCTGCTCGAGGAGTGGGGCTGCTCGCTACAGTGTCCAACACGGTTGTGCGAGGGGGAGCTCTGGTTTCCTTGTGGTTTGCTGCTATGTGTTTGAATGTTAAATTCTTTCTACAATGCTCAAAGGTCAGCATATCCTGTCAGAAAAGGTCAGTCTCTCGCTTCAGATGATGTGTTAAATATTTCAGGCTCTTCAGGCCGGTGTGATTGTCAGTTAGGACGAGTTGAGCGAGGAGGGAGCGAGGAGCAGCTGGAGGAGCCCGGTGCGGGAGGAGCAGCTCCCTGCGAGCGCCCCGGACCCGCGGCGAGACCTCACAGCGAAGGTCCTGAGCTTTTCTGGGTATTAAAGATCCATTTCAGGGTTCTAAAAAGCTTTATGAAGCTTGATGGTCTGGCAAAATCCCAAGTTACATAATGACATTATTCTGCTTACTCGAATTGCCCTTTCAATTTCAAATAGAGATGGTACAGTCCTCCTCAAAGTGTAGTTTTCCCGTGAATTGTTAAATAGCTACTGCATTCCAGGAGTGGATAAAGCGATTTCTCTGTGTTCACCTCTTAACTGTGTGTTTGTAGTGGTGTTAAGTTCTACAGTGAAACTCCTATACAAAGAGAAGTCCTTATCAGGTGCATCCCCTTTGCATTATTTTCTATACTAACAAAAATGTTTACTGTAGTAACTCAAGAAAATACCAGACCACTGTATCTGTGCATCATCCACGATTTTTTATTGTCTCTGCAAATACGTAATTAAAATCTGACTGCTGTTGTGCAGATTGTTAGGAAACAGGGGGTTGCTTGCTTTTTTATTTTTTGGAATGCAGTGTAGCTGAGGGCAAAATTTGACTTGGATGTTTTTATTACTTGTGATGATATAAGTAATGAGGGAGCTGGCCTGATTCTCAGATTTTGGGCTGAATTTGCATTCAAGACCATTTGTGGCCAGTTGTTTCACAGCACAGAAACAGGAGAAAACCCTCACAACACCTTGTGCTCAGGACAAGTTTTGGCAGTAATTGCAAAGACCCAATCTGCTACAGTCAATTTAACTGAAGAGCTGAACTTCTAGTTTGTCCATTAGAAGGTTCAGCAGAGCTATTACACACTTGGGAAGCGAGCAGCTTTTCCATCCTCTTCTTTTCCCAGGGCTGTGTCAAGCTGTCAGTGTGGGAGATGCAGGTAGTAGCATCAATTCGTAGATTTGGGGCATATTCTGCCATCATTTCCTGCTGCTTTCAGAGACATTTCTCCCAGGGACAACTCCAGCATGTCTTGCTGGACTTCTTACTATAAGTGGTGCTTTAAAATACTTTGTAGTAAACTAGTGACAGGTCTGAAGAAGCTTTCAGTTCCCATTTTCGGTGCCTGCAGACTGCAAGTTTCCAGAGAGGAAAATGCTGTGCCGTGGGGTCGAGCTGGCTGTAAGTTTGAGTTAATTAAACTTGAGTTTGGGAGTTAGGAAAGGTTGAAGATAGCTTTTGGAGAACCACTTGTGTGTTGTCCTGGTACTTGGTTTTGTCAGTAGGACTCAGGTGCATCAATAAATCTTAATTGTATACAATTTCTACTTAAATTATAGAAGGTGCAAGTGGCTCTTTGTGTGGTAACATAATATGTAATGATACTTAAATACGTACAGTTGGCTTTGTTATTTACTACTGAGTTACAAACACTGCAAACTTTGGAATAGTCTTGAAAATACTGATAGTCCTTGGCAAGCTGTGCACTTCTCTGCTGGGCAATAGAATTAGATCTGACTGTTGGAATATACCTACAGACTTGGTTGGCTTGAGTTGGAAAATGCATTAACTTCAAAATAAGGTTATAATTGTTATGCATTGTATCATAGATGGGATCATGTTTTACACTGAGGCCAGGAATTAATTATAAAAATAATGTTGTGTTGCTGATTATTTTAATTTTATTATTAAGTGATGGTGAGTCCGATATTACCAGTGCCTCAACAAATAGATCCTGTCAGCAAAATTGGAAAAAAACCCAGAATGGATTGTGGGGGCTTACTAAAGCAGCACAGCAATGTCAGATTTAATGTCTCTATTGCTCTTGATTTCTTAACACACTTCTTTGATCAAATGTAGGAACATAAGGGTTGACTCCTCCTTTTCTAGTTCGGTGTCACTTATTTGGAAGAGGTTGTATCAGTTACAACATATTGGTATCTATACAGTATCAGATATTGGTATCAATCCAGGCTGGGATGAACAGGTTGAGAGCAGCCCTGGGGAGAAGGACTTGGGGGTGTTGCTCAGTGGGAAGTTGGATGTGACCCTGCCCAGAAACCCCCTCATGTCCTGGGCTGAGCCCACAGTGTGGGCAGCAGGATGGGGGGGATTCTGCCCCTCTGCCCCTCAGGTGAGACCTCACCTGCAGAGCCACCTCCAGCCCTGGGGACCCAGCACAGCAAGGACATGGAGCTGCTGGGGAGTCCAGAGATGGTCAGAGGGATGGAGCAGCTCTGCTGGGAGGAAATGCTGAGAGAATTGGGATTCTGGAAAAGAGAAGGCTTTGGGGTGACCCAATTGTGGCCTTGCAGTGCCTGAAGGGACCAACAAAAAAGGCTCTTTTACAAGGTCATAGAGCAACAGGACAAGGGGGAGTGGCTTCAAACTGACAGGGAGTAGCTTTAGGTTGGATATTGGGAAGAAATCCTTCCCTGGGAGGGTGGGCAGGCCCTGGCACAGGGTGCCCAGGGAAGCTGTGGCTGCCCCAGCCCTGGAAGTGTCCAAGGCCAGGTTGGACGGGGCTCTGAGCAACCTGGGCTAGTGGAAGGTGCCCCTGACCATGGCAGGGCAGATGAGTCTGGATGATCTTTAAGGTCCCTTCCAATCCAAACTATTCTGTGATTCTGTGGAAGTCCTGAACTGACTTGGTGTACTTATAGTGATTACTTTCCAATTAACTGTAGTAAATGTTTCTAATACAGCTCCCTGCTAAGCAAGATGGCCTCAGCATAGGAGGAATATCACCCTCTATAGAATATGCCTATTAAAGTGCAGCAGAAAAGTTGGTTCTTTTGTTGGGGGATTACAGTGCATTAATGATAAATCTGGTAGGAAGATTCAGTCTTAAAGCTTCTCATGGAAAATGAGAACAAAGAAAGATGGTATTTCAACAGCCATCTGTCAGTTGGCCTGTCAACAGTATTTTTATATAGGTGAAATTTCACACTGAGGAAGCCTTCCAATAGCATTTCTCACCAGGGCTGTGTAACAGTGGATACATTTTGGAAATGTATGCAGTTAGAACTCTCTCTCAATTCTCAGTTACTGTAACTTTCCAACTGATGTTGCTTTCTTAAACTGACTGGTAGAAGGGAAATAACCTTACCCAAATACAGTTTTAATGCTTACAGAATAGAAAACCAAAGTAAGAGATGAAACCACTGACAAAGAGGTTTAACAATATTTAATGCCTGAATTCGAAACCATGTGCATAGACTGTGTGAGCCAAGCTAGGAGTAGTCAGAACCTCTGGTAAACTTTATTAGGAGACAGCTATTAAAGCACCAGTCATGTCTTGGATGTAGTGATGCAATGCTGCAGTACCAAGCATGCAAAATACCTCAGCGCAAAAGATACTGGATTGTTTTGTAAACTTGACAACAGCTTAAATGTCAGCATGAGGTTATTTTACTCCTAACTGCTTTTTCAAAAACCATAAGTAAGCTAATGTATGTGTATTCCATTGTGACAGAGGGCTACAGACAACTTTGCTGCCACAATGGCATTATGTATTTAGCATTATTCCCCAACCATCTGAAAAAGACAGGAAAACATACTGAGCTGTGTGTCCTCTTAATCATGAAATCTGTTCTTTCTTTTGCTGGCGGGAGCAAATTCTATCAATGTGGTTTAAAAAGTCCAATGGCATTAAGTATTTATCTAAAACCATCTTACCTTTTCATGCCCCTTTGAGAAATAGTAAAGGTGTGCATTCAGTAAATCTGCTGTCCTGAACAGTAACAGTAACATGCTGTGGAAGTCTCCTTTGCTGGCACCTGAGCAGAGCATGTTGGAAATATCTCCTAAAACCCCACAGCCTGGGAGACTGTAAGCTCATGGAAAATAGAGGCATGATTATTCTTAGAGACCCTTCGGGGATCCCAAGTACACTGAGCAACTGCAACTTCATCACCATTTCAATATCTAAAGTTGAGCTACTCATCTTATGTAATTATTATGAAAGGTGGGCACGGTAGTGTACATAGATAATCTGCATTGCTTATTCTGAGTGTTCTGTTCCAGTCTTAGTTTTATCTTTGTGTATCTCGTCACTTAGCAATGCATCTTAGGGTGTCAATCCTCATTCTCTTTTCACTCAGAAATGTTTCTTTTAACTTCTTGAAAAACAAAACCAAACGAAAAATCCCATACCTTTTATATGTATATGAAAAAGTTACTTTCATAATGCCTTTGGACCTTTCTAAAATAAATATGGTTATAGTTTAATTATAAAAGCAGTTTATGTAAGCCTGATACATTTTGATGATTTTAATTTTTTAATGTGTTGTCTTCTCTCTAGAACTAGCACACATAAATACTGCATCTATCCCATGATGACTGAACTAGCATTACACGGCAGGTTTCCTTTGGTTCTTTAATTCCTACTGTCTTTAACTATTGCACATATGGATTTAAACAAAGAAAAATACAGAAGACTTGAGATTAAGCACCATTTAATACAATGAAAATAATTAACAAGTCATCTTGAGAAATTGCTCAAGTTTAATTTTCAAAAATCAGGTTATTTTGCAGGAATGAATAAATGATGGGAGCAATTTGAGTGGTACAAGGTATTCTGCTTGCTGAAATGGCCACACTTGATTTACACAGCTTTCTTTCTACCCAGTATTACTAAAGAATTGGTACATAAACAATGGGTCATGCAACTCGATCCCTTTACTAAGAAAAAGAAATGTACAGTTCTGTTAAATAAAGGCCAAATGCTATTATATACAGTCTGTTATCTGAGAGGCCTTGTGAGACATTCAGGTCTAATTTTAATACTTTCCAAATAAATACCAAATAATGCAACATTTACAAATACCACACCAACAGTATTTTCACGGTAATAATTTTAAAAACCAGAATTCAGTACTTCAATTAAGCAAATGAGTAGCAGCTCCTTCATAAATATTAAGGCATGTCACATAGCATCAAAATGGAACCGATGAGCCTCCTGTCGCTTCTCTCTGTCATCTGCTTTCTGAAAAATATTAATAAAAACACTCTGTGGAATCTAGAGCAATGCTGTTACAGAAATGAGTTGTCAAATGGCACAGAATGGCTGACTTTTTCCAAGTCACTCATCTGACAAAGGGCAAAAAAGCTTAGTAGAACCCCTAATAATTAACTTTTAAGTTATGTGAGATTGAAATAGCAATAATCTATGCAAAATTGGCTTCTGCTGTTAATGCTCTGCTGTTGCAGTATTTATGACCCATTATTTGCTGTTATTTCTAATAATGCTTTTTTAAAAGGAATAATTCAAACCCGAAGACTGTTTCATAGTATGCATTGAGTTTGCACTATAAATAGGAGATGAAAGTACCCTGGATTAACTACAAATGTCATTTATGTTACACTTCAGAAGAACCTCATTTAAAACCCCATTCTGTTACGTAGACATTTAGACCAAGATAGCAGGTCAGCCAACAACTAACAGCACCAGGTAGGCTAAAAATGTTCCATGTTTTTTGGTTGTATTATGAAACTGTGAAGTAAGATGAATTTCACACACACACTGACCTGCTGCTGAAAGAGTAGTCTGGATGGTGCTTGGGAAAAAGCATATTTAAATTGTACCTATAATCTATGTAATGTGTAAAAATGCCCTCTCCCCGAAGCCTCCTCTCGTGCTAAAGCAGTAACAGGACGGAAGCAATTCTTCCAGGATTTCTGAATACAGTGTGAACTTTTCTAGAAAACAGTGTTTTTGTCATGACAGACAGTATGTGTAAATCCCAGCATGAGAGAATTTAGCAAAACAGATTGAGATGCTTTTTAGCTGCTTAGACCAAACTCCTTTTTATTTTGATGAGTAAAACAAAGGAAAGCCTCTCCAGTGTGCTGTTGTGTGGGCACTCAGCTTTGTGTCTCACTTGATAAATACACACAATTGTGGCAGAAATCGGTGCCTGCCTCCTGCCATGGAAGTTTGTCATCTGCTCTGGCTCAGGGCCAAAGATTTCCTCATTACACAATGTCTATGTGTGATAGCAACTCCCTTGGATTAACTGTGCAATTTTTTTGCATTTTGGAGCTGCCAGTGAGGTTTAAGATGTATCAGTCTGGCTTTTGTAGCAGGGTCTTTATCAGTGGCAATAGTATTTTGAATGTCCAAAAAGGGGTGGGAAGCAGGGAGTGGCACACTCTTTCCTACACTGAAATGCTTGCCACATTCCACCAAATTTCATAGTCCCACTTAGAAAACAATTTTCACTGTTTCTTGTATGCTTCCTGAAAAAATGACTGCTCCCCATGTGACAGTAACTGCTCCTCTGCTGGCTCCCCCAGAGCAGCACTGCCATCACTGTGCAGTGCTCCCAGCACCCGCCTCAGGACCCCAAAGCACATCAGAATGAGAATGCAGCAACAGTGAGGTCCTCAGCAGTGGAACAGACTGCATTTGTTGGAACATGAACAATGGTGTCCACTCTTCCTCTACTACTCTTTGATTTGATGTATCAAAACTAAAAACTAGTAACTGAGATTTCAAAGCTTACTTTTTTTTCCTTTTAAATGGATCCAAAATTTCTAAGGCATGACAGAGCAACACCTACCCTAAATTCTCCAGTTATTTCAATACTACAATGCTTGGCTGGCAGACAAGTGTGTGAGAACTACTGCAGACAAAGGGCTCCTATTACTACTTATCTGCAGGGGTCAAAGTACAGGGTTTATTTTAGCTGCTGAATAAAACCCTGCAGCTCACACACACGCATCCTCTGGGGGATAGAAAAGATTGTAAGTGCCAGTACATTTCCCTTCCTTTCTTTGCCACAGGTACTCCAGAGATCTACATGGGAAAATGGCATTTAGCCAGGATGGTATTTTATGAGAGGATTACTGAGAGAGACAGTAAGCTAAGAACAAGCTTAGAAACAAGGAACTTTGGAGTTTAACAGTGTCAGGGATGCACAGCACAGCCCTGGTGAACATCCTTATGTGCTCGGTTCCTCAACCCCTTTAAAAAGTGGGAAGGTAAAAATCAATAGGAAAAGTATAGGAATTAACACGTGTTTATACAGTGGTCTGAAAATACACCAAATTTATCCAAATATTTGTGCCTATTTTGAGCAAGACTGCAGAGTTGGAAATGAGTTTATAATATAACCAATACACCACTTCATTCACATACACTTCATGAGGCTTAAAATGGCTCCAAAAGCACTCTGGGCTGAGTGCTCCTTTCCATTGCAATGCCTGAATTACTGTATGAAAAACTGTTTTAAATGATGCCATTAAATCTCCCTTTCTCCAGATGGATTTTACACAGTCAATCCTTCTCCAACTCAGAGTCCAAGTACCTTTTCTGCTACTCCTGTGGCTTAAGATGTGCTGGGGACAGAATTAACCCAGCCAGTGGCCAGCCCAGCTCCCAGTTAGCTGTGCTTTCTTGGTGCAGTGGGACATGCTAACAACAGTCATCACAAACTTCAATTTCTTTGCTTTGTGTGTCTTATTCCCAGGTTTATTGTTATTTGGGGACTGTAGTTAAAGTTGTGAAGAGTGAAGATTGACAGCCAAGTACCATTTAAATAGGAAGCATGCGCAAAGCCTGGCTGAATGTTTAACAAGGTCATTTTATTTCCACAAGCACAAAATAACAAACAGTTCTACCATGTCAAAATGGGCAGTAATTTCATCTGACAGCTAAGATTATGGTCTGGGTATGTAGTAACATTTATTGGCAATCCTGCCAGTTGGATATGATTGTGAACTGAGCGTAGTTAAGCAAAATGGGAACGCATTTCTTTTGTGACATGAAAGGCCCCTTTCAAAATGCTTCTTCAAATCAATGGATTTCTATACACTGCATGTATAATTCAGACCCACAGAGCAAAGAACCAATATGCACATGATTGACTCCCTATGCATTCCTGCATGCTAATGTCAGTGCAATCAGCAAAGATACAGAAAAAACATGTTTTCCTTATTTTTAGATTAACAGCAGAACTCAAGACAAGTAAACTGAGTTTATGTTCCATTTTCCAAAACAGTTCTCCTTAAAACTGCAAAATGTAAAGCTTAGATATGAAACAAAGACATCTCATTTAAGTTGGAAGTAATAGTTTAATGGCAAAAGCTTGCCCACGTTGCTCTTCATTTCCCTTTATAAAGTGTCTCAGAGCTTAAATAAAAACAATGTCAATTTTTAGACTTGCAGTAAATGCTAAATTAATATTTTTTGAAATTAATTTAGCCTGTGGTAAGTTATACTGTAGAAAAATAGTCAAAAGAACCCCCAATGTACAGGGCTGTGAAATATCAGGAAGTGTTAAATAGTATAGAAAATACTCTGGTTAATTAAGCTTACCTTTTCTTGCCAGTGTAATATGCCAATTATTGCCAGGATGAAAACACAGACACCAATTAAGGCTATAGCTGTGAGCAGTACAATGTTACTTGGGGTCAAATACAGCTTGGCACTCCAGCTACACAAAGGAAGAAAATCCAAGGAAACGTTAATACCCTTCACTAAGAAGCAGAAAACAGATTTAACTTACAAAGATGGAAAGAACCTGTTGGGGTAGGACAGGTGACAACCTGGTCTACAGAAACAAGGGGCTCTGCTTGGAGACTGAAGCTTAATGATGTTTACTTGGAAATATATGGCTTAATGGAATTATTTTCAAGTAATACCATGTATAAATGCAGTTTCTGTTTAACTTTTCATGAGTGCCCTGGACATCCTCAGGGAATGAGTTTTTTCTCATTAGGAGATTTACCTCCTGCCCCTGCCTGGGATGAGGGAAAATGCCTAAGAAAACCTTCCACAAAAGTGCCTGGGGCTTGGGGAATGGAGAAGCAGAGAAGTAAACCTCTAAGATGTTTCCTCCACATGAGGAACTGCTCTTGGACAGGCTCATGGGGCCAGCTCTCTCAGTGTGATGTTTGCCCAGGGACAGCTGCAGTTCTGGGCAATGTAACCAGTGCAGTATGACAGCAGAATGCTGGAGAGCAACAAAATCACAACACTTTGAGGGCTTCTGGAACACATCCCTCAACCCATGGGGGTCCTGAGGCCCAGTGAACACCCTTCTTGTCCTACAGCAGCAGGCTCGGGGCTGAGGCAGCACTGAGGCCTCTCAGGAAATAACACACCAGTGTTAAAAACAAAATAAAATTAACAACTTATTATGAAATTGATTTCTTCTGGGGATTCTATCCTCTGCTATTCTACAGTGTCCATAAAATCCCTTTAGAGAAAAGCAAAAATAGTTTAAGGATGACAGCAATTTTTTTGTGTAACACTTTAAAATACCTCCAGACTATAACTAAATTTTCATCTGGCAGATGTGATTTCTGTGGTTGTTAATTAGCAGCTCAAGCAGCACATCACTTCTTAACTGTTATTTGTCCTATAGTAAAATTAACTGCTGAAACTGATGCCAGAATCATTTCTGCATGATAAATGCAACTGACCTCACTGGTAGATCAAGCGGCAAAAAGCAGCTGGAATATCTGGCTAATGTTTTCTCTCACAGCAGAGAGAGAAACACACTCTTTGTGGGATAAACATTTCAATTACTGCGTTCAAGCTCTTGTGTAACCAACCCAGTCACCTTTAGAGAGAAGCATTCATACCTGTAGCAACAGCTACTGCATTCAGAGGGGCTCAACCAAAGCTCTTCTATGGAACGGGACAGAAATTGCACATCTGGTGCAACAAAAACGCTTAATTCAGCCATTACCATGCTTTTAGTACTGTGTCAATAAGAATGTTGGGAAATCTAGCAAATAAGTTATTATTTGCAGCAGTTGAGCTGGTAAAACAGTTTGCTTGTTTGTATGAGCTAGAAATGGAGTTTAATCATTTCTGGGCACCATGTGAGAGTCTGTGTAGCAGGAGAAGGATCCTGCTCAGGGGCAGAGAGAGCTGCACCTCAGAACTGAGCCCCTGCCCTTGCTCTTTGTTTTACTTTTATACAGGTAACTATTTTTAAACCTACACATAATGCCTAAGTTAAACTGTGTTCCTGTAACTTTGTGAAGTGCAAATCAAAATGCTGGAGTTACCTTCGAGGAACATTATGAGGATAGGGAATGACTATAAGCTGGGAGTTTGGTATGATAGCTGTCCATTCTTGTTTTCTTATGGACTGAAAGAAAAACAAAGGCACTGTCAATTCCTAACAAAACAACAGACTTAAAAGGAAAGACATTCTCTGTTGAAACATACAAAAGGAGAAACAAAAAAACTTAAATATAAGCGATTAATCCTTTACCTTTGTATAAACATTTTATTCTGAAAGCTCCAAAATGCCTTCAAAAGAACCCCTCAGAAGTAAAAAGCAAAGTAACTACTGCTGGCATGAAACACAGCATCTACTTAAAAAGTACAAAGCAATAATAAGGGAAGAGAAAAACTGAATCTACAAAGGAGGCAGCCAAAGTGATTATCCAAATCAGAATCTGGCCCATTCGAGTCCCCTGCCTTTTACAGCAGTACCAGCAGATCATTAAAGACTGAAAATGGTGAGGACCTCACTTTTCTGTTTCATCTGAGGATCAGAGAACACAGTAATCTCCCCCTCCCATTATACTGATCATGGTTTTAGCACCGAGGCAGAAAGCATTATGTGAGTTCCAGGCTGGCCAGAGCGACCCCAGGAAAGCCTCACAGCTCTTACAGTCCATAATAATGGGACTCTCAGACCTAATACCCATTTGCCCCACAACCAAGCACCACATACCTGTGCTAACACTCAGACACAGCTTTTGGTCCCAGTGTTGGCTTCAGAGTTCACACCCCCCCAAACCCAGGCAGGCATTGTTCTCTGGGGCAAACCTCTCTGCATTCCAACGTCTTTGACATTCTTACTTGAGAAAATGAAAATGCAGAGTGTGCCCAGCAGCATTCCCACCCAAAGCCCTTCAGGAAAGGGAACAGCATGACCAGCAGCCCGCCAGTCCCAGGTGTGAGCTGACCTTCTCTCCCAGGGGCCGGGGAATGCCGACATAGAGGTGGTCGAGGAAGTTGGCGCTGCGTCCCAGGCCCAGCACGTTGTAGGGCAGCTGCAGGGCGTAGTGAGCCGACTGGCTGAGCTGGCCCGCTGCAACAGAGCCACGGCAGCAGGCTCAGCTGGGGCTCTGGGGATAAACCCCAGCAAGCAACCCCCACGCCACCACCCTGCTACACACACACACACTTCACAATCAGCAATAAAAATTATTAAAAAAATCGATACAATCACATGATTATTTAATCTTTAAAGGCCCAATCCCACATTTCCAAACTCTTTGTGGGCACTCACTTGGAGAATTGCTTAAATGCTTATTTCTAGGAGACAATTCTTTTGAGCAGCATTTGTATGCTAAACTGAATGTCCATTATTCATTACAAGTTGAGAAGAAATCAAGTGCCCACATTTATTTTGATATGATTAGTGCCAAGTCTTTTGCCCCATTGATTTAC
Source organism: Campylorhamphus procurvoides (assembly GCA_013396655.1). NCBI lineage: Eukaryota > Metazoa > Chordata > Aves > Passeriformes > Dendrocolaptidae > Campylorhamphus > Campylorhamphus procurvoides. The sequence goes on along the minus strand of WBMV01009020.1, from coordinate 203,565 downwards.
AAGATCAGACTTGACATGTGAAGGTTCACTTTAATTCTTGTTAATCAGTAATTACTACTGAGGGACAAAATCAGCTAAGTGAATCTAATGAAAAAATGTTCAAATAATAAATTGATTTAATGAAAACAGGATTACAATGGCTGCAAGTTAGTAATAATTAAAGGATAAACTATAGTGGGAAAAAAAGATTCTTGGTTTCCTGAAAAGGCAGTGGGGAAACAGAGAAGTGTTGCAGTTACCAAGACCACTGACATCCCATTTCCAAAGTATCCAAGTATTCCAGTTAAATAAATAAAAGAACTTGTAATCTTTTAACTCCTGGCAAACAGTGCTAAAGTTCTCCATCTCCAGGGCTCATTTCCCAAATCTAAAATGTGACTAATTCTCAAATTCAGGTAAATATGTAATATCTGAAAGCTCTGGTTACCAACATAGAAGTAGCAAGGAGCAAAGGTGGGTTTACTAAATTTGATTTAGTTATAAAAACAAACAAAGTATATGTTGAAACCTAATGAAGAATTTCAAAATTGGTCTCTCTGATGCTGAAGGACTTTCCCCAAAAGAAGTCCTGCTGTAACATGTAACACTGAAAAGCTTTTAGAGTTACTTTTGAGTGAAATATTTAGGATCACGAGAAGACTGCAACTAGGATCTTTTTCCTTTCATCATACAAATGAAATGAATGTCAACTAAATTAAAGGAAATAAAAGAAAATGTCATATACTGTGTGCAGTCAGCCTTAAAGAGGTTAGAGAGTCAGACACTGCAGCTGCAATTCTTGGAGCACTGAATAATTTCATGGCTACTAACACTGGTTCTTATGCCTACTAAGATAAGGATAATGAAATCTTATGCTTCAGAATGTAAATAGATTGTTTGCAAAGGTCAGAAAGGAATGTTTTCTTCGGCACAGCAGGCAGAAAATGTGCACACACCTATTTTTTCATTTGCTTCACAAATGGAAGGTATTAGCCAAGCAGCAGGATAGCACATAGAGGGTTCTAGCTTACATTAAAGCTGACTCAGCACAGGAGATCTTTGAGACTGTTTCTTACTTTACTCCCTATATCTATCATAAATTCTGTTTGATGCTTACTGAAATGTTCCACTCAGAATTGCAACCAAGTAATTAACAATGACAACTGCTCATCTGAGAAACATAAAAGCCCTGAACCAAGATGAACAATAAAAAGAGAAATTACAGAGAGTACTGTCAACAGTTTATTGTCATATCTCAGTCACTGGTAATTAATTTACTTATGAAAATATTTCAAATTTAATTTAAATAGCAATCCCAGCAATTTGCTCTGTTGTAAAACTATTCTAAACAACTTTCTACTTGTTCCAAGAAAATGCTGTTGCATCTTCAAGGAGGAGGGTGGGATTTATTTCTTACACTAAAATTGTTCTTCAGGCTTTTGGAGGGCTGTGCAGGCAAGATGGAAGAAGTGGCTGTTGCTTCACAGTTCGTTTTGCTTTACCAGGAGAACTGTTACTCTAAACAAGAATTAAAAACCTCCTCCTGATCATGCTACACATTTTTCTTTTTGACACTACTTTTAAGACTATTCAACACTATGTCTTATGCTGAAAGCTTATGCTTCTTGTTTCAAAACTGTTGTTTTGAAGCATCCAGATATCATGGGCTATGGTATGGGTACAAGTGGGGGTCTTTATGTTTTAAATCATAAATCACTAGGTTGAGTGCCTCAAAACACCTTGGGCAGAATAAAATCCTCAGCATTTTAGGACATGGTTTTCAGGGGTTTCAGCCTGGCAGAGATCAAACTTGTGAGAAACAGCTAATGCCGTGGGGCAGCCAAACCTCAAAGATTTTACAGAGTTTGATATTCAGAAACCATCCTGGACATCTCTGAATCAATCTCCTCACTTCTGAAGTCTGGCATATAAAATTGGAAGCAATCTGTGTCATTAACCTTTGCAGTCTTGTCTGAAAAACAGAGTGATGTGTCGTCTGTGACACACACAGTCCTTGTTCCCCGATACCTGAATTAAGTCATTTGCCTTCTGCTCCATTATCCTGGTGCAAACCTGCTGAAAGCTCAAGGGTACCTGCTCTCCCCTCAGCTCACAACACCCTCAGCAGCAGGAGGCCTTAAGTGAAGCATTTCACTTCAGGAAGGGGAGGTGATTGCAAAGCCTTCTCTTGTTTGAGCAGCACTGATAACACGTGACACTGGGTTTAGGAACAGCCTGGCTGCACATACATAAAGAGATGCACAATACTGATAGTGTTCAATCAGTTTAAATAAGCTTATTTGGAGAAATTAAATAGAGCAGAACATATAAGATCACTACACAGAACTGAAAGACTAATGGAAAATGGTTTCAAACCTGTGGTTTCCTGAAGCACCATTCCTCTTATTTTTTATTATGATTTTCTTGACAAAATATCATTTGCATTCAAGTAGTCAATTAAAGCCATTCAGATTAATTCAAAATACAGTAATAATATTTAGGCTTTCAAAAGTTCCCCAAAATTGAATACATTAGGGCTGGATAGCTAAATGTATTTTCATAAATAAAAATGTTGTTACTGCTTCCAGTTATTACATTTTCCTCTAATTTCCAAAATGATGCATTTATCAGGAGCCTTAATGCACTCACCAGAATAGTAACTGAAGGTATTTGTGAAATGTCAGTCAACTTGTCAAAAACCCTACAAAACCTAATGGAGGTAGAAAATGTCCCAAGGAGTTGCTTTGTTTCAGCTATCCATCATTTTCCCCTGCTGACAAGGCAGGCACCTTTTCTGGTTAAACCCCCAGGATCTGAGCTGCACCTTTAGTCTCAGACATGTTAACTCTTCTGTACCATCACTTACCTCAGCACTGAGTGAGCACATCAATGACTGCTTTTACACAGATAAACATCCTAGGAGAAGTGAAAGTTATCCCAAAAAGTCCCCTGCAGGAGCTGCCTGGAGCTCTGCCCAGCTGTGACCAACACCCCCAGCAGCTGGAACAGCACAGAGCCAGTTCAGGCTTTAAGGGCCATTTCCCAGCCAACCTGTGTCCCTTCAGCTGCACAGTGAACCACTGCAGGGATGTTTCATTTGCAGCCATTCTCAGTACTGGGCTAGGGTGCACACAGTGTTTCCCCAGCTTTTGAAGCTGGCAGCACTTGATTTTACTTGAAAATATGCCAGAACAACTTACTGCAGGAAAAAGGGAAAATAAAACTGATAGTAATTACAGACCCATGGAATATGCTTAAGAATTTACAAAGCAGCTTTCAGAAAAAAACCCACCAAAAATCAAACAAAAGCCCAACAACTTCAAACTTGAAAGCTTTTCACAAAGCTGGGGAACTTGGTTCCTTGGCTTGAGTTGAAAGCTTTACTTCAGTTCTATTATTGCTGCTTTTGGAGCTCTGTCACTGTTGGAAAAAGCATGGAGAAAGAGCTCTTTTTCTGCTTCAAACTTTGCACCATAAAATTGTAGAAGTAAAATTAGTAACTCTATAAAACCTCTCAAAACAATAAAATGATCATATTGCTGATATTCCAAGCACATGCACAAGGGAAAGGTGTGTCACTTGTAATGCCTAAATATCTGAGGTCTGGTAATACTGTATGCAACATTAAAAGTTCAAATAGTTTTCTAAACAAAAGAGAGTTCCATAGAAAAACGTACTAGCAGGGTACTCCCACCTAGAGCAACCAGGAAATCCCTCTTAAGAGAATCCAGCTATTCAATTATTAAATTATTCCAGCTTGTTCCATGAAAGCACTCTTCTTTCTGTATAGTGGAATTCTACACAATGAACCCTGCAGTGTCAAATGGCCATTGAAAATAGCCTTATTTTGCTTTTTCTGGCACATATTGCAATGTTTATGTTTAAATTCGTGACTATAATGGCTGCTAGACATTTGTGTTCACCTCCCAGTTCAATTTAGTCAAACAGCAGGAGAACTCAATGCAACAACAGGGAAGAGTAAGCAGATTTCAAAAAACCAGAAGGGCACGACTTCCCAGCATGTGAAAGGTCATTCTGCCATGGAAGGCTGCAAACAAACCAAAGCAAACCCAGCCAAACGAAGGGCTCTGAGACAGGAGCTGCAAAGGCCATCAGCCCACACAGCTTCAGTCCCACGGACACTTAGACAAATCATGGCTGGAGCCACAGGAGCCACTCCAGGAAGCTACTCGTGCTCCTCCTGCATCCCACACGTGCATGTGCATCTGGGAGCAACCTTTACTGCTCACTGTTCCTGACCCTCAGCATTAGCATCTTTGGCAGACACAAGCTGCAATTATGGCCCTATTCATTTCAAACTCTATCAGTGTTTTCACTTCAAGAGAGAAAATTAAGATGTCCATAGCACAGACAGAAAATACTCTCACAAAAGCCTGGAAATGCAGATGTAGAGCTGAAGCTCCAGGCTGAGACTGACACTTAACTGTGGGATCTCCTTACAAAATCGAGAAATGGGGAGTGGAGAAGACACATCACAGGAAATGGATCAGAAAGCCCTTAAATACGAGTTTGTGTATTCCCCCAGATGTACACCCAGACCTGGTCTGATCTCAAGCATCAAATTCCTTAAATACTGGAAGCAGCTGGTCAGTGGATTTTCCTCTCAGGGCAAGAAGAGCTGTGGATATCACCCACAGATACAAGGCCCAGCTCTTCTCAGTTCTGGTGCTCCTGCTGGAACTGCTGTTCCCTGTAGCTAATTTAACAGGAGTTCTTGTTGTAAGGTTATAAGTGAAATGAGCAACGGGGAAGTAAAAGCAGAGAACACACACTGATTATTATTCTGATACCTTTTAACAACATACTGCAATGTTAATAGGAGAGAGAACAATTCTAACCGTGTTTTTAAAAAAGCCCTCATAATTATGCAAATTTGCTGTCGTTAAGGCTTGGCAGATCAAAGAACCTTAAAATGAATTAGATAAGGAGAGCCATATGGGCCTTTTTATTTTACTCTTTGCACGAATATTGCCTGCATGAAAGGTACCCTCATTCACAACCAAAGCCCTGCAGGATTTAGGAGATCAGAAGCTGAATGGAGACACTGCTTTGAGTACCTCCTGGAGGGGTAACTGGAGGTGACTGGTTCCAGTGGTCCTGCCACTACCTGCTCCCCACTGAGACCAGCCCTAAAGCCAATAAACAACATCAGCTGACTTGGAGGGGGACCAAAACAGGAATGCTGAGTTTTGGTTTCATTAGAAAAAGGACCATGTTTTTACTCACACCGCTTCTTGGGAAAGTGATTAATCAGTTTAAATTTTTTATTATTGCATTATTATTTCACATAATTAAAAGCTCCAGATGTGGATTGCTCCGTAATATTATACAAGGAATGCAAATAAGTTGATGAAAATTAATTTTAAAATAGTACTTTGAAATGCTTAACGTGGAAAAGATGTTTTGTAGGTTTATACATGGCCCAAAAATGCCCCGTGGTTTGGTATTGCCTACCAGTACACAGAGAAGTGTTGCTTGATGTATTTCTTGATAGTCAAATGCAAGAGGATTATGATAGAATGGGCTGCTTTTCAAGATAAACTGTAGGCCAGGGACTGTAGTTAGAATATTTACTGAATTTTACAAATAGGACTTGCAAAAGAACAAAGTCCAGCTACAAACCTAATGTAATACCTTCAGAAAACATGACTTTGAAAAGTTCCTGCAGGAATTAGAGAGTCTCCAAAAAACCTATTAATTTATTAGAGCTGAGAAACTGATCAAAGGCAGCATTAGAAAATTCCCTCTAGCAATCCTGCTAGGGTCATAAAGGCACTTGGAATTCATTACTGTTATTTCATAATGTCAAAAAAGAAAAGGAAATTCATCATGTCTGGACTCTGTTAGGGTTTTATTATTGTAAATATGGGAGCAGTGAAGTAATATAGCAGTATTAAATCATCTCTGATAGCTGGTTTTAGAGCAAACTGTAAAAACATCGCATTTCTAAAAGCTCTGCCCTCCTAAAATACCCAAACAAACAAACAACAAAGTCATAACTAACCAAACTCAGCAAACCCTAAAGATAATGTTTAAGAAAAATGTATTTGGTTTTGTTCTTGGAAGAGAGAAACAAAAATGATGCATGAACTGGGTCCAGATTTTAAGCTAGACCAATTCCACAAAGATACAAGGCATTTCCAAGCTCAGTGCATGCACTCTTCCATGACACAGAGGAAGACAAATATCTTTGTTTTGCCACTGGGCTGTTCTGTAAGCTTGCCTAAGTGTCAAAGGGTCAAACATACACAAACCAAACCCATCTAAACTTGTATTTCCTCAATGTAGTGTTTAGAAAGAATTTATACAGTTCTAAATTAACCTTTTAATAGGCATTCTGTACTTGAGATTCCCACAAATCCATTATTTTATCACCTTCTCATTAAAATTCTATCATGTTATACAAAGATTATTTTGAAAAGCAGCATGTAACATACCCTTCAGATATGCCAGATTCAGTCCTGTACAGTTACTACTTATATCTCAAATATATTTTTAAGAATCTAATAATACAGACTCTACTACCTTTTCAACATAATTTTCAAGTAAATTGTATGAGTTCACTTAAAACATCAGATTTCTAACTCTGAGATTTGCAATTAACACAATAAGGAGGAAGAGTTAAAAACTTCCTCTGACTACATAAACAATGAATTTAAATAAGTATAATTACACTTAAGAAAGGTTCTGCTGTTTTTTTGATTTATAGAAAATTTATAGCACTTCCCTAAAGAAGAAGAAAGAAGAGCAGTTTGATGGTTTTACTTCTGTGTTTCTTAGGCAAAAAATGTCTATTCTGTTACTTAGAGTTATTCAGCAGTATTGCTGATTATCTAATAATAAGACTGTGATTCACAAGTCACGTGGCCAAAGCAGCCAGGACACTGTGCTGTGAATTTATATTCACACGGGTGCACCAAATGTGGGCAGCCTGCAGTAAGGCCCAGGGAGCCTGAAGGAACAAACACACTGTACTCCTTTAAACCCATCTTTTCTGGATTTAGATGCCTGTTTGCCCAATGAATGCACTCACTAACTTTCTGGGGGAGGCTGGGAAGTTTGTGATACAGAATTTATAGGAGTTCCCAGTAAGTGTGGCAGCAGCCCCAAGGACAGAGGGGCACTGCAAGTGCAGTTCAGAGCACAGGAGGGATGGATGATCTCCCATGTTTATCACACCTACCTTGTAGAACTTTTATTACAGAAAGGATGCAGCCATTCCCTCTGCAGCTTCCTCAGGCTACTTGTGGTTTTCCTCTGTTCCCCTGACAGATGTAGTGAACAGCTCAGACAAACACGCCCTGGGTTTTCTCAATGCTATCCTAATCCTTTGTCATGTGGCTACTACGAGTCTGGTTAGGTATTTCAAGGCCATGGTAGTTTCTTAATGCAGAATTGCTTAGGAACTGAAGAAAAAGTGTATTGTTAGAAGCTTATGCTATTTCACAAACTGAGGACATTGTACCCAACAATTTTTCTGATACAGCCAACTGTTCAAAGCCAACTGGCACAGAAGGGACAGAAGAAAAAATAAGGCAGTTGCAATATTTGTAACAAAAATATAACCTGTAAAGAAAGAAGAGAAAGTTGGGGGGGTTGGGCATTGGAAAGTGAAGACACTATCAAACCCACTGCCATTGCACTCTGCAATCTTCCCAGCTCTTTAGGCTGCTGAGATGACCTTACCTGACCCGTTTTTCAGGTAGCCATTTGCATCTACAGTGGTGTACATGATGTAAGGGCCAGGCTGGTTCACTCCAAAGGGCTACAGGGGTGGGAAAAAGGAAAAGGCAGGCAAAAGATTAGCAACAGGCAAAGCTAGAGTAATTAAACAGTAACCTGAAGAAAAATGTTCTATATCAATAATTTATTTTTTATATTGTAATTTCAAAATCTTGCAACTGGTTTGGTCACAGCATTATGTGGAAATTAATTTTCAGAATAAGGGTAATCAGTTGGCTAAGTAATGTTTAGTTTCTCCGGGAGAAAGTAATACTATTGAGTCCTCTGGCAAAAGACTTACTGTTTCCTTGGAAGCTACAAAATAAAAAAAGCTAAAAGTTCAAAGAATTAACTGCATGTTCTGAAAAAGCACAACTCATTTGATGCTGTCTGGGAGAACACACGACCTTGATGGTATTTCTGAATTGAAAAATACTGCTCAAAGTCTAATTTTTTTATCATCCTTTAGGAGCATTTCATTTAATTCATGAAAGTGATTGAATAGTTACTTGTTGAGTACTGGTATCCATTTTAAGCAAAATTCTCTCAAGGGAGAAAATGTACTTAAACATCAAAGTAGAGTCATGGGGGCAAAATAAATAAAAATCCAAGGAAGTTGTGTATGACTGAGTGATGACCCAGAACAAATACCCCTAAGAAACAAGGGGTGTGAAACAATCACCTGCTATGGTGGGGAAGGGAAAGGATGGGGAACTCTAAGAATAGATTTAAAGAATATATTTCCTTTTTTTAGTGCTGATATTAGGGCATCAAATCCAGGAAAGATGTTTCAAAGAATTTACTGAAAGAACACTAAAAGGAGGGATGATGACACATTTCATGCCATGCCTCAAAAAACATCAGCTCAAAAAACGTAACAATAAGTGACAGTGATGGCAGGTGAGATCAAAGCCTGGAAATAATCACTGATTAGAATGAAGAGTAAGGAGGCCACAGAGGTGCTCTTAATGCACATCTATGAAAGATGAGTAAATAAGGTGAAATTTAATTCTTTTTGTGCCAAATAGCTGTACTTTGGCATAATATACTTTATGTTATTGTCTGACAGAACTCCTATTACCATGGAGGGAATAGTGTTTCAGTGATCTTGATAATGAAATGGTCACCAACATCTGCCAGGAAGATTTGCTTTTTAAACCCTCTGTTTTTGTAATTAAGCCAATAATACTACCAAACTCATTATTTTATAAGAGAAATTAAACTCTATGCCTTAAAATAGGCTCAGATAAAAAGCTGGTCCCACTGGAAGCAGCTTTTCTGCTTCCAAGTCACAATTCCATCTGATGCTTTTGCAGCGCTGAAGTGCTGCTGCTTGTTCTGACTGCTCTCAGTCCCACCTTCCCTGTGAACAGTGCTAACAACTGCCCAGCTGGCAGCTGGGTGGGTGAGCTGCAGCATCTCTGGGCATGGTGAAATCATGTAAATTGAAAAGAGCACATGGAGCTCTCTGCAGGCTCCTCAGAGCTCCCTGCAACTCCTCCCTTCAGTGTTCCCACTCCTGCACTTCAGCCCCAAGGTGGCTCCACGGCTCAATCTGTCCCATCAGTTTTCCTGGATTCTGTAAATGCCCAGATCAAGACTTGGCACAATGCACAGCCTGGGCATCCAGCTGGGTTACCAAGTGTCCCCTGTGCCCCCCCAGTGCTGGGTAACAAAGTCCCTGCACAGTCAGTCAGTGGAGTTCAGCTCTGGGCAGGAGCTGCCCAGTTATGGGGCTCAGCGACAGAGACCTTGGCCAGTGGTGATTTGGGTTACACATCCTGCCAGTCAATAACTCTTTTCATATGTTGAGAGTTTTTGGCGTAATTGGACTTCAGCTTATTTGAAGGCAAATACTAATGCAAAGTCACAGCTGCACTTACTGTTATTTTGCGAGGACAGTCATTGGAGCAGAGGCCGCTGAGAACTGCAAAGACAAGAAGGGAGCTTGGAGTGTTTGTGTTCACCACACATGCTGGAAGCACTGCCTGAAACCTGCTCAAGTCTAGAAACAGTGCCAGGTACCCACTAAAACACAAGGAAACTGAATGACTTCTCTGTGACTGATGTCAAGGTGTAACATTTCCCAAGCTGTATAAAGCAAACTGTCTGGCAGACACATATCAGCTGGTCACTGTTCTATCACACTTCACTGGTTAACAGCTTCAAAAGGAGATTTGCCAGTTAGAAAAATTCCAAATTAAAACGTTTTTACAGCTATTTTTCATTTCTAACCATTTAAAATACTGGCAGAGAGTTAGCTTTACTGCTTTAACTGATAAAAAGGTAAAGGCTTTTCCTTCTATAGAAGGCATATTCTTGAAACTTGATTTAAAGCAATTCACAAAAGCTGTAACAAACAAAAATCCCTTTATCTATTTATTCTAATAATTCAAAAGTATTATAAGCATATGTGTATAATGCTACTTAATATCTAAAGCCTGTGACAGTTGTTCAATTACTTGTTTAAAACTTACTAGTTTCAAAATTCAGTTCCATTCAGAAATATCTGTTAACCAACTAAACGACAGACAATGAAATCCATCTGTTCTGTAGCCCAGCACATCCTGTCACTGAGGATTAGAACAAAGCAACAAACACCACACACAATAATCTAAGGTGTCATTCTGATGCAAAATTTGGACTTGGAATGGCAACAGTTTGGTTGAGCAGCAGGTCAGTAATGGCTGTGGGGAGGGACGAGGATCCACACCAGGCACTGACGCCAAGGAAAAACATCCCTTCTCCATGAGTTATGGTATCCCAAAGCAAGCATGGCAGAGTGCAGCTGAAGGCTGGGACCAGATCTGAAGGCAGCTCATCCCAGCCACCAGGAGGTTCTTCAAGCCTCTCCTGTCTACTCTAAGGCTCCCTGCAGCTTAGGGTACAAAATGTCTGGGGCCAGTGAAATACTGAAAGGTGCCCATAAGATGTTCATAGTCCAGTTAGAAATAACTCCCTATGGAGGCAGAAATGGCACTGCTGTAGTGAAGGTATCTTGTGTGTGAATATTAACAACTGTCAAGATTCCCAAATTACCATTCTTTCTTTGTGATTTCAAAATGTTGAAATTTCCAAATACAGTAAAAAATAAGTATTTTATACCATCCAAAACCCCCCAAAAATCTGGACAGGTAAGACAAACATGTGGCAAAGCAGAATTTGAAGACTATATAAATCTACAGGTAGACTTTTAAAGCTATAAGCTGATTTTATCTGTTATGTATAAGTGTGTATGCAAGTGGAACCAACTCTTCCCATTTTGAGGCAGAAAGACACTGAAATTTGCTGTTCAGTTTCACTCCTGGAACAAATTACCTGACCAAGTAGATTTGACATCAGCTATAATGAGCAAAGCTGTTCTCACTGTCCATATGCCAAATAAGTGAACACAATGCATTTATTGATGCACTAACTCCACAAAGAGGCTTTGTTACAAATACTCTCCCCTGTATCACAGTAAAAATATTTTTAGACACTCATTAATTCTCATTTCCTGGGCTTTCTATGCAAAAATACACTCTGGAAGGGTGCTAAAAAAGGCTTGCCCCAGTTTTTAAGATAGATTTACACTGAGTGAATCAAAAAGCATGTTGCAAATTACTCCTTTCCCACTAAAATATCACACACTTATAACTCTGCTATGGCTTTGTGAAGTGTAAGATTTTTCCAGAGGATTTGCTAAATGCTTTTGGGAATTCACTACCCATACATGGTATTATTTAAAAGGAGGGTTCCATCAACAGGATAAATTACTTTATGCTATTACTATGAGAAGAGAGCTCAGGTTAAGGAGGGAGTAATCAGTGCCTCAGCCCCAGCAGCAGCTGCAGTGCTGTCCATGTTATGGTGTGCACAGTGTGTGCTTCAGGAGGATTGGATGCCTTTAACAGGAGGGCAGATACAATTCTTGAAGGTGAACCTCTAGCTGTTCTGTTGAGCTTTGTTCCCATAGGCTCCCATACAGCCTCATTTTTCACTCCTTCTCAAGAAATCAATGGAGAAAGACAAGCAGTGAGCTCAGAGCTCACCACCCCTGCAGCTGAAGAACAGGGCAGGGCATGCAATCTGAAAACCTAATTGCTCTTAATTACGACTATCAGAACCTAACTGCAGCCCTCTGACCCAAGTGCCCCTTAGCTCCCACAGCCTGGCCACACTCATGCCATGCTGTGCTCTCCAGGCAGGTGTGCTCTGTGTCACACGGTGCTTTCAGGCTGGAGACAACACCCTGACTCACACGGGAGCAACCTGACCCTCTGGACACATCATGAAGTGTAAGCAAAGCATACACCACTCGAGCAGCACTGAGGGAAGTCTGCCCTTCTAGACTCAGGTTCTGCATCATTTCCACATGCCAGAGACAGGAACTCCAGCAGAGAGGTCTGATATGGCAGGGGCACAGCAAAAAGCACAGGAGGCCCTGCTGGAGGAACACACTGGAAGCACTCAAGGCACAGATGAACTGAGGTGCCCTTGGCTATTGTTCCTGAGAACAGGCAGTCAGTGGGGACAGGTAGAGCACAGTCCCTGTAATGTCTCTGGGCTCCTTTCTGCCTCACCATGGCATATGTATTTGTATGTGCAGGCATCATTACATTTATTACTCCAATTAGTGGATTATGAGCTAATCTTCCTCCATATTTTAAACAGCACCACACAACTGAAATTACAACATTTAAGCTGAATGACAGATATGTATATCTATCACCATTTTTATAATGGCAATACTATGTTGTGTGAAGAGGCAGGTGAAGGTGTTGGACAGAAGATTCACAGACTGGGCCTCCTATGTCAACTACCCCAGCCCTTTCCCTCAAACCCCATTAAATATATGAGAGACTTTCTTAATCTAGTTGTCAGGACCCCTAATGCTGGTAACTGCTCTTTCTCCAGGCATTTGTGTTAGTACTCCACATGCTGTCATTCAGGAAACTATTCTTACTATTGACTCTTCAGTTACTTTATGTTGTATCCTGCACAGACACACAGAACACATTCCCCTCCTTGTTATGGATCAGTCTGGATTGAAGACATGGATCTTCTTTACATTTCTCTTTTGGCTCCATGTGCTTTTTCCCTCATCTTTTTAAACACTTGATAATTCTTGTTCTTTACTTCAGAAGCCAGCAGAGAAAGGAACTTCTAAAGAGTTAGTATCTATCTTTAGAATTTTGTGGGGATGCAGAAGGAAAGGTCCAGGATCAATGGAAAGCTTTAGCTTAGTGAAAAATAAGAGATACGTTCTTGTAAAAAAATACACAGTCAAGAAACAATAAACATATACTTAAGGGTCACTGTGGTCAACACATATGAAAAACAGTGAAAGCATTGAAAATAGTGGTCAGAATTACTCAGGATTTTAATAAGTAAACTAAAATAAAAACAAACTCCCCTCTGAAATGAAACAAAGCCACCTGAGCCAAGCTCAGATTCTGCAATGAGATTTCTGCCCTCCCTCGTGTTTTCCACGCAGTGCTTTTCCTTTCTAAATTTATCACACACAGAGCATTACCACAATGTTTTCATATACAAATACTCATTCTTCTCAACATGCCATTTTGACTTGATTACACAGGGATAACTTACCGATAACTTTAACAAAATAGGCATCTGCTTCGAAGTTATTTTTCAGTGTGTGGATAGCAAAGTCTTTGCTGGAGTAGCCTTTGCTTAGCACAATGATATCCAAAATGCCCTAGAGGAAAAACCCACAAGTTTACATTAGAATGCTTATTTAGTCTAGCTAACATCTAAACTTAGAAAACAAATTCTCTCAGAGACACAAAGGAATGTAGTGAAGGGCAGCAAAGTTTTGCAGCAAAGTTTACAACTTCACTACTGATTTTAATCACTTTCAAAAACCTTATTAATATAATCCTTGTTTTAGGACAGAGTGCTGCAATGCCCATATTTGTGCAGAGCAGCCTTGCCAGGGCACAGGGACAGGCACAGCCACCCAGGGGCTGTTTCGTGGGTGAAGAACTGAACTCACATCTTCGTAGATGTCAAAGAAAGTGGCCACCACTGCGTCCTTGATCTGGTTCAGGTCTGAGAGCTCCCAGAACACCTTGAACATGCGACGGACACTCCTGCAGCTCACGTTGTTGCAGGGGACATTTTCTAGTAAAAATGCTTGTTGATTGCTGTAAAATACAGACATATGAAACAACTTATTGCTGATAAAGTCTAAATAACAGACATTCCAAAAATATTGTCATTAAATAGCTTAAGTGTGCTGGAGTTAAATATCATAAAAACAAAGCTAGCAGCCACTGGCTACTTGGAAACCCATAAGCACTTATGTAAACCTTACAGTCAGAATTACAGTCACTATGTCATGCCTGACTTAAAACAATGAATACAATAAAAAATGGGTCCAAATTAGCAGGAATAATTTAATTAACCATCCACTTATAGACTAAACATAGCCTTACTTTATTCTGAAAAAAGTACAAGCGCATTTATCTGCCATTTTCTTTAATCCCTCCACAGTCCTTCAGCTTAAACATGTCCCCATGTTTTTTCATTATTTCACTACAATCTCTTCCCATCCATATTAGCTCTACTAATACATTTTCTTACACATTGCACAATGTTTTAAGCAATTTTAAGATTGAAGCAAATCTCTATTTGTACGTTTCCAATTATTTCAAAGACAAATACAAACCACAATGCCCAGCCTACTAGCACAGTAAAATAGGACCAACAAACCAAGCTGGGCATTTACTGAGCTGTAAAGCCTCCAGACACAAAGACAGGCTGCAATACCGAGACAAGAAGCAAAGAAACACCCCAGAGCAGCAGGGCTTGTGTACAAACCCCTCCCTTCCACAGACTGTGTCCCATAGTGGCCCTTGCTCAGTGGGACACACAGGGGCTGCTGACCAGCACTGTTCCCCACTGCCCCGAGGCTTCACCAGTGCTGCTGCAACCGGGAGAACATTCACACCTCTCCAGCCAGGAGCCAACTCCTCGGGCAGGTTTGTATCCTGGAGCTCCCCAGGATCCATCACTGCCTCGGCAATGGCAACAGATGAAGCTTCCTCCTCCCCTGCTGGGGCAGGGCCAGCAGCCAGAGCAGCCAGAGCCCAGGGCAATGGCCCAGCCATGCTATCTGAAAGGCTGTCGAGCTTGCCTTACACTCTGTGTGCAGAGTATTGTTCAAGTCTAAATTGTAAGCCTCGTCAATAGATAGACAAAGAAGTTTATTTACTACAGGAATCTTTTTATTTCCTTTCCTTGCATCTGCACTGTGAGAAAAAAGGAAAACATAAAGTAGCACTGAGCATGGAAAGGGCACTTTCCTTCACCCTTCTGTACCAACAAGAGAAACATAAGACAAACACTAGGAAGAAAAAAGCAACATCCAACCCCAAACAGATGCTGAAGGCCCAAGAAGTGCACTGGAGAGGAGTCATCTTGTAGAGGAAAGAAATAAATTCAGAGATGCAGCATCCCCTGCCCATGTGCTACATCTCAGCATGGAGGGAGGAAATGTTGGTGTGTGGGTTGTGCTGCAGCAACAGGGAGCTGCAGGGCCTTATTGTCTGCAGAGGGAAGAGCAATCAGCTCTTTGCTGCCTCCTCACCCCCTCAATTCCTTCTTGGAAGAACTCGACACCTGGATTCAGCCTATGAGCTGTCAGTCGAATCCCTGCATTACCTTTAATACACAAGCATCCCTAGAATCAAAATATCTACCTCCAGGCTTTATTTCTGCTACATACTACAATTAATAAGAGCAAGTTTACAACCTTCCTATTATTTAGAACCAAATCTTGAAGATCTACCATCAGTAAAAATCTCCCTGTAACAAAGATGATCATCTGCATCCTGAAAATGACAGCCCAATGTCCTTGAAAGCCTATGAAGGCTGACTCTGCTGTAATGGGAAAACCCTAAAAATCAATGCTAAGGTGCTGTCACAAATGTGCAGCAGTCAATACCAACAACTGCACTTCGAGAGAGAGAGCAAAAGAACTCGGAGCTAAGAGTAGCATATAGCCCTTAACATGCTATTTGCAGCACTTTAAATACTTGGGTATAAACACCAACACGGAGTGGCAGCTCAGCTTTGTGCTGCCTGCATGACTTTATACTTTGGGATAGAGCTGTCTCCCATTGGGAACCTTCTGACCTGAGTCACCTCTGCAGCAAAGGGAAATTTAATAAGGCTGCCTAGCTATAAGAGAGGCTTAACACCAAAGAAAGGCTGAAGACTTCCCTCAGTTTTATTTTAACATCTTTCTTTGCCATTAGAATTCACTATTTACTGCTCATTTCATCCAGCTCTCCTGCTGTCAGTTTTAGGCTCACTCATTCACACTTATACTGGGGACATCGAAATGACTTATATCTCACTGCAGATGTTCAGAGTAATTGAATTTGCCTCTGCTTTTTTAGATTTGCTCAATTACAACGTGCTCATCAATCCTACATTTAAAAGAAGTCCTCTATCCAACCTTACTTCTGACAAGTGACAACTAACAATGATTTAGGAAGAGATAATTTGGTCAAATAAGAGTCTTTTCCATATAAAGGACTAATACATGTACATTAATTTAAAACTGCGCATGAACACCCAGAAAACTTTTTACAAGTCTGTCATACTCAGTTTTTCATTCAGCTGTCCATAGGCAGTTGTTTTTATCTCCAAGTTTCAGTCTTTACTGTTATTTATCACCAGTGTCAGACTGAGATAATGTATTTCCAGCTTTACCAGTGAAAAACATTCCCTTTGAGTAAGAGTGGAATTGAAAAGACTCAGATTACATGTTTGCAATACAAGATGCCAATTATTAGCATCTAATTGGAAACAAGTGTTAAAATTTGTTTCACCTAATTAGATGGGGGAAAGGTGTTTACAAACTCACATACACTTTCAATGTCACCAATGTAAAAAACCCAGCATGTGAAAAAATGAATATATTTAGGTAAGACTGGAAGTTCAGATGAACTAATTAATAACTACTGATAAAATCCCTTTGCCTATTACTATTCTATATACACACACAATTGCTGATACAGAATTCATGTATGTATGTGGCCTGAAGAAAAATCTGTGCACTTGAATGCTAATGTGCAGGTTTGGACTCAAGTTAGGAGTTAAAAGCATTCATACTGAAGACATAAATATGTAAGAATCTACTGTGAATTCAGCATCTCCACCTACTGGAATTTAGTGATTCTCTGGGTTCAAACCCCCCAACACTTGCCACCACAAGTGAGATTCCAGTTTTTGGTTGTTGCTGGTAAGAAATGTCTCCATGCCAGAATACTGCACACTTGATTTGAAAGCAGGGATAAGGCAGGAGATGAAACAGTGAGCCTTACAACAGTTCTGAGAGTAGCTGGAGCTGTTGAGCACTCTCCTGACTTGCCCACATGGCAGGACAGAAAACCCCTATGCCCAACTATCATATCTTTATTGCAGTCTTTTGTAGGAATTTGTAAGACTTTGATCTGAAAGTACTTTCCTGAATTGTGATGGGAGCATATAATTGGGTTTAATCCTTCTCTTTGGTTATCACATATCAGTATATTTTCAGATGAACAAAATTGTTTCTGCCTCTTTTAACTTCTTTATGTTCCAGTCAGCAACCAGAAACCAGGCTTCCTAGACGATAGCACAGATTGAGGTCAAGAGTTTACAAAAATGCTTTTATCATTTAATCACAGTAATCAATCACTGAAATTAGATCTG
The DNA here is from genome assembly GCA_013396655.1 of Campylorhamphus procurvoides. Classification (NCBI taxonomy): domain Eukaryota; kingdom Metazoa; phylum Chordata; class Aves; order Passeriformes; family Dendrocolaptidae; genus Campylorhamphus; species Campylorhamphus procurvoides. The sequence continues at coordinate 186,138 of WBMV01009020.1, read as the reverse complement.
TAGATGTAGCATGAAAGGCCTCAGAGAAAGAAATAAACAGCTTGATCCAGAAGTGTTTAAAATCGATTCAATAAGGTTTTCATTTTAATTTGCTCTAATTTAAGGACAGCTTTTAATTTAATTCCCACACTGTTTTAATTCTCTCCAATCAGTGACCCAGTTACACATTTTAAAAGGAAGTATTTGCTTAAATCTCTCAGAAACAATGAATTAATATTCAATGTGACATTCCACAGTGAGTGCAAAAAAAATGTGACTTTCCTTCCTATTCCAAAGTACAAAGCCTGTTTTCATTCCCTTTCTACAAATACTGGATACATACAATGTTCACATGCAATCTATTTCTTCATTTTTAGGTTACTTACTCAGTTTTTGCCAGACTTCCTCAGCTTCCTGAACCTCCCTTTTATAACTTGTCAAATCATCTGCCAGGACTTTCACCCTTTATGCCTTCCTGTGTCACTCAACTTCGATGGCAAGTTTGAAATTAATTTTAAATGCACTCAATTGAATAAGCAAACAATTTCCCAAGCAGGGAGGGCAGAGGTAAAAGTGTATCACAGCACTTCATTGCAGGGAGACCGAGGTAACTTCTGGGCTTCTACAGCACCAACTATTTACAAACTATTTCTAACCTTTTTACATGGCATTACATTGCCATAATCTTACACTAGGCCAGAGGACAGAGGCTCCTAACAATCTTAAAAGATAAAATAAGTTTCTGAACTCCATAAATCTCCAGGCAGTGCTGAAGTGCAGCAGCTGTCAGGATACTCACTAGGATACACCATCCTATGGTACAGCTCCAAACACGAGACTTCTGGGGCTTCAGTAAAACCAAAGCCAACAACTTCACAGTTCTGATGCCACAGCATTTCTATGGCAAAGCAAAGACCCTGGTTCTGGTTTGCTCCCTGACTCTCTGCAGTCTTTATTCAAAGACTGCTGAACAGAAGATGCAAACTCCCAGCTGAGGAAGGCAAGGAGTGAAAAACCTGCCACTCAGGGCCTGAGAGCTTTAGCTTGGCTGTGCCAGTCCTGGGCAGCAGCAGCAGCATCGGCTCCCTCCTGTCTGCCATGTCTGAGCAGAAGCACCTGCTCTGCTGGTTATTTTAAGGCTCAGAGCCACAGCGAGAGCTCAGCTGCTCACAGCCTTGGCTCTCAGTCCCAGCACACAGGCACAGTGCTCCTCAAACTGGGTCACTGTTAGGGGTGTGTCAGGAGCTGAAGGACTCCAACACAAAAATGTCACTGGGTGACTCATGTTTAGGCAACCCCTAGAAGATCTGAACTGACCTCCTGGACTTCAGCACCGAATTCTCTTATGTATACACTGTCTGAAGCCTCAAAAGGAGCTCCTCAGTTCTTTTCCTTATTAATTCAAAGTATGAACCTGCACCCAAGCCTATCCAAAACACCACAGAGAGGAAGGTAATAAATACACCTGTTAGACAGACTTTGCCTTGTAATGCACTAGTGCAAGTATTTGTCAAAGATTCTAGTAAGGAAGACATTAAGACTCCCTAAGGTACTGGTTAAAATACCTTTTACAAGTGATGACATGAGGAAGAGACAGGGAACAGCATAAATAATCTCACAGCTCTTCAGCTGCTGGGAAAGCCAGTTGTGCAGCATCAGACAGACTCCACTGCAGGCACAGCACGCTGCCTGTCTCCTGTCTGTGCTGAGGTTCACTGGCACCACAGCCTGCAGAGCTCTTTAAGTTTTTCTTAGAATAAACAACCTATTCATCACTCCTACTGTCATGCCAAAGGATGTTCACATGCAAACACGCTGATTCCCTTCAAGGTAACACTAAGGACATGCCAGCAGGCCTGTCTGCAGGTGCCAGGTGAGAGGTGCCCAGGGCTCCTCCATCTCCACGAGCCATGGCACAGCACAGGGATGCCCCTCCTCGGGTCAGCTGCTATGTGGATCACTGACTCCTCAAGGGACAGCAGTGTCCCTGGAAGCATCCAGACATGCCCTCTCCCACCTAGCACCAGATGGTAGCCAAACAAAATATTGGGAAAGCAAGTAAAGAAGAAAATATTTTCATAAAAGGAGGAAGATTACACTGACAACTTTAATAGGAAAGGTTAGAAGCTCTGTTTTGGAGGTGTTATTTACTTTTGGGGTGTGTTACTTATTTTCAGTTAAAGTTAGACAATAAAAAATAGAGTTGGACAATATAAATCCCCTGGTAAATTATGAGGTGTATCTAAAATTCCTGGTTTCAAAAGGGGCAAATCACTATTGCATTTTTGAGCAGAGTCACTAGTCAGTGCTCACTCTGTGTGACAGCACAGAACAGGCTCCCCAACTCTCCAGCCTGGTGTTACTAGTCAACACTGAAAGGTGAAATCAGGGGTTTGCACAAGATGATTTGGGAAAGGAAAAGGAGAGGATCAGCTGCTGCCATCTGGGAGGTACCCCTAAAATGCTGCCTCATGCTCCAGTCCCCATGCCATTCCCCAGCAGGAGTCACAGTTCAGCCTGTGCAATCATGCATGCTGAGCACAGCATGGAAATGCACATTGCTGCATAGAATGGAAATGCACATTCTCTGCTAAGTGTTTCCCTCTGAAAAAAAGAGAAACACTTAGCAGAGATCAAAAGCCTTGTTCACTTGATAAAATGAATGAGATGCACTAAAGTTAGTAATTTGTATGACTGATGATTGAACATGCACCTGATAGATTTATTTCTAGGTTTGCATACACTCTACCTTCCAGAAGTGTTCCTGAGTATGGCAAGAGCATCTGGGTAGCCATCCATATTGTAATCTCCAATATGAAGTGTAATTGGAAATGAAATTTCTGTTGAAGACTTGTCATTTAGATATGGTACAAAGCCCCAGACTGTGTCTTTATTTCTGAAGTCTTGCAAGACAGGAATCCACTGTAAAATAAAACAAAAAAAGAACAGCTAAGTAAAGCAATCCATTTCATTTATTTAACAATGTAATTCTATTTAAAGCAGCTGACGTTTCTTCATCAGCATTCTTAGCCATTTACAAACTTACATAGAGGAAATAAGGATTATTTCCTAACTCTGTTACCAAATGAAAAAATTCATCTGAGTATCTTCTATATGCACTAAATTTTTCCAGAACAGAAAAAAGTAGTTAAGGTTGTAAGAATAAATGACATAAAGGACGTGTGTTTTGGAATGTGTGAAGTATACAGAGGTATTCAGAACACCTTAAGTGAAATTCAGGCCTGGAATCTAGGCCCATCCTTAAGTGTAGGAAAGCCCAGACCACCAGGGCCTTGAGACCCTGAGTCCCACGTTTTCCCCTGCAATGTGAGCCACAGGCTTCATTAAAGCTGGAGGAGTGGTGCTGGATATCCAACTGCTGGATACCATCAGGGTGCTTCAGGACAGGATGGCTGCTCAGATCCCAGTTCAGTGCTGCTCCTGCTTAGAGTGGGATCTCCTAAGATTCATTTCAGCTCCAGTGATTCTATTATTCATGGATATTTAGAAGTTCAAGAGCTTCCTATCTCCCCAGCAGCACCAGATACTGAAACGTTTGATAAGAAATTAAGATTAAAGTATCAAACTCAAAGCACAAAAGAAATGCAAAGTATATTTATTTCTCCAGGACAAGAAATGGAAATGCATCTGCCCTTACTTTCCAAAGTGCCACAGAGGTGCTAAATAGGAAATTATCTTAATTAAAATCAAAATAATTTCTTAAGTCAGTATGAAGCTCAAGTACCAGGGTTAACATTTCAATGCTCAAGAAAAATTCAGTGCCATTTTTCAAGTCAGAAGTAATTTTATATGTCAACTAACTGTCAATGCCTTCAAAAGGACAGGAGGGTGCCATCTTAAAGGATCACTGTCACCAGCATCAAAAGCACTTAGCAGATCTTACATGTCTCTCATCCAAGCCTTAATGTAGCTATTTCAGGCACCAGAATGAGACCCCTGACAGTATCATTTGCTGCTGTGGAGAGACTCCCTCACTAATGCCATCCAGTCATCAACAACATTCCTGCCACATGGCAATCATGGGTGACACCTGACTGGGCCCTTGAGCTGCCACAACCACAGCCCCCCAGTTATTAAACAAGTGCACTAAGGTCAGCCTGGCTTGGATAACTCCCATGGCTTAGAAGCCTGGAATGGTTCTGCCTGAGCCTGCCCAAGGGATAACACCTGAACTGCAGGGATGATCCCCAACACTCCTGCTGAACACTCCAAGTTGAAATTAGCCTGATTTGGACCCCCAAACCCTGTGACACACACAGGTCTAGTTAGTTACTGTAGGCTTGGAAAAAAAATTTAAGAAACAGAAAAGAAGAAAGAGACTCAAGCCCAGGGACATTTTTCAAAGAGTAAGATTTCTTAGCACTTATTTGTCATGCAGAAGACAGATGATACAATATTACTGCAAATACTGTAATTTTGAAAAACACTGATTGAAATCAGAACCATGAAATATAATACAGCTTTTACTTTACATGGTACCATTCACACAGTCAGTGCAGTGAAATCCAATTATATCCATCATATACTCTTTAAATGTTCCCATGTATGGTAACACTACTTTAAAGAAGCAAAATTAAAAACGAATTTTTAGACACAAGTATGAATTGGTCTTCTCTTTTGACTCTGTTCAAAAAATGAAAATTGTTTGTCAACAATAGTAATCTTCTACTTCTTCTGTATTTGATCATCCATTTACTTTAAGCTTCATGTTTGCTGTTACTATTTTAATAGGAAAATACTAAAACTGATTTTTTTCCTTCACTCTAAGATAGAAATAGGTGGGCATAATAAGAGCACACAAAGCTCTTTTTTCCAGTGTTCTGATCATATGATTTCTACTACACAGCTCAGATGAAAAAAGATTGAGAAACAGAATGAGCGTATCTAAAAGGAATTTTAAATGAACACAAAATTCAGCCAGAGAGATCAGATTTACTTCTCCCCTTTCTGTTAAATTCCATTGCATGCCACTAATATCATTACTTAGAACATTTATAGAGGTATTTTTGATCCTTCAACTAACGATTTTGTGCTAAAAAAAGAAAAATATTGAAGTGCTTGAAAATTTGCTTTTAAGCTCTTCAAACCCTTTTTTTTCCAACCAGTAGAAAAGACAATGCTTTGGTACCATGGAAAGACAGCATCTTCTCCTTTTGAACAAACAGCCCCATGATTTTAGGATGCATTTGGCTTTCAGTGCCTACAAAGGTCACCTGAATCCCTCACACAGCTGAGTAGCCACTATTGCACAAAAAGAAACTTGGGAAATGACTCTGCTTTACACCATTAATGTGGTGTTCAAAGCCCAGGAGACGATGAACCCCCCACACTGCTCCAGAATCACAGAAAAAAGGAATGGAAGCAGTAAAAGGCATGTTTTCAGTGCTCACAGCCCCACAGCTGCTTTGAGAAAGATGAGCAATTTAGAAACGCTGAGAGGATCCTGCAGAACCTGAGATTTATGACAATTACAGCAGCTGAGCCCACCTCCCCCCTTTAAACTGTTAGACAGGAGTGAGGAAAAACTTCGGGCATTGCATATCTGCAGCTGATAATGCTGCTGTCCCTCTCCTCCCTGGCCCAGGGAGTGACACCACAAAGACCTGGGGTTTGCTGTAGGATGCTCTGCTGTGTCCTGCTTCAGAGCTGCTACATTTCCAAGAGCAATAAAGATATAACCTTCCCATTATACAGAGAAGGGCTGTAGGAATTATCCAGCCCACGAAGAAACTCTGAAATGAAGGGACTGAAATAATACTGTTTGCCTCAGGAAACAAATGAAAAATCACCCTGAATACTTGGCAAAATTATAAGAAGGATTAGTCATCTCCAAGAATATCACAGTATCTGGAGTTTCTACAATAAATAGTACCAGGGACTTTAAACCATTTCTCAACTTAGACTGCAGGTGACTCTAAAGAAGTCTGGGGTGTCCTCACACCTGCCACAGTGTGAAGGAGCACACAGGATCCTGCCTCACATGTGCCAGCCTTTCTGCTGTTGCCATGGGCACCTTCACATTAAACATTAGCATGTCTGTATCTCCTAAAGTCACTCGTGTGTATTTAGTTGGCCTTTACTTCTGCTCCACCATCCAACAGAAGAACATCTATCTGAGGTATTTCTAATACTTCTAAAGAATAAATCATTACATAAATTAAAACCTACAGTCAAGGATTACCCCAGAAATAATTTTCCTAATTGGCCTGGCTCTCCTGATTATTTCCCTCAAATTGCAAAGATTAAACAAACAAAAGGCATTTATTCCAGTCTGTTGTCACCAAGTTTACATTTATCATTCCTCATGAAGACTAAGCTACTTAGCCAAAGCTTGGAAGCTGAGTCATCTGGTCTCAGGATGACCAAACTCAGTGAAATTAAACATTTCACTTCAAAATAAGTGTGGGAACTGACAGGTTTGGATAGAGTGCTACCTGAAGGCAGCCTGCAACACGTGGGGAAAGCTGCAGCCATGTGAATGAGGACACTGATGCTGTCACTGTTTCAGAAAGGAGAGGTGAAAATGTTTTAAAAGAAGCTCCATCAGCTCCATCTGAGTGCAAGAAAAAAGAACTCTGGATAGAATTCTTTCAAAAGGTTAGGCCAGAACAGGTCATTATTGCATGCCATTTGATACTGTCATTTTTAATTAAAAAGCCACTCCAAAAATATCAAGGGAAAATTGCTTTAAAGTTTCTAGGTAAGTATTAGCACTTTTTAATACCTTTTTCCTATCAGGCTGAGAATCTCTTGGATTATTCACTTTTTAAAGTGAAGTGACAATATTTAGCTGTTAATTTTTATCTCAAAAGCCATTACCTTGGAAATATTTTAAAATTGAAACTGCACATTGAAATTGCTAAAGTGAGTAGACACATTAAAGATAGGTTAAAATTGGATGTATTACTAATTAGTTTACTTATATTAAAAAAAAATGATATAATGAAGGAAGGTAAAAACCATAAATCAACCCCCCTTGTACCACTGTGCATCCAACAGTGCTCTCATCTATTGTCTGTATTCTGTGTCTACAGGGAATGAATGGGGAAAAACTCCAAACCAACCAAACAACAACCCACAACCAACCAAACACAGCAAACCATGATTTCTGAGGACAGAGCTGTCAGGATCAGAGGGCTAAAAGAGATAAATTACCAAATTTAGAGTTGCTCTGTCCTACACTGGTGGTATATTCCACTCCAGCTATTCTTCCTGACATGACTGTAGGCTGTGAGCTTTCCTTTCCAACACACAGTGATTTTCCTCACTGGTAGGAAAGTAAGGTACAGCCTCTGTTCTATACATTTTGATTCTTTAAATGAGAAAACCTACACTTGAAACTTCGGCTACAGACTGTAGCAAGCTCACCAATACATTCTGAATTATACATCAGAGAGGGTACTTCTTTCAGCACAAAATTCTACTTTTAATTTGTCACTAAGGGAATAACCAGTAATTCATAACCTTGTGAGCAACATGCATGGCACACACTAAGTACACTACAATGAGGTTTGCTGTCAGCTACAAGCATTTCACACCTCACCTTGGCCTTTGGGTCCACGTTGCTACATATGAATTTAGTAAAACACTTCCAACAAACATTTAGCTCATTTACTGCATGCTGCAGCTTTACTATAAACCAGGCCACTGTAAATACTTAGACCAGATTATCACACACTTCTATAAATGAACATACAGTAATCTGCTCCATAAATTATGACCATGTCTCTCAAAGCCAGTGAACAAATGAACCTGCAATAGTTTAAAAGAAACCCAATTCTGAACATGTACAGTCCAAAAAAGTCCTCATCTACCACTTTTTTCAAGCAAAGACAAAGCAGAAAGAAGGGGTAAGAGATGTGGGCTGGTTCAACTTGAGATATATATATATATATATATATGTGTATATATATATTTTCACTCTAAAAGAACTCCCAAAGTTAAACTAAAGAAGGTTGAGTTAATTAGATCTGCTTCCACCCTTGTTTTTCAACTCATGCTGGAGCAATTACAGTGCTTTGAATGCAGTGGTTTGCAATCCAGAAACTCCTCAGAAGCACCCATCATTTCCTTAAGTAGAATTATTCATAATAAAGAATTCTAGGCATGCAACCCCTTCCACCAAACCTGTATTTTTTTCACACAGGAAACACAAATAAATAAACAAAAGTTTCTTGTATTCAATAATTACAGGTAAGGAAATTTCATTTCTTTCCCAAAACCCAGTTTTCTATTTTGTATTATTTCACGAAGCACAGTGTTTTCCTTGGTCTTTGCTATTCCCAGCTCGCATTACCTGATCCAATCCTAGCTTTGTTAGGTAGATGGCACTTCTTTGACATGTTTCATCTTCACAAACTGGCAATAAATGTTCACTTTGTCCATCCCCATCTGTCAAAGAGAAAAAAAGACTGTCAGTTTTGTATTTGCAAGATCAAAACCCCTGTTTAGAAAAGCAATCAGCTGTGAATAATTTATTGCTTTTTTCAAGGTGAAAAACTACATGAGGTAAACTGGAACCATTCAAAGTCCTTAACCTAATCATCTATTTTGAGTCTTTTGTTTGAAGACTGCCTTTGCTGATGTATTTTCATCTTGACCCATAATACAGGGCAGGTTTTAAATTTTACTGACATATTTAGAAGAATAAGTCTGCAGTAATTTAATCAATCCCTGTGTTCAGTTGGGAAGAGAATTACCTTTAATACAAATTCACTACCACAAGTCCACAATACCAACTTATTTAACTTTCTGAACCAGTTTTAAACTCTTGTGCTGTCAGCAAGACTGTAAGAAGAGCCATGAGTTCATGTGTAATATCTTAATCTGTATTTATTATAAAAAACAGCACTGCAAAGTTGATTAACACAATGGCTAATAAACCCCAGGCTTACAGAATTAGGTAAATCTGAGTAAATAACAGGTTTTCAGAAACATTCCTCAAGCCCCTTGAATCCATGTATTTCCAAACCCTTTAGCAGAATAATGACCTTTTAATGTTTAAACAAGCAATGTCTACTTGCATCTCAAACTCTGACAGACAGAGCATATAATGGGGAAGAAAGTACTAATTTCCTGCTCATTATCCATGCCAGGAGAAATCCCTGTGTTGGCACGCTGACCTCACAGCCCTGGCACATGCTGGGAACAGGCAGGGAAACCATCCCAGAAATGGCACTGAGCTCCAAAGGCCTTCAGCCACATGTAGGGCTTTGCCTTGCAAAAAAACCAAACCTGTTCATTTAGGCAAGGGGTTTGGTAAAATTACTTGATGAAATCTCCTTAGTTAATATGCAGAAACTAGATCATCTGCCAAAGTCACTGAACTCCTTCTTCATTTTCCAATATATCCTGACCACAGCCCAGAAGTTCTGTCAGACTTTACCTGTACCACAAGAAATGCTTTCTCAGCCTGCCTACTTATATTTCTATGAAGCTGAGCCTCCTTTAAGGGAGTGTGTGTGTAGATATGCATATATATATCTAAAAATATCTGTATAGTTATATTTTCTGGGTCCCTCCCTTATTTTATCAGGGAGTTGGGAGATAGAAAGTAGGGTTATAAGGGGAGGAGGAATGATGAAAATACCAGACTTCCCCAAATATCTCCAAGTGATAAAGCCAAACCCTTAGTGGCTTCCTACATCCCATCTGCCTCATCAATTATCTTACCTCACCCCCAAAGCCCTCCCCAATGTAAGTGCTAGCAATCCAGTCAGTTCACATCCCAAGAGATGGGAGAGGGCATTTCCACTGCATACAGCAATGAACAGAGCAGCTACTGAATCTGAGCAGGCTGAAATCAGCTCCAGCTTCTGAAGCTGTTTGTTTTCCTTCTGCAGCATCCAAGAACAATTAAAACATGTTACTCACTTGGATCTCTCCTTACATGAACTAGATCAAATACTGTTAGACTGCAGGCTCTTTCTAAATGTAAATGGAACAAAGTGTTCAATTTGCAAATTATAAACTATGAAAATATTGATACATTTACTAAAATAGAACTAAGCTGGAGAAATGAGTCTTCTGAATATAAAATTTAACTTAAGCTCTAGTGTTTTAATCACATTTCTACACAAGTTTCAGTCTGAAGTAATTTTAGAAGATTTTCAGTAACACACAAGGACAAAGAACCTTCGAATACTCTCTTCCTCTTTTTTTAGAAAGGGACAGGGATGTTCTCGTTTTAAATGAGGCTATGGGGCAGAGGAGAATATAAAATGTTTGATTGTACTTGTATTGCAAACATTCATTTTGTTATGCCAATAACTCAGTTTGATAGCCTGGCTAATTAATGCTCAGCAGCACTGCAGTGTATTGACAAAAACAACCTTGAAGAGTAACCAATCCATGGGACAGCAAGGATAGAACTTGCACATAATGAGACACAAAGCCACCACCTTACAGGTGTTCTAAAGAAATTACAAGATTTGATTTTAAAAATTTAGTCTGATCAAAGAATGAATGGAAAGTAAACATGCATCAAACAACATACATGTGCCCCTGCAAGTGAACATAACATGCTATATATCCCATATTGGAGGGACACAGTTTCCACAATCCCCCTGACCAGAACCTACAGGTCCATTTACACAACTTCTATTATAGGATCATGTTTTCAGTTGCAATTTCTCTTCAATTCCATGTAATATACATCTAAGAGTTCAATAATTAAATAAGTTTTACCATCAGAGAAAAATATGTTGCAAATTTACAGCACAGTTTTGAGAAAAAGCTTTATTTAAAAATATATTTTGTCAAAAAATGTCTTGAAAAAAGAGTCTGAGAGGCCATTCTTAGGCTCACATAGATCTCAAATTACTGTTGTATCCATCCCCCCAAAGTTTTCCAGACAGAGATATCCATCCTATGAATACTGCACTGGTTTGACTTGGTTGGATGGGGGTTTCACCCCTCTCTCTTTTATGCTCAGTAAATTTAAGTCAGTGAACTTAAGGATCACAAAGAAATTAGATATAAATACATTAGGTACTGTAGAGCAGGCAAAAGAAATTTTAAATTTAAAAAGCATCAAGTAAAGAACCAACAATGAGAATGTAGCTGGAAATAGGACATGAACAAAACAAGAATATCTTCTGAGTTGTAGCAAAGGAGCTCAAAAACCCCACAATTAGTCAAATACTGCATTACAGAAAGTAGCAATCAAAAGAAAGCCCAACATTCTTCATCTCTACCATAATATTATATCTTATTTCTGCTCTAGTTATTATTTCTAATACACATCTTCTGATGTACAGATCCATCTTCTACTGTTGAGGTTATTTGATCAAAAGCTATTTTCTGAAGAAAAGTCAGAGATTGCCAAAAACAGTAACACATTTTACAAGCAACTGGCACTGTAAAATAATTTATTTAAATGTAAATCTTGCATCAATTTTTGTTCTTAGATCCTGAGAAGGAAAAAACCCTCCTCCACACCCAGCCCAAAGCTCAAGCAGAATCCATTTCACTCTCAGCTGTCATTTTAAACTCTCCTCATCAGCACTAACTACAAATACAATGTGTCCTGCATTTCTGAAGGTCTTGCAAAGACACTGTGTGAATCCAACAAATTGATGCTTCACCTTGGACCTGAAATGCCAACTTTTCTCAACTTCTTGCTTGGTTGCAATCTCAATTTAAAGAAACATCCTTCAATTTTAAACTCTGATCTTGAATTTGAATTCCTCCTCAAAGGAAAAGGAGGACAAATTCAAAAAGAGTCTCATTAAGACATTGCTCAGTGCAATTAGGAATTCGCAGGGGACCAAAGATGTGTTGGTGACAAGGGCTGGATGAACCCATCAAACTGACAGTAGTTTCAAATATTTATAAAAAATAGCTTCTTTAATAATCTCCTTCAGCCTAGATCTACCTAGGAAATCTGTTTCTGCAGATCCTCTGGACTCTGCACTCAGTTCCTGCTAGTCTTTCCTATTACTATATAGATTTTAAAAAATCTCACTCCAAATTGCTGGGAATCTCGAGCTTATTCTTCTTTGTAATTTCAGTTTAATTTGTAGCAGATGTGGTCAAACACTCCAGACTCCAAATTTCCTTTGCTATCACTGCTCACCCTGGAGCATCTTGGACATACAAATAAACTCAACTGTTGATGAGCATGTTCTCAACTCTCAATTCTGGCTTGAGGGTGCCACTAACTAACTACATGGTTAATAAAGATCCAGTTTTATAGGCAGTAGAAAAGGCTAGAAAAAGAACAGTCCCACATACCCATCACCTGCAAACTTGTACTTATGTCTAAATATGTAAAGCCAAAATTAGCAGTCTTATGCCATCCAGAAATCATGTGAGAATCATTACTTACAACTGCCTGTTCCCCGTGGTTCAGAGAAGAGCCCTGGATTCCTCCCAGCACTTTGCCTGTGGTTCCAAAGTGCTGCACCCCAACCCAACCCAACCCAGCCCAACTCAAGGGAACCCCAGGAGCCACAGCTGGGCACATCCTGGCAGCACCTCCCACAGGGAGCTCATTTCTCTGGCAGCTGAAACTTGTTGGGAATGCTCACGCTGCAAAAAAACATGGCTCAAGTATTTCCAATCTATTCTAAAAGTAAATTGGAGCAAAAGTAGAAAGCAACTTTTAAATCAGATTAAAACCAACATAATGTCATTAAAATTGTTCCATGTTCCAAATGCAATCCTGAGGTAATGTAGCATAAGCACGTTTTAAACTGAATGCACAAATAGCAAATGGTTAAGAACCAAGTTAACTGTACACACCAAGACAGTGAGAACAACTCAGCTCTCACAATCCTGAACCTGATGCTACATAAAAGCAAGACCCTCCATGTACCACAGAGTTCTCCTTCATGCCTTGAGAACCTGCTGCTGAGCACACACACTCAGAGCCAGTCGTGGTCCCTGGATTACCACAGACCTTTTCCAGGCAGTCTTCCCAGTTCTCCTGAAAACTGTGAGGAAAAAAAATCCTCACCATAGTACAATAAAAGCCAAGGAGTTTTTCCTTGCTGTTGACTGTAAGCCTAAATAAGGATAAGGCATCTCCTGTGTAATACAATACAGCCTAATGAAGCTTTACATGCTCTTTATTCCACCACAGATTTAGCTTGCTCACATCTCTCCCTCTTGTCTTTGCCCAGTTCTCCTCCTTTCTCATGAGCCTTTCATTGCAGTTCTGAAGAACAGTAAGAGGATAAGGAGGGAAAGCCCTGTTAGGGGAGTGCTAAAAACAATCCCCTTCTGGGGCAGGCCAGAAGCCTACAATCAGTACAACTGAGTGTGATATTCAAACCAAACAAAGGTTTGTTTGAAAGCTGATTATCTTAATTCTATCTTCTCAAGTAATAAAATCATTGGAATTCTATTGTCACTCTCTGCCTTTAGGTGTTCAATGAGATGGTCATGACAGAGACAATTACAATAAATTACTAAGATAATTATATATTATTAAAACAATCAGTGTCAGCTGCTTTTAGAAGATGTGAATCATAACTTCAAAAAACAGATGTGAAGAGCTTTCACAGATGATTCAAAGCTCTGTGGACATTAAAGAAACCCTTATAACCCTCTCCTTCACACTAAATCCATTCTGACTCCAAGTCTGTCTCCCTCCTTCCAAAGGATCTGCACTCACAGCTCCACTGCAGGGGAAGCATTTACTGCAACGTGCCAGCAAACTGCACCCAGAGACTTCCAGGCTGCACTGGAGCCAACAGTGCTGCCTTCTGTCTCAAATGGAAACTCCAGGACTAACTGGAATGCAAGCAGGAAAAAGAAACCAGGTTAGATACAATATGACCCCTCTTTCCCCACCAAACGAGAAGCATCACAAATTCCTGTTGCAGTTTATGCTGAGAGCTGCTTGTTGTGACTGTTCCATATGGGACACTCCCAAGCCTGGCCATGCTGTTTGCAGCTCTCTGATGGCACACGTTAAAAGTGGCAACAAACCTCCATGTGCTGACAAATGAGGGCAATAACAGCTCCCAAAGCAAGTCACTTGTGTGACTTTCTGGGGTCAGCTCAGCCTGGGTTGAGAGTTCCTGTTCTATTAACCAGGAACTCTGCCCAAGGAAAATTCAGTCCTGAGGAGATGAAGCTGTTCAACAAAGAATGAATAAGCAGGTGGCAAGTGCAGCACTCCTCCAAAGTTACTGTTGGAAGGAAAGCAAAGTAATTCTTAAGGTACAAACCCCTTGGACAAAAATTAGTATGAAGAAACAATGATTCCTTCTCCCAGGAGATACCAGCATTTGTCAGCAGCATGTGAGAGACCCTGGCAAAATACAGGAAATTAATATTCCCCCCCCACAGAAACAGACACTGTTTGGGAAATACATTTAAAGCTAAATGGACAAAAATATCTCACTGTATGCAAGTCCTAATAAAGACTTGGAGAGAAAGGAATATCAGAAGTAGAGTTTATATTTTGGAGGGAGTCAAGAGCACATATAAAGTTACTTAAGAGTACTCAGTAACACATGACATCTAAGGCTGTAACTCCAGCCCGTCTCAGCCCATCACTCAGCACTCTCTCAGGTGCCAAGACCTGCCAAAATGCACTGAAATATTTTGCTCTTGCAAAATTAGAGAATTGAGTCCAACAATATCGTTATAGTATTATTTATCCTGTACAAGTTCAGGGAAAACAAAAAGTATCTCTTGGATATTCCATACCACCACAGGTACAATTGTTCTCAGCTACAATCTAGTGGCAAGAGGATGGGAAACAGCTGACAAATGTGGGATGTCTGTGGATATCACAGCAGGACAGATGCCTGAAGGATCTGGAAATGCAGTGTTTTAAACAGCAAAAGGAATGATATGAAATGCTGGTATACACTAAATAAGTGATAGGGACAAACAGTAAGGATGAGATGCATGGAAAAATAATCTCCCGAAGGGACCAAAGACAAATTTGAAACCATCGTATTGAGCAGTTTCCTGCACAGACTTTACACAACGGCTTCAACTCAATGTATGTCCTGTATGTACAGGCCACAGCAAAGTTCTCTGCCTTAACTAAGCAAAACCAGTAAGTGATTAATTAAACTTTTACATTTTCAGATCAGATACCACAAAGGATGATTATCAATCTCTGCTATCCAACCGAATCTAACACAATTTAATAGCAATTATGACATTCATTTCCTACAAAAATGAATTAATGGACTGTATAAATTGCACAATATCCCATGCTAATTGTTTCTGAGTCACTACTTAAAAAACATATATCATTAATCTTTAAACTAACAGGAAAATAACAGGTTTTGTGTCCAAAACATGGGTCACATTCATCTCGTCCCTAAAAAAAAAATTATCATTTTCAGATTGTCCCATAGAAATCCTTGAAGTTCTTTATCCAATAAAATATTTTCCCAGTATTTTAAATGACAATGATTAAAACTCTCTCTTTTTGCAGGTATTTCTCAGGATTCTAGACAACATCTCTGATTTCCTCTGAAGACAGTACCAGCAGATCTTATACAAAGCCTCTGTGAGCACCCAGATAACAACAACAGAGGATTAATCATTTTTGCTATAGCAACCACTGCACTGCAATTACCATAGTGACATGAGAAGAATAGGAAAAGTAATAATGAAGAGCTCTCACTTGTTTGGAGAAATGTGTCAGCCAAGTAAGTGCAGAATTCTCTAGTGTCCGACTCTGCTCACCTTAATCAATTGAAATGCCATTTGTGATAAATGTCAAAAAGCATTTTGGATTTACTTTTAAAAGGGCAATCCAAATTTGTCAATTGTTCCCTGTCCTTCAGTCAGATTAATGTACAAATCATTGCTATCGTGTAACAAGGGGAAGTGCTACTTATTACAGAGGTTCCAACTTGGCCATAAAGTCTAAGGTCTGCTCCATTACCATAAATGTATTGATTATACACACATGCTTTTGCATATTTTCCCATTCAAATATACACACAGGTATACATACAGAAGTGCAGTGGACCTTCGGATACATATAACACATACAAACATATATTTGTGTCTCTTTAATGAAAAACATGTATCTTTTATACCTCAGGAACACTCAGTACTAAGATTATACTAACATCTGTGACAGCTTCTCATGAGTCACCTAATTGCTGTTTTTTCCAACTCTACTTATCCAAATAATTTCTACTTGATAGCTGTTGTTCAACCTGCTTAGCTTAAGAAAGGAAATCTTAATCCAAATTAGTTGCTTTTGGAGGTTCTCAGTCAGGATCTTATTCAAAGCTCACCCCTTTTTACAAATGACTTATGGCTAGAAAGGGTATTTCAAATAAAATCTTTGGAAGCAGGAAATAATGTTAGCCAAAGTCCCCTTTGGAAACAACACTTGTTTGCCAAGGTGAAGGTGAATCAGAATCTCGGACTGCAGGAGTGCAAGGGGGTACAAATGGAAAGGTGGGTGTAAATGAGAAGGCAGCAGCCCCAGAACACCCCCCCAAACTCACACCTGGACCTGCCATCATGCCAGGGCCCGACAGGCACCAGTGAGAAGTGGCAGAGAGAGCCCGGAGATATGGAATCCTTTGAGACCTTTAGCAAATGGCAGAGCTGGCACATCAGCTGCGAGGTACCGAAAATGTCAAGGAAGGGGAAGGAAAACAGAGGCAGGGAACACAGAAGGAAGCTCAGAGGCTCTGCCTGTTTTGAAGGTGCTTCCAGCCCCAGGAGCTGTGTCCTGGTGCCAGGACCAGGATGCCCGTGGAGAGCAGAGTGGAGTGTACAGCACAAGCTGCTCACACATCCCAGTTTCCACTGCCTTGTGCTATTTGGAGCTGTTGTGCAATGAAACCTTTCAGGCCCTGTTACAGAGAGCCAAGCAGCTATTTCAAACAGCACACCGGCACACCTTGGCTGCCTTTGACTCACAACACTCATTATGCCATCACTTTTAAACAGAAATCTGAGAAGAGGGGATGTTCAAGTCTGACAAACCATTTCTAGCAATGCATTTCTTCACCTTTCACTCACTACAAGCAGAAGCTGTAGGATAAAACTCTGCCTTTTGAAGTATCTGTGCATAAGCAGACACAGCACAGGGGGTAACTGCAGTTACTCTGACAGAGCTTTGTATGAGTGAGATTTTGCCACTTCATTGTTAGATGATGCAGAACAAAGCATACCAGAATGAAAACAAACAGCAGTAGAACTCAACTACAAAGCTCCTTAGCATTAAAAGCTTTTTTTCCCTCCTACCATTTCCCATCCTTCAGCTGCAGTGGTCTGGAATGAAGATGAAGCTGACTGTGTGTGTGTGTAGTTGCTCAGGGACAGGCAAGACCCTCATCCAGCAAGATCTGGGTGTTCTCTCCTAGAGATGAAGTGGCTGGGATCTTTCAGATCTTTCAGAATAATGAGTTCAAAAAGGCAGCATCTCCTCCCAGAGCTGACACCCATGATCCCTTGCCTCTCTGCTGTCCCTCTACATTTAACTGCAGGCATTTCTTAAGTCCCTGCACACCCTTTCTCCCATGATACTCATCCTTAGTAGAGACACTGCTGCACTGTTCCCTCCCACCAGTGCTCTGCCTGTGGATTTGATAACAATTAGCAGAGCAGGGCACTGAACAAGCGGTGATGGAACTCCAAATCTGCAGCTCCCACGACTGATCTGTACCAGCCACTGCCTTTTATAACCTTGGCTGTACCAAAGGCACACTCCACTTAGTCACACTTTCAAAATTCATCATTTGAACAGTTCCACTTCTCCATGCAAAGAACCCCAGGGTTTATTAAAACTCCATTAATTACAATAAATTTCTAAAATTGCGATGTATCATTTGGGCTCATTAGCTACCTAACACAGAGATAAAATTATCCTCCATTAAGACTGCTTTCCACATTACCATTGTTCAAAGAATAAAATTTCTATTTAGTACATAATAAGACACATTATTCCGAACATCAGCTTGGAAAGTGGCTACAAAAACTCCAGCACATTCAGGCTTTTTTAACTGCAAAAACTGTAGTACTCCTTCTTTCCTTCACATATCATATAGGTAAGTGTTCAAATTTGTAGATTAACAGTAAAAGATGTTATAAAAGCTTTGTCAAAGATTTCAGAAAATGTGCTAAACATTTCCCAGAAGAACCTGGAGCACAGTTCAGGTTGTCCCTGACTTCACTCCCTGTAGATGTGATCTGGGGATCATTAACCATCAGGCAGAGAGGAGTTTTCTGGCTGCACGGCAGGAAGAGCCTTGCTACAACCCCTCAGAAGACTCCTGTGTGGCAGCACGAGAGTCACACTGGGAGGGAGATCTTGAAAAACTGTCATTCTCTTTAAAATATATTTTTAAAGAAATGGATATAACAGGGCTACTGTTTGGCAACATTTAAAGACAGGCTCAATCTTGCAATTAACCAAAGTGGTGTATAAGTACAGTAAGCTATTTTTTTAAGAAGTTGTTTACATTCAGTCATGGCAGCAGAATCAGACCCACAGCACTTTCCCTTGGGTTAGGAAATTGTTATTTTACTGCACAGAAAAACAGTATTTTTTGGTCTACATAACCAACATTCCCTGTTCTCTGTAACATGACAGACACATTTATAAGCCAAAATTGACTGGAAAAGTATCTTCTAATAGAAAAATATAGGCTTTCACTAACCCTTGGAAAAATAGATTTACATATAAATTAAATTTTTTGCCTGTCCAAAAGCCTCTCAGAATCTTCAATTACAACCATTAATATTTTACCATGTTCCAGCAATCTCTGTTCAAGTAATTTTAAGTAATTTTTATTTTGTCTTTATTAGATTGTACAAGAATTTATGAACATTTAATCAGATAATATCTTCTGAACAAGATTAGGGAAAACTATAAAATCATGACAAAAACCCCACATGTCTGATAAAAGTCAGTTTGGTGTTGTACCACACGTCAAGGCAACAAAAAGTACATACAAGTGATGCAGAATGTGCTGGCACAGCCAAAGCTGAATTTATTAACTATTATTCCCAGATATTTCAAGATTTACGAATAGATATAACACCTTAAAAAAAAGGTGGAAAATCATAAAAAACCATTTAGAGTTAAACATCCTTATTTGTTCTTCAATGTAGAGTATCCAACAAAATATGGATAATAAAGGAACACTCAGGGTAGTGTAGAAGAATAAAACTCACCAAAATCTGCAAACACAGACTGTCCAACGACTTTGGCACCACTGGGCATGTCCTTACTTTTCCCAGCTTTAGAGAAGTTCCCATCCTGTCAAATGGGACAAAGGTGATGGAGAAACTGAACAGCAGACTAAGTGATAAAATTAGACTTTTGAACCAAAGAAAATACAGATCAATAAGCATTTTAGGAAAATAAAGCTAAAAAAACCTGCACACTCTGAAATTGTGACTGAGCTTTTGCATTTCTCATCCTTCCTGGAATCTAATGGCAATCCAGCAATAGTCCTATTCAGGCACAGTTTCCATATATTTGGCAGTGTTATGAGGAACAGATTAGGGAATGTTGCTGAGCTAACCCAATCAAAATTAAGTGATTATGAATAGCAATGTGCATTTATGCACACTGATGTGATTGCATAGATACACATAATCTATACAAACACACCTGCACACCTGGTAGCAATGGCTTCTGCTTTGCCAAATAAATGGATTTGATGTTAGATCTGGTTTAGATCTTGGGTTAATTATCTCTTATTAAAATCGAGGCCCACAGAAAACAACAGTCCAGTATTTCCTCAGCCAGACAGAAAGCACTGGCCTCCTGTTTATGAGAGAACTGGCACCAGCCCCTTTTCAAGGGCCGAGTTTGTCAGAGGAGCCCAGGCCACCCGCCCAGTCCCTGCCCTCGGCTCACACACCCCCAGAGGCAGTGCCTTTGGCCATGGGGCACAGCCAGCCACAGCCAGCAGCACTCAGGTCATACTCAGTCTGCACACTGCAGTGCAATCTGCACACAGTTAGCACTGTTTGTACTGGATCTTTACTTGGACATAAAATTTATAATGATTCTGTGAAATGTGAATCATTATAAATGTGAAAAAAAAAAAAAAAAGCATTTCCATGCGGTAACAAAGAGTGGGACCTGGACTCCATTGGCCCCAAAAGTGTATTTCATAGGGGCAAATATTTTAAAAGCACTTTATAGTGCATCACTGAAGAGAATTACAAGAGCAATGTAACAGCTTTTAACAGATCAATTAAGGTATTTTAAGATTCATATATATGTACATGTGTTTTATGTGTATGACCTTTTTCCTGGATTGATTGACTCTAAAGAAGAGAATTCTTTCTTCCTAAAGACAAGCAAATCTACCCATACAAAGTATAGAATGTAGGATAATATTCAGAATACACAAGTTGAAAATCTGTAAGGAAATTTTAAAAAACCCACAGCAACAGAAGGAAGCAAGACTCAACCCAAACTGCTCAGCCTGTTATGTATCAATCCCCGTGCTCAGTGTCAGTAACCTCCCCACAGAGGTGCTGACAGCCCAGGACCCTGCCAAGGTGTGTGGAGCCATCTCATTTACTGAGGAGGCATGGTCAAAAGCCTCCAGAGGCACTTGGGCTGAGTGAAAGGAGTCCAAGAATACTGTGCAGTCTAAATGCAATGGCTTTTTGGGTTTTATAACTTGTCTGTGTTTCAACACAAAGGCTATTTCTGCTTCTCTCTTACCTTATTTACCCATGTCTCAAACTGAATGCTTTTGGAATTGGGTGATGTGGTAAGGAACAAATCTGGAAGAGAAAACGTACGAGAAATAAAAATGTTTAACAGTAGACTACACACACAAATATGTTTTATCACTTAGCAAAGATACCTGAATTATTTAAAAAACATTAGCTAAATAAGTTACAAATACATTATACTCCAGTGATGTGTAGCTGTATGGATATTGAGTAAGAAAGATTAAAAACAAACCCCTCCAAAACTATTTGCATCCCTCATACTCTTCTGTATAAATAAATACAGGTTCTATACACAACTTTTGCATTTATATAGATTATACACAAATAAAGTTAGCCTCACATGAGCTAGTAAGTGCTGGATGTTATATATGCATCCTGAAGAACGTTTCTAAAGAGTAGAAACAGAGGCACATCTCAAAGCTAGAAAAAAGTATCCATAGTTATACTTTAAGTAAGTAAAAATTAGAAATAAAACTCTACCTACTATCCTTTTATTTTAGATATGTTGAATTAAGCAACAGATATATTCATGGAGAAATATTTCTGGCTTCCTTTCCACTAAAATTCTCTCAAACATGAAACAGGCTTCAGAGGATTTATCTGGCACTGCCTACTTAGAGAGGAGCTTATTCAGTGCCATTTAGGAAAGCACCCAAGTTAGGGAAATGGGAAGAAAAGGGTTTTATTAAAAATAAATAAAAAATTACTAAGTCCAGTGTTAGGAAATCCGGATTTAAGAAAACTACTCTTTCAGATCTAAGCATTTGTTTTCTTTTTCATGGTCTCCTTCCACTATTTGAGAGAGAACACAATGGTTACTTTGCAGGCAATAAAAGAGCCCTGACTTGAGACATGTAACATTATACAGAAGGAATGGAACCAAGAGCCCAGAGCAGTTCCAAGGCTGCTGTAATATCACACTGCAGTGGCAAAATGCAAAGGCAGGCAAAGATAGCAGACAATCTTCTAAAAATAGCATGGAGGAGCTGTGCCACGCTGCTCCTCCATCAGAGCAGCAAGCTGTGATTTCCCCCAGCACAACTGAATGTAGGTACAGCAACACCACCTCTAGTTCTGGAGCCCTCTGAACCAATTCTACGGGCACCTCAGTGCCAACTGTCCTCCTTTCCATCCTTAAGCCTTTGTGGAAGCTATTTGTCCAAAATGCTCCTGCTTGTTTCTGGGATTAAAGTCTCTTGCACCAAAACCTAATTGAATGCTTCATATTTACAAGTAATTTTCCATTTTGACCAAGAACGTCAGAGGTTTCAAAGCAAGCAAACCCAAAGCATTTCTTTGCAGCAGCACTGGAAAAAGGCAATGTAATTTAGACACTCCAAATAACCATTCACAAATCCGTATAGCTCAGAATGACAAATGTTTTCTCTCAAGTTTGTGAAAGAACCATGGAAGAAAAATCAAGCCCTGTCTGGAGCAGTGTTCTAGACCAGGGAATTCCCAAAGGTTGCAAGATTACTTTCAACCTAACACACTTTATGATTATCTCTGACCTTACTATCTAAGCTTTTTACCCCAGGAGCCAAAAGCATATGAGAGGAAAACAATTAAGAATCTCTGTAATTTATAAATATCTCTCCCTAAGAGCCATAGCAAAGACTCCTTGCAATTCTCTCCTTTCCAAAGGAACAGTGTCCACGTCAACCATCTCTCACCTCACTGTTATTGCTTTCCATGTTGATTATTACTGAATTCTTTAGTGTGTGAGAGCTGCAGGAGAAGAGATGGGACCAACAAAATACATTAATACCTCTATGTTCAGTACTTGGGTTACATGACAATGAAGACAGTTCTTTTCTACACTTTTTGTATTAAAATACACTAATCATGTTGAAAACTGAAGTATCTTTGTTTTGCCTGTGGCTATATCAAGAAAACTCAGCCCTTTTCCCTACAAGGAATGCCTATCATATTACATATGCTCAGGGAAAGCCACTTGTCTAAAGATATGCTGCCACACTGCCTTTGGAAGGCAGTTCAGGTTGCAATTTCAGCTGTAGAAAACAAAATCTATTCCACAGAGATTTCCAAGATTAAAAAGCAAGGACTAAGTATTGAAGGCTGTTCAAATGTTCATGAACTGGACAATGGCACAATGCAAGATATTGCCAACCTGAGGTTATAAAATCAAATCATCTGCACCTCAACAATCAATTATTTACAAAATATTATTTACAAAATACAAAGATGATACAGGTACATGAAAAGATACTAAAATAAGGACCCAAAGAGTAAACTCAGCATTTTAGACCCACAATACTGAAAACCAACCTAAATATACCAAGCACTTAATACAGAAGGTATCTGTATTATCATGCTGTAACACAAAACCACTGTGTCAGAATTTTATTCACAATTTTCCCTAAAAAGTGAGTTGGTAAGCAAATTGGGCTTCTATTTCACTTAATTGGCTTAGTAATAAAATGCTGCTATCCAGGCTCTCCTACATCTTATCACCAGCAAATATATATATGGAAAAGCATTGAATTCAGCCCTCATTTTCACAACAAAGGGAAGGAGATTATTAGAATGTATGTTTCAGCCTGTTAAACTGAATATTCAAGTACTGCATTCCAAGCTGCAGTAACCTAAAGCTCATTACAGGGGAACTACACCACTTCCATCCATCTTTATTTGATAGGATCAGCTAATTTTGACATTGTATCAACATATGGCCCACTGAAGACACAGAAACTTCCCCAGAAAGCTATCTAACTTGCCCAGCTAGACTGCACTCAGTTTACTTAGTGTGTTTATATCTATCCTGTGTCAACATCCAAGTCACCCCAGAGACACCTACAGGCACTGAAATAATAACTTCAGTGCAGTGCACCCCATCTTGAGCTGGATGCATTTCTGGTAATCTTTATGTAATATATCTAAAGGAGCTTTATGTAATTACTGATGTTTAGAGCTGAGTATCTCGGGCACCAAGATCAGGGCCTTTGTGCCACAGGGGCTCAGAAACCAGAGACTTGCAATGAAGATGCCCCATAGACAATCAGCCCCTGAGAGAGCCCAGAGCAGGGCGATCAATCTGATCCAAGGGCTGAGAGCTGGGGCTGTTCAGCCTGGAGAAGGGAAGGCTCAGGGGAGACCTTAGAGCCGCTTTGGGTGCCTAATGAGGGCCACAGGAGAGCTGGAGAGGGACTGTGCACAAGAGCAGGGAGGGACAGGGCAAGGGGCAGGGGCCTTCAGCTGAGAGAGAGCAGGTTTAGGTTGGGGGTAACAGCAAATTGTTCCCTGGCAGGGTGGGCAGGCCCTGGCACAGGCTGCCCAGAGAAGCTGTGGTGTCCAAGGCCAGGTTGGACAGGGCTTGGAGCAGCTAGTGGAAGTTGTGCCCTACTTCCAAACATTGATTTTTCTTATTAGGACTCATTGGAAATTGCAAGAAAACCAAACTATACAGAACCTGCTCCAAGTCCACTTCTGATTATCCTTGTTATTTTCTGTCACTTTTGAGTGTTACAAAAAATGGTACTATTTATAGATGGGGCTTTCATTTCACTAATGACTGATTTGACCTTTCTGTTTAATGTCAGAGGGCTTTACTTCAGAATAAAACCTCTCAGCATCTATGACTGTCTACAGAAGCCACCAGGGTATGAACAACACTAAGTTACTCCTTGATTTCATGATCACTTCAGAAATTTAAGTTAACAAAGGAGGGGGAAAAAGTATTCCTATTTTTAAACACTGTCAACATGTACAATGCATTACCCAATTAGAACATATTTGTGTTCACTCTAAACATGACTAAAAATGTTTTTGTTCCTGTGGAAGAGCAGCATATTCTCTAACTAGCAGCTACCCCTGGGTATGAAGATCCCCACCTGTACAGGTATGTAAATAATGTGCTTTTCCACCACAGATAGGAGCACAGGTATCACCGGTAATGAGCTCTCAATTCACTTGCCATGAATTTTTGGTGCCAGTTTCACAAAACAGGAACTTAAGGAAATATTTCTTCCAGTAGCTTCCTCCTCTGAAAAACTGAACCAGACCAAAGGACTTCATATCTTCCAAACAACCTAATTTGTGTTGGCCAATTTTTCAGAAATGGGCTTCTAATAAAAGAGATTGTGAATTTATTCTGTTCAAATGGGTCTTTCAAAATTTAGTGTTTATTGGAACTACTTAATAACACATGATAAACAAATATAAACAACAGAACTAAGCACTAAAATCTCATTCATTATTAAAAATTCCTGTAGAATATTGGTTTAAAAACATCACTTAACTGAATAACTTTTAAATTAGATTTATGCTTTATAGATATGTCTCTGAATACAGAGTAGGTGGGGAAATTCCTTTGGTTTTTAGCATTTTAAGGATGACTTTCAGGCAATATTCTGTTTATTTTCAGAATAAAGGCAACCATACTGTTCCAAGCTACAGAAAAAGACTCAATGTTAAACATGAGTACTTTCAGAATCCATTTTCACATTCATGCTTTCTCAACAAAATGCTGTTTGCGGCACAACCAATTTACTTCTCACCTGTAGTAAGTTACTGATTCCCATAAAAATGTCCTATTATTATCCCCTGGTGTATATAATTATATCAGTATATAATTAAAAATTGCAAAAGGAATAGCTTTTGAGACACTTCATAATGGGGATTTTGATATTAAAACTGCTAAGCACATTGCAGAGATCACGGGCTCTTTTAGAAAGATTAGGAAAAACAAGTGAAAACAGCTATTTCTTTTCTCTAAAGATCTCTCCTCAGCCTTTGCCTCTCCTTGGGGGTAAGCTCTGAGTAAGAGAAGCCACTGACAAAAGCAGACCAGTCCCAGCAGCAGGAGTAGATGCAGCTCTTTCCAACTCTTGAAGTCCTCTGCAGTACATCCTGTCCCCCTTACATGATACATTTTTTGTCTCCATTATTTGCTCTAAATTCCCAGGTAGGCTTAAACAGTAAGAAATTAGAAAAATGTTCGTGCTCCAGGAATGACAGAGTGGCATGGCATTACTGAGTATCTGTTCTGGGGAAAAACACAAAGGAGGGAGCAAAACCACACAGAGGAAACACATACCCCTCCCCAAGTTTTAAAGTGCCACTCAAGCTAAGTTTGAAACAGCCAGATAATTTGTTTGCCTGGTTATTTTCATAGAGAATAAATGCAGATCTATTGCATAAAGCAGGCTTTGCTGGTAATATTAACAGCAGAGAGGCTCCAGCTTCCAGGAGCAGGGAACTCGCTGAATACATACCCAGAGTCTGACACTAAATGCTACTGTATCTTTAGAATCCAGGTTTAAATCATTACAACAGAAATATCACCTGTGATTTGAATGATTGTTTTTCAAGAAGAAAGCTGTCTGCATTTCCACATTTAAACTAAGAAGAGGGAATAAAAAAGAAAACACATTGTGAACGTTCTGGTACATTAGGTTTCTAGATTCCCAAAGCAAAACAACATAAGAAAATTAACCACCAGAAATCAGTAAAGAGACTGCAATTAGCTTACAGCAAGCTGTTTCTGACTAATGATTTTTCCACTTTAGTTTTCCCAAACCCAAATTTATGATTTTTCCTTCATATTATATAAACAGTTCCAGAAATATCTACAATTATACACACCATGTGCTAGCGCTCAGCACAAGACTGGTTGTAAAAGCAGCATTTCCCAAGTCTGGAAGCACATAACCAAGTAAGACAAAGACTATTTAATCCATCAGCTATTTTTCCCAGCACTCAAGGATGCACTGACAGACGTACAGTATGAAGTTACAGTATGATTCAGAGGCCAAGGCAGCTTGTCTCATACATTTGAGGCCCGATTTCTTCGTAGAAGGCTTGCAACCAAGTGCAAACATATTTATTGTTTAATAATCCTTTTTCTCTCCAAGTAATTAGGAACTACAATTTTGGCTTAGAAAGACAGCACTATCCCTAAATGAACATCTGATACTTTAGGATGTTTAAAATAAGAGTAATGAAGTTGAGTCACTAGAAAAAAATGACATAGCAAAGTAAGTGCTCTCCTAAAAATTTCAACTGCAGATAAAGCACTGGATAACACTCATGAGAGCTCATTTTAAAACAGTCTAATCAGTTTCACCCAGTGCCCCGTGCTAAATTTCAACTTCAGCTTGATGCAAAGTATTGAACTGAGAATTCTGACTGTGATGTAAATCCACAACAGCACAAACAAAATGTTTGTGTACAGTCTAGCTTTAAATAAAGGGTCTGTACTGGTGCCCATCCCTGCATCATTTCTGGGTGGTCTTTATCAAGTCCTTCCAAGTATCCTGGCCCAGTTTCCAGCTGTGACACCCCTTCCCTACAGTTCAGTGCAAAACCTTCAGTGCAAGGACAGACTGCCAGTAGGGTTTCCTCAGTGGACCAGCATTCCCTGCACCTCCTGACTGGCACATCAAGACACACTGCTGAGAAAGACCGAGTTCCTTTCAGCTGGACTGGGTGGACTAATGCACAGAGAAGTTACTTTCACCTCCTTCACTGAAAGTCAAAAGGGTTAAATACTGTACAAATACTTCTTAAGTCACATCATCTAAGTTTAAGAATGTGACATTTTTAAGACAGGCCTCCTGCTTGAGGATCTTGCTTTGGAAGTGCTCACCTGGACTACTTGCTCTATAAAATACACCTGATGTTAATCTATTCAAACAAGCCTATTATTATTAGCTTCAAGATTACTTTCCTAAGCCAGCTGTTAAAAAGAACTAATGCCAAGAGTGATTCTGTATTCCCAGACACCCAGCAGCCTTATTCTAACAAGGGCCAGCACATTTTCTCCTCACCTTTCAGTCTAGCTCAGTGCATGCACCAACAGTGAGTGATGGCAGGCTGGTTGACCACACCACTTCCGGACATGCCTTCCCAACTCAGCCCCTCCATGAACCAGGCACTCCTCCCTGGAGCAACACATGCTTTATATGCACACAAAGACATTGAAAGAGTTTTTTATTTAGTTTATCTTTGTCCATAAAGCACATGTAGACCCTTCGGTAAAAGTTTTATACTGCAACTTTTTGCACGGTTTATATGAAATTCCCAGCCTAACTCAGAATTACTTATTGAATTAATAATTATGAGGAGCTGAGACTTCTACATGAGGATGGTTTCTTTAAAAACAGCAGCAGCATTACTCTCTGAAACAGCCCAGCTTATGTCTTACCAAGAAAGATTAGTATTATCTTTGTTGTGGTTAGAGGATTTTTGGATTATAAAATCCTTACACTGTTAGCCTTTCATGAAGCACTGTTAGGGATTAAGCACATCTTTATGAGCAAGTTCTCATATAATGAAATCATAACAATTCTACTTCATTTTACCCAGAGCAGGAGAAGTGTGGCAATTAAAAGCTCTGTTTTTGAGGGCTTAATACCAGCAGGTTGAAAACGGGTTAGGCAATAAACCAGCAAAAAAGCTTCTCAGTCCAGAGAGGATCTTTTTTTTTTTTTTTATGTCAAGCACACTTTAAATCTCCTAAGCTGTTTATAATGATAGAGTTGCCAAAAATAGCCCAGCTAAAAATCATGAAATTGGCTGCATCTGTTACAGAATACAAAGAGCTCCAAAACACTGCAGAACATAAGAGAAAAGTCTTAAAAAAACCACCAAAACCAAGTAAAGATGGCACGTTCTGGTGGTTTGTTTTTTTTATTTGTAAACAAAAATCACTGCATACGTTTTAGGTACAACTGTATCTTCATAGCCATGAATAGTAGCATTGCCTGTGAGTAAACAGTCTGAATTTTTCAGTCCCAAAGTCCCAGAGAAGCATCAAACACTATGAGTAAGCCTTTTGGACAACATGATTTCAGCAAGCAGACTATTCCCCTGCACCTTGTCAATGCCTCCCTTTTAATTAACACCATTCGAATGTGTCCCAGGCCCTGCTCTTAATGAGGCTTTGTTCCAACTGCAGAATGGCTGTGTGGGTGACTAGTGAGTCACAAGGATCCTCAGCAGCTCCACCTGTGCCAGCCACGAAGGAACAGACTCCTTGGAGACACAGCACCATATGGAACACACTCTCCTTGCCACGCTGGCCCAGCTGTGCCAACAGGGACCAGACCCAAACCAGCAGCACAAGTGTTTAGGTGTCTCCTGCAAGGTCTATCTATCCAGGCTGCACAGAGCACTGTTGTTTTTTATTTAACTTCTATCACTTGACTACTTTTATGACTAATTCTATGAGTCACTTGCCCAGCTCTGTATAGACTAACAAATTACAGGAGACGTGGTGAGAAACTATACAGGTATTTTTTGGAAGAGGCACAATGAGACTTAAGGTGCAATTTCATGCTTGGTTAAAGGCAGGCTACGAGTGCTGCTACCAAAAGAGGAGTCACCCTTCTCTCAGTGCTTACATTAGCTCTGACAATCCTGAAGCTGCTTAATAACTCAAGTGAAAATGAACTTGCTGCCCACCAGCCCTGGTTCCAAGTTCTGATGTGAGGGAATGGCCACAAATGTACAGCAGGACCAGAGTGGTGGTGGCTTTCCATTTTGGCAGCAAGCAGTCTTGGAAAAACACATCAGTCATGAAATATCAGATACACTGATATTATTTTTCAGCAACATGTGTCTTATGCCCAAGTTGGTCCAATTTTCATAAGGATAGTAAAAAAAAATTATCCTTCCCATCTTAGAAGCAAAACACTAAAGAAAATAGTTCTGTGGTAATATTTTCTCTGGTTTTCTTCTCAGAATGAATTACTGTCCTTAATATTTTCCTCAGGTTGCTGTAACATAACACTTCCCACAGCACTCCATGTAACACTGGAACACAGTATTTCAGCCTGAGGTGTTTTATCCTTGCTGCTGCAAGCATGTAAAAGTCAGGATCTTTATGGGAAGAGCCTCATAAAGGCTTCTACACCTTGAGATATGAAAATAGATGTGAATCTATAAAAGCTCCCAGCACTCCCACACAGAGATCCTGACTTTTGTTTCTGTTTAACAGAGGAACTTCCACATATCACTAGCACTCCCTGGAACTCTGAACATTCTTCAGTCTGTCAGCTGTTAAAAACCTTGGAAAACTGATCCATCTGTGATTGATCTATGTAAGCAACTTAGACTTCCTACCTGTACCTACCTGTGAGTTTAGATTTCAATGGACTCAGCTGAAACTGCTACCTGGAATGCTCATCTGTGCTGCTTATGCCACTAAAACAAAATTCCAAAAGACTTCTAGAGCCAAGTGTGTTAGAATTGGTTATTACATGACACTGATTATGGTAAGCAACCATATATCTAATTTTCCAGTTGGAATTTTCACTTGACAGCTTCATGTAGCAACGTGCCAGAACTGAATATTAAAGTTTGACTGCATGCTAAAGCAATTAACTTAATCCCTAACATTTATAAGCATCTTAATTAAATTTATGGACTCTTTCCACTCTCATTCCCATGCAACTAAGCAGGAAGAAGATAAGCCCTCTTTCCAAAAATTACCATATATGAATTGATGTACAATGCACATCTAGCAAAAACACTTCAGAATTCATTTAGTGCGTGAAGAAATTAAGTTTAGCACAACATTTTAATGTGCTTGGAGGTATAAACCAGGTATGTAAGTGAGAAATAGATTCATCATGGTAACTGAATTGCATTCACCACAAAAAATCCCAAACCCTGAAAGAAAATAAAGGAAGAATCCAGTTTATTCCCCATAAGAAAGGTTGTCTCCAGTGCTCATGCACGAACACTGAGCCATGAACAGGTTACAGCATTGTTCCTGCAGTCAGAGAAGCAGGAAGTCTCATGGACTATTTTCTCAATCAGCACAGAACCAACTACAACAAAATAGAATGAAGTCATATTGAAATCTTCAAGAAAAATGATAAGCTCAGTCTCGCAAACATTCTTCTGAATCAAATTATCAAACTCTTTTCAGAGCCAAGATGAAGAAAACACAGCCCTGATTCTGCTGCCAACTGAATCCTAGAGCACAGCATTGTGAAGGGGAGGAAACAAGGCTTTAATGGTGAACACAGCATTATCCAGAACGAGCATTAGCTCTCAACATCATCAAGTAGAAAACCTTACAAGGCCATTCATTTTGAAAGTTTTTTTAAAAAAACAGAGTTTTCAAATTATAGACACTAAAATAATTTTTAAAAAAATCAGAAGTAGTAAGTTCATGTAATTACCAAAGGAAATTACAACACATTACATTGCATACTTAGTGATAAGTATTTTTAGGCAGGTATTTAACCCTTTTATGACTTACCAGCAGTGAAGTCGTTGTTTAAATCTATAAAGGCATGGGAGTGTGGTATATACATTTTACTTTGAGTTTCCAATGCAGCATGCCATGACAAGTTCCTACAGACAGGAATAGAAAGCAGTACATTTCAGCAATGTGTAGGGACTGTAAATCATGACAATATAGCTTTAAAAAATTGTGAAACTTTAAATAAAATTGGACAGAAAGCATGTTCTCCTAATACCAAGATAAAATTACTACTTCACTTACAATATACTAAGTAACTTAGAGCAATTGCTTGAAAGGTTCTGTGAAGGATGATTCATAGCACAGGGGCTTCAGTTGGATTTTATTAACTTTCTAAAGCAACTTCTTTTCTTTGCACAGGAAAGTATCACCACCCACAACATGGTAATTAGTGCCTAGGCTTCAACTGGAAATGCTGAGACACTGAGCCCTGTCCTTGCCATTTCCTCAAGCACTTTTACTTCTGGAATCCACTTTAGGATCAATAAACATGAGCAAAAGTGATCACGTGCTGTTACAGCACTCATACCTGCTGCCTGCAATGCACCGTGTTTGAGGTCACTTCAAAATCAATACATGAATTAAGCTCTCACATTAGGAAGGACTACAGGCTAGCAATGTAATTCCCCAAGCAGGCAATACTTTTATTTATTTATTATTAATTTATAAACATACATGCCCTGCTGGTTTCTGTTCCAAAACCGAATAAACTTCCATTAAACCTCCCTATTAGCAGTGAGTTGAAATGCAACAAACCCTTCAAAAGTCGTCGTTGCTGAATCATCCAATGTTACTCTCAGAGTCATCAGCTGACACACTCAGAAAAATCTCAACATGCACTGTGCAGCAGCAGGACAGTGATTACCACTGTCTGGAATTACTTTGTTTATTCCAGTGACACCACATACACAGCCCTGAAGTCCTCATTTTCTGTGACTCACTTTATGTTAAGGAAAAAAAAAAGCCTCTAGTTGCCTCCCAGAGACCATAACTGAATCTTAGAAATGTTAAAATGCATCACTTAATCTTCAAAAAGCAATTAAACACTTTCTCTAGGTTTTTCTATGTATTCATTTTTTAAATTAGCCAAGGAAGTTATTTATACAGCTCTAGAATACATTTTTAAACATTTTAGATTGAAAGTGGAAAATTGTTCTTCTAGGCAGATGACATAAAGCTGTTTTCCATGTACAAGACATAGCTTGTGCTATTACCTATAGCACTCAGTCTTACTCTGAGCTACAATGAATAAGTTTATTTGTATGCTAATGCTACTGGAAGGATTTCTTCAACAAAATGAAACACATCTTTTCCACTTCTCCATATCGGAAAGAGTTCATACAATTTTTCAATAAATAATCATTGCAAAGGGTACAGAAACATCCCTGTGATTCTGAAATCTCTGTTCCATAAGCCATCAAATAAAAGTATGGTGATAAAATTCAAATTGGGATTTATGACCAAAACATATTGTCAAGAAGGGTATAATTTCCATTTACAAATGTAAAGGTTGTTTGCCCTACACCTTCTGAATCATCTCCAATGGAAGGAAAATAACCAGTTAGGAACAACAGATATAGATTTGTTGTGTGAGGAAAGCCTTATTTCAACATTTTTAAGGGCCGTGTGGAAGCAGGATAGAAAGCTGGTATGTTGTTGCCATGGACAGAGTCACTGGTTCATTGATTTCTCCACTGGTAAAAGACCACTTTTGAAAAAACAGCTGAAGAAAACCACACAGGAGTGCAAAGACTTCCTAACACACTCCTTTTAAAATAAACTTAAGGATTGATTGCATGCTAAAAAAGCTGTGACACAAACACCTGGACTTCTTCTCAAACACATGGAGTTGCAAGTTTCTTTGCTAATGTTACTAAATACCATTAATGACAATCCTATTAGTTCCATTTAAAAGCTTCAAAGTACCAAGGTAGGAGATGCAAAATTCTTCAAACAACTGATTTAAAGGTCCAATCCGCTAAAAACCCCTTAGTTCCTAATTTTTCTGTTCATTCATTCATTATCAGTTAAGAGAGAATAGTTTAAAAAACAAATGTAAACACTGGTGTCTTTATTTTGACATGTATAATACAACTGTCATCCTAAAAATAATTTCTGCTATATTCTGAGTACATTCTTTCACAATTGAGAGAAAAATTTCTCTATGAGAGAAAGAGTTTAATTCAAATATCCCTCTTTTGAATGACTTCCTTCTCTTCCCATGAATACCCAAAACCACTGTCAATGAAGTTCTTCCTTATGGAACTCCAAGACTGTATGTCAAACTCAGTGTGGCAGAAGTCACAGGAAAAGATGCACAGAACCATATTTACTTTTTCATTTCTTGCTTAGAGCTGGTTCTTCTGAGCCAGAGAAATCCAATCTTTTGTAATGTTTTGATTTCAGCCTTCATAACAACAATAATCCCTTGCATAGTCCTTACTAACTATTTGAAGGTGACATGACCATTTTTATCCCAGTATTTACTAGCTGGTCCCATTTACAAATTCTGGGTATAGCAGAAGTTCCAATAGTGACACTTAGCCCCATTTCCTGCAGTGTCATCTCATAAGACTTCAGGGCACTCCTGTTTACCACGAGGGGCCCAGGCTCTGCTTAACCCAGGGATGTGACACAGAGAACATCACCTGCATGCACACTTGTATTGCTACTTAGTCACCTCTGCTTTAGGTCACCTCATAAATCTTTCCCCCAATATTCTCCTTAATATACAGCTTCATACCCTTCCACCTTACACTTCCCATGTTTTATGTTCTCTAACCTCCCCATTACAATTCATTCCCCAGATAACTGAGAGATCTATTTTTCTAAGTTTACCCCAAACACTTGTACATTTTCCTTTTGCCACCCCTTACATTATAAGAGCTGTTCTAGTAGTTCTTGCATCATCAACCTGTCACTTCACCTGTTAGAGTAAATGCAGATTTTGTACAACACAAATTCCATAATAGAGATTGAAATATTAAATACCAAAGTGTACTAAACAAATTAGACTCTTAACTGTTCCAAGAAACAATGCTCCTGTTCCTGATGTCAAATACAGGGGTTCTGTTCTTGCAGCTCCCATGGAATATCTACTTCCCCTACAAAGTAACACTCCAAAGGTCAGATGCAGTGTGTCACTGAGTGCTGGAAGATGCACATGGCAAAGAAAGCAGCCTCAGGCTTGCACAGATGAAGTTAAACACAGGTCTTACCCCTCCCAACAAGAACAGAAGTAGGTGCCCAATGAACAAGTTCCCAAAATCCATGTTAAGGACCAACCCTGAGCTTACCCGCCGATCAGTACGTGAGGCTTGTTCGAATCACTCGTCACCCCAAAGACATCAGGAATCAAGTCTCCATTAAAGCTGAAAATGGGAAACAACTTCAGTATCACCTCAGTCATTACAGGAGTTGAAATTAACTGTTCTTAACCTGTATTTGGTCAGCATTTCCCCACCAGGCAATGAAGAACTCTCAGCTCTACAGACCTTTCTGAATTTTGGCTCTTATCTGAGCTGCTGGGAGCAGTAAACATCTTTCAATGGTTGTGGCTTTCCAGCTCTATTTGCCCTCCACTTTTGTTCAGCATTTCACACAGAGCCAAATGCATTAAGAAGGGGATATTTGCTCAGCCTGATAAGCCAGTAAGGTTTGTGCTTTACAAAATTCACTGAAAGATGAATGGCTCTTTTTCTGCATAAATTCAAGGACTGAAATTAAAAAAAGTAAAAGCTCATGTAGTTACTATTGCCAGGATGATATAATATGCAGGATGACTGTCATAGTTCCTCATCTTCAGTTAGATCAATTGACATTACACAAACCACCCTGTTCTCAAAAGTTAAAGAGCACACATTTCAAATTTTAGCACTAAAATACATGTAAGTGGTTCTTAGTCACCACTGTAAATGTGGTTTTCTAAAAAAGTAGGTCATACTTACTCCATTACTAGTGGCTCATCATGAAAAGTCTTATTTAACATAGTTTTATGGTTAAGATCTGAAAACAGAAAATATTAACTTGATTCAATTACCAATATAATATGACTTTTGCATTGTCAACTAAGACATAATTATTAATTTACAACCATAAATTCTATGATTAAAAAAAATCAGGCAACACTGAATATAAACAACTAAATGGCTTCCTGGAATTTTGCAGGAAAGGTCAGTTACAGTTAAAACACTGAAGCTTCTTCTCTCTAAATAGATCTTAGTGAAACCTATGTCTGCAGTCACACAGACACACGAAATCTGAAATAGCTAGGATGAAGACAGGCTAAAAACTTCACACTGTACGTTAGACTTCTGTTTAATGTTTTGCCACCACAAAAACTTAGTTATATACATGAGTATTTGGAATAAACATTAGAAGTAGACTGCCTAAATGGGAAATGAGGATTTTAAGTCCTAACCAGGTTTCCACCTTAGACTTCACTTTCACTTGTAATCCAAACTCCTTGCCAGATCATCCTTGTTTCCCTCCTCTCTCCATAATGTTTCTCTTTACAATTTCCACATTTTGTACAACAGTACCCTCTTACTGACTTCTCTGTCACCCTTCTATTACCCAAGGAGGTACCACATACCTTGCCAGTGGCCTCACTACATACCAAGCACTGCCCCAATTTTTTACCTCTGACTCCTTTTCCAGGGCCCAAATGCTCATTTGTTCCTCTCCCAATACATGTCTTTCCAGAAGCAAGACTGCACAAATTAATACAAGTCCTTCGTAACCTTCCAAATCTCAGAACATCTTTTATCCTCTTAGTATTTGATCCATTGCCCTTTCCCAGGTGCCTTGTTTCACCCCTGATTAAAGCAGAAGCAATGGTATCTAAAGCCATCACTTGCCTCACCTGGAACTATTTCATAACACAGCTGTTTGCAGTAACAATACTCCTTCAGCAGTTTTTGTGGACTTAAAGAGTATCTTCTTTTGCTTCCTATCCTTCTTCAAACTCTAAACTCTTCCCCAAACCCTTTCTTAGCAGAGTCAACAGAACACAGAGGAGACTTTGCAGTCCATGTCTCCACCCAAACACAGACTCATCCACACCTAGAACACTGCTAAGAGACTCTTGAAAACTTGATTCTGAGGTTCTCAAAAACTTCCAGCAATAGACACTCTAGAAACCTCTCTTGCAAAACCAACCTACTGTAGTGTTTCACTGTCTTTAAATAATTTGGTTTAACATAAGTAAGTGCTGTATTACTCTTTGTAGGTTTAGGGACTAAAGTTTACATTAGGTTCTCTGTGCATTTTAAATTGAAGCCAAATCATCTGAGATCACCTTTGTGAATCTGACATGCATAACGGGGAAGCCATGAGAAGCAGCTCTCCAGTTAACAGGTTACTACAGATTTCAAATATTGTCTGGTTATGACTTTTGCATGATACAGTGCAAGCATTTTTGCTTTGTTCTCTTTCATCCATTACTGAATATAGTTTAACAGCAAGATGACATATGGGTGTGAACCTGAATAGCTGCTAACCCCTATTTTACTTATAAAAACCATCAGTACACTGTAAAATGAGCTGTAACTTGCTGACAATACTTTGAATTATTAAGAAGTCTAACAATCCTATTAATAAGCAGTCTCAGCAACTCACCTAAAGTTTGGTTGTGTCCCCAGAAAATAAACACTGAAAGTTCATCTCTACCATGACTTTGTGCCTGGGTGGTCAGGAGGACATCCATTTGGGAATCTCCATCATAATCTCCAGGAACTACACTGGTTATGGTAACACCGAGAGATCTGGAATTGAAACAGAAATTAAAAGTACTTGTGTGTCCAAAGGCTTGCCCAGTTATCATTAGTTGGTCCAATACAGTATTATCCTTCAACAATCTGCCTTATTATAAAGTCCTTATCTACTGCAGAAGTATCTTTAAATCAGGCATTTGGCAGGCTGTCTTTGTCTAAGGAAGATGACACTTTTAACTCCAAACTTCAGCAATCAGGCTTTCTTCAGCCATAACCCATTTGTTAATACTATCTAGACTCCATTAAATCCCTTCATTTGTTGTAGAGCCAGTCCTCCAAACTATTTCAGTGAGCAGGATCTTTTGGTTGCACTCCAAGAGCAAGCCCATAGAGCAACAGGAGCAGATTAAACAGAAGAGTCAGACACACAGGTAGATTTTTAAAAAGCCATTGGCATTTCCTTCTGTCTTCTGCCACTCCTCCCTACAGTTGTTTGTTCTTCCTGTCCTTTATTTGGTTACTTACTCAGACTCTGCTTTACACATACAATCATGGATAATTCTGTAAAGGATTAAAGGCAGATCATTTCTAATGCACTGAACAAATTAGTTCCTTCCAAGACAGGAGAGAATAAGGAAAACTAAAAGTATGTAGAACTACAGAAGATGAAGCTGAGCTCTAACAGCAATTTAACTTTTAATAAACATAGTACTATTAATAAGCATTATTCTTTAGCAATAATCATAATAATATTACAGGATGTTAAAACTATGCCTATATACATACATAAACAGATTGTTTTATTAAGAACTGATGCATTTTTAAAGGCCACATTTAATCTTTATAAAGGAACAGATCTCTGCACAGAAATACCAGAACAGCATTCTCCAAATCTCTTCTAAACCAGATGATGTTAGATATTAGCTGCATTCCATCAGCAACTACAGCAACTAGAATTTCCCTGAAAACATGTCTTGGGACTGAGACCAAAACTACCTGCCACAATAACTTAACCTGTCATATGAAATGATAGTTGGCTTTACTAGGGAATAAAATCCTGAAAATACAAATCAACTCCCAAAACATTTCAAAATACAGGTATTTTTGACACTAATTTGAGGACAAAAACCTCCAAAGAATAAAGATTCCAGGAGGGGGTGGGAAGTCACACCTATTAGTAAATAACACGAATGACAACACTCACCTCCACAAATTCTGCCATCTGATCAACAAACCCCAAAGAAATTAAACCAAAAACACATCAGGAAATTAATCAGGAAACTGGTCAAAGAACTGGAGCCCTAAGGGCAGGTTGAAGAAGCCAAACAGATTATTTGCACAGACAACTCTAGTCACGTTCCCACTGACTGCAGAGATGCACTTTCAAGAGAAACAGCCACCTGCATTGTTTCAGCATGGAGTATCAATACTTACTTCATTGGTAACTTCACACGGGGCTTAAAGTAGGGCTCCTTCTGGTCAGCCAGGAAGATAACCAGCTCATTTCCTGGGAAAGCAAGTGAGGTGATGAATAATGCAGGAAGGCTGGAAATGGTTTATATACAAAGCCAGCATGTCAACAACTATGCCACAAATCCCCATTCCTCCCAGCAGCAAAACTTTAAAAGACTTCCCCTCCAATACTTCCTCCTGATTCAATAGGAAGCAAAAGGAGCATCACCTCAACACAACCTACAAAGCTAACTGCACCTCAAAGGAATGTTTGTACCAAGGATCTTCTCTAGTGTTGAAACCCCTTCTTTAGGGGGTTACTGTTAGAACTTCTCTCTGCTATTGCTATCACATCACTTAAAATAAAACTTCCCGTAATGAGTTAAGAAACTTTACATGTGGAAAAGTAATGGCAGCAGTTCCACACAAATAACTGAAGCTTAAAAGCTAACCCCTAATACTCTCTCTGATGTAGCAGGATCTGATACTGCTTTCCTAAGCCAGCTGCCAAAAACACTTTCAGTGAAACTCAGAAGTTACTTGGTCCCCTGTAGCATTTCCTCATTTAGTGCCAATGATACAGGCAAGCATCATTATTTCTGGAAGATCTCAATAAAAGCCCATATTTTGTGTTGCAGAAATGGAATTATGAAATAAAATTTTTCAGTCAGTAAAAACCAATACACACACAGACACACACACACACACACACTTGCTTCTGTAAGTAAAACTATAGTCCACAGTAAAACAATTGTATTTTTTCTTTCTTCTCTTCATTCTCCACTATACCCACCTGTAGCATCCCAAACTGCAAAAACTGGTCTGCCTATAAAAAATAATTCTACAGCTACAAACTTGAGTTACCACAGGACTTTTCAAGAGCACTGCTCTGTGGCAAAGTTCACAGCTGTGAACTGAAATAGCAGAATACAAGCTACCTCTCTATGGAAGAGAAAAAGATAACTGCATAAACCTATTTAGAAGGAGAATATGCCAACAAATGTGTAAATGAAACCAAACCCCTTCAGAAAGCATAGGGGAGACCAACACAGTCCCATCTGGCAAGTTCATGATGCTGAAGCTGCCCTACACACTCAGCTGAGTGAAGGATTGGCACCCAGCAAGGTGTAGAAGCCTCCTGGCTGCCTCAGCTTGGGATAACAAACCTGGGGACTGACTGCCAAAACTTGTCATTCCCATGTCACATTACACACTCTCACCTGCCTTTTTATCATCTATTTGGGAAAGCAAGGATGATGATGGAGAAGCAAATGGGTTTTTACACATACCAGGTTCCAAGTCAGTTACATCACTGCGAAATGAGATTACGTGGTCACTAAAGACAGATTTATGAAAATTTCAGCTCAGTGCTCATCAATAGCCAAAACAAACTAACTACTGGAAATTATTAGATGAACAGAAAACAGAACCACTCTGCCACTACGTCAATCCACAGCGCACACACCCTAGATGCTGTTAGCAGTTCTGTATTCTTTCGGAGATGAGAGGGCAAGAAGGAAAAGAGTACACTGGAGGGTGTGAAAAACCCCCACATAGTTTCAATACAAACAGCAGTTATAGAGATTAGAGGTCTTTGGGCTGAACACCTTTGTGAGAATACCACCAAAGTTTTCAAAATTCCCTAATGAAATGCAGAAGGTGAACAGGAGAGTGATCACTCACTGCTCTGTACTACTAGAAGAGGCATCAAACATCAGCTGGTAGGTAGAACAAGCAAGCAGCATGAGCTCCCCACTCACCTGTTTCATGCATAGCCTTATAAAACAGGTAAGCACAATTCCATTTATTTGTATATTTTTCATTTCAAAAAGTGACTAAAGCCAGGGCCCACTGGTAATTTTGAACTGGTCTTGCTGTGAGATGCTTCTGGATCTAGATTACCTCTTCTGTTCAGTGAGTTTACTGTCTCCTACAAAGCTATGAGTACAACTTCATTTTCATTTATGTATGGGAGCACATGGAACATTACTCTCCTTCAAGTGAAGTAATGCAAGATCAGAACAGTAATGTAAATCCAGAAAAAGGCTCAAGACATCATTCCTATTTCCTTATTAAGGGTCAGGATTACTAGGACTGGGCTGCTTCAGCACAACCCTGTTCCTCAAAGTCCAGTATTATCTCCAGCATTCATTTCCTCACACTATTTACAGCTGGCTGCTGTTTGGCCTCCTACATAGAATGCTGCTATTTAGAACTGCTTATTACCTTTTGGGTTGAAGGTATTCTGTAAATTTTTCAAGTCACTTTTTGTCAAGACTTAAATTATGAAAAATAATGTTTTCAGGTAGGTTATTGCAGGCTGATTTTTAAAGTAAGTGTCACATAGGAAAGTGATTTAGCAAATGCTGCTGTGCAGACACACAGAAGCCATGAATCTCATTTCTAAAACTTATAACTATTCACATTTTTATATGCATTCATCAGAAAGATAAGAAAGTAAAAATTAAGTCTCTTATCAAGGACATTCATTTTAAATCTAACCATTTTTTCAGCATATATGCCAGTGGGACATTTTCAAGGAGCCATGCACTTCAATAACTCAGATAGATGGGAAAGTCACTCATGCTTCACCAAAGCTACTTAGAGAAATATTGCTGAGATTGAAGGAATAAAAAAGGTGACTGAAGAGAATAAATTTGGTATCTTAACTTGTTGCTTCAAGCAAGTAAGATAACCCAAGACTAATGCCTGAAAATAACACTGACCACTGAAAATAAGCTGTGATTCGAAGTCTCCCCACATGTGAAGCCTAAACAGAAACTCCTGGCAGGTGACTTGTGGCTGTGTGGAACAAATTTCTCTACCCTGTCACTTTAACATGATGTTCCAGGTAGTATAATGTGTTATCTATCCCTCTCACATCCTTTAGAGGTTCACCTGCACTTCCCAAAATACTGTGAAAACAGGAGCCAAAAACCGATTCACGCTGTAGGAGAAAATACAGAGATTACTTGGCAATCAAAAGTTCAACTTTAACGAGCAGCACGCCTTGCCCTAATACGAACCCATATTTTAGGGGGTATTCTCCACACGGGAATCACGTCAGGAGCAAAACAAATGCCAACCTCGTGCTGGGGACAGCCCGGCCGCTCGGGGGTGTCCCTCAGGCTGGGGGGGCAGGGAGAGCCGGGCCCCTCCTGCTCTGGGGGCAGATCCCACCGGGAGAGCAGCCCCGATCCCACCGGGAGAGACCCCCCGTCGCTGTCACAGAGGTACCCGGGGGGTGTCAGACCCGGGGATATCCCACAGGTACACGGGGGGGTGTCCCACAGGCACACACGGGGGGGTGTCCCACAGGCACACACGGGCGGGTGTCCCACAGGCACATGGGGTGTCCCACAGGCACACACCCGGGGGGTGTCCCACAGGCACACACGGGGGGGTGTCCCACAGGCACACACGGGGGGGTGTCCCACAGGCACACACCCGGGGTGTCCCA
>WBMV01009020.1:12139-144101 GCA_013396655.1 Campylorhamphus procurvoides | reverse complement strand
AGGTGTGCCCGGCCCGGCCCGGCCCGGCCCGCGCCGCCCCACAAGGGCACCTGCAGCGCACAGGGGTGCCCGGCCACGGGTGGGCCCCGCCTCAGGTGTGCCCTGCCCCAGGTGTGCCCCGGGTGTGCCCTGCCCCAGGTGTGCCTCAGGTGTGCCCTGCCTCAGGTGTGCCCGGCCTCAGGTGCTACCCCAGGTTCTGCCCCAGGTGTGCCCGGCCTCAGGTGCTGCCCCAGGTGTGCCCGGCCTCAGGTGCTGCCCCAGGGTCTGTCCCAGGTGTGGTTTGCCTCAGGTGTGCCCTGTCCCAAGTGCTGCCCCAGTTGCCCCCCGCGGCTGCTCAGCCAGCTGCTCGTGGCTGTATTTATTACTGCAGTCGCAGAAAGCCTCCCAGGCCGTGAAGTGTTTAGAGAAAAAGTACTAACCTTTGCCGGGTTTCCCTTGGATAAAGGTAACTTTCTCATGGCATGGGAGTTCCTTGTTCTGAACCTGCACTACGTGGCAGCTCCACTCTGGCTGAAGTGGAAGGGTCGTGTTCACCGAGTTGGCTTGAATTTCCAAAGTGCAAGAAACTCGGGTTTTAAGTTACTTTTTCAGGGTGAAGTCGAGTTTTAGCAGGGCTTTAACTGTTCTGGTGAAAGCAGTTTTGCAGAAGATCCCTGTGGTGTTTATTTATGTACCATACATGCTCATAGAGATCAGATTTACGTTTTTGCATGTTTGGTTTGTTTTATGGTGTTAATGGACTGAGCAGTGTGAAAAGAAAAGGGGCTTTCTGAGGTCTCTAGAGGGTTGTTTAAAGACTGGTCTGATCCATTTGGGTTTGCAAGTTCAATGTCCTTCTGGTATTGATTTGCAAGCTCCATGAGTAGGACAGCCCAGTGAGCGAGCTGTTAATTTGTGGCTGGTTGTTATTATTACTGACAGTGTTATGTGAGAGTAGATGGCCAGGCATGGCCAGAGCTCTAGGAGTGAGGTCGGGCCCTGTCCCGAGTCCCAGGGCAGCACAGGAACCAGGCATTCATTCCCATGCAGGTCCAGCCCCTCTGGCTGCACAGACCATTGGGTGGTTTTAAAGGCTCAAGTCACAACTGCTGCTGCCTGTGACCTTTTTGTTAAATATATAAAAAAGGGGTTTCTAGGCAATGATAGATTATTGTTGTAGTTCACTTCCTTCTTTCCCTGTTCTTAGAGAGGTTGTCTAGAGATTTGTCCATAGAGTTTTATGTAATAACTGAAGAAATTTAGTCAAAGCAGTAAACATTATTTCAGTTGAAAAGTTTTTCTAATAAGAGATTTAAAAATCAAATTTTATATATAATCTTTCAAATAATGTTGGTATCTAAAAATAAAACTCATGATCTTGGTTTTTCAAGTTTACTGCTGCATCTTTGTGAGTAAGTTGAGATTTGTGTAACTTAGAGCTTTTCTGTCTCCTTTCTGGCCCTGTCAGGAGGAGTCGTGGTTGGGATGGTCACAGAAGGTGACTGAACTGCTTTGGCTGAGGCCTGTGCTGGAGAGTCGCAGCTCACAGACAACTTTGCTTTGGTGGAGTTATTTTTGTTCCTAGGATGGTGCTTGGAGTGGGATAGAGTAGGCATGGGGTATAGGCACATGTGCCTGAAATGCAGGGGTGCCTCCTGTTTCATAGCCAAGGGCAGCGTATCATTTAAGAACCAATCCTGTAGGAGGTAGTTTGTATCTCCACGTTTATGTTTATTAAATTATGAATTATGTTTTTGCCAGTAAAACTAAATTTTATTGTGAATTTTTTATTTCCCTTCCTTGAACAATAAAATACTCTTTCATTGCTACTCTAATTAGGAGCAGATTATGAAGCAGTTGACCAGTCTGAACCCCCTGAAATTTTGATTACTTTAAAAAACATAAACTTCTTTAAAAATTCAGCAGAACTTACCATAATTACAAACACTATTATTGTACATTCCAAAGTGGGAGATATTCTGCCTCAGATAACTGAGGTACTCAGTGCAATAAGTAATATATATGACTGCAAGAAACGTCCTGGGATAGGTTTCCCATGGGATGAAAGCAGCACTGTGCGTAAGCAGAGTTATAACTCCCTGTGCTTATTGCTACTTAACTTTTGTGTGCACTAGTTAAATCATTATTTTTGTTTAGCCTTGAAATATTTATTCATCCCCTTTTGTTGTTAGTAGCAAATTTCCAGTTGAATAGCAAAACTAATGTCAAATACCAAAAAAAGGGCTTTTTGTAGACTGTGTCCTTTTACTTGAGTGAGTTTTATGGACACAAACCCACGAGATCAGTGTAGAAGAACAAAACATCAGATGAAACTTTGTGCTGTGCACTCTGTCGTGTTAATAACTCCACTAACATTGCTTTCACTTAATTTAATGCTGGTTGCCTTTAACATTTACTAAACAGTTTTGAAAATTACTGTAGCTTAGGCTGAGACGTTTGTGATTAGCTGCACCAATTTGAAATGGCCAATTTGGATGATGACAGAGCCTCCTCTGCGCATGCTTTTTTAAAGTTTGGTAAGTGTGCAGTTTTGTGTTTTGTTTTTGTTTGTGGCTGTTTAATTCAACAAGAAATAATTATGTGTTTTGTGTTTCATGCAATGTTTTGTGCTAGCAGATTTTTAGCACTGTACAGTAGAACTTAAAAATTTGAACTCTTTCAGTGAAAATTTCTGCAAATTGGAATCTTCTTGCATTGAAATCTACTGTCAAATCTTCCTGTTTTGTGTTCCTGTCAGTATCTCTGTGTAACAGTCTTTTTGAACTGAAATTTCTCTTTTAACATGTTGGTCATGTAAAAGGTGCCCTAAGAATGGTGTTTAGAATTGAGTCCTACAAAAGCCCAGTGTGACTGTTTAGGGGTAAGAAGTAAGATTTCCAGTAAGTCAGTCATTGTTACAACTCTTGACTTTTGGAAATTAAGTGGAAGCAAAATA
Organism: Campylorhamphus procurvoides; assembly: GCA_013396655.1. Classification (NCBI taxonomy): domain Eukaryota; kingdom Metazoa; phylum Chordata; class Aves; order Passeriformes; family Dendrocolaptidae; genus Campylorhamphus; species Campylorhamphus procurvoides. The sequence continues at coordinate 141,166 of WBMV01009020.1, read as the reverse complement.
AAGCCCCCTGGCACAGCTTCTCCTCAGGTACAACAGAAAATGAAATATATGCAGCTGTCAAGGCCATTCCTGTGTGTTTTGAAGGGAGTTTGCCTGGGAACAGATGTATCCAGATGTGAAACTAACTGATATGGGAAGACTGTGTAGGGTTCCTGTGTAGTCCTTGTTGAAACACAGAGGCAGGGCAAGTGCTAGGGAGGGTACCCAGGTAAGGGAGTCCAGCTGCCCCTGGCCATGGCTGAGTCACTTGGGCTGCCCTGCCCTGCCTGGGCCATTGCTGTTTTGCCCCTCTTCAAGTCAAGGAATGTGTAAATGTTTGATTTGTGGTGTTCAGGAGCTTCTGTGTGTTGTCCCTTACTGTAAATCCTGAAATCAGTCATTTCCATTAAGTATAATGTACTTTAGAGAGAAGTAACTTCAGATGAATAGAAAACATAGCAGGCACAAGATAAATTGGTGCTTATTTTTTTCTTTTCCTCTCTGATGACCAGTGACAGCACCTGCAGGAGTGTGTTAAGGGGGGTTTAGGTTGGATCTCAGGAGAAGGTTCTTCCCCCAGAGGGTGGTGGGCACTGAGCAGGCTCCCCAGGGCAGTGGGCACAGCACCAAGGCTGGCAGAGCTCAGGGAGCATTTGGATGATTCTCTTGGGCACATGGCAGGATTCCTGGGGTTGTCCTGTGCAGGGCCAGGAGTGGGACTCAGTGATCCCTGTGGGTCCCTTCCATCTCAGGATATTCTCAGATTCCATGAAATACAAATTGAATTACATGCACAGTCTAACACATGATTTTTCTTGATAAATGATGAAGAGCTTTGTTACTTCAATGCTATTTAAATGCTATTACAAGATTGTACTCATTTTTACCTGTTATCATCACTCAACCTAGGTAACAGTTTGTACCTTGTGTTTGCTCCTACTGTCTATTCAAGCAGAGGGATACTCTGATACCTTATGCATCTTCCTCTCCAAACCCTTCTCCTTGTATTCCCTTACTCTGTTATCCTTGAACTGTAGAATAAATCAGCTTGGAAGTGTTGTTAGAATGTCAGGTGTTCCAGCCTCTTGCTCAAAGCAGGGTCAGCTATGAGACCATAGTTTCCTCTTGTATCCAGTGAGTAAAAGTCCTCCTGTGATACAATTTCTTAAACTTTGTTGTGAGAAGAAATAAAATCCTCTTTGGTCCCGATGACTTCTGTAATGCGAAAATGTTGCTACCTGTGCTAATGTTGGGTAATGTGAGTTAGTGATCTGAGATCCAGAACTTTTTCCTGTCTCAAGTGATTACATCCAGAACTAGTGTCACATTAAAGGCTGTGGTCACTTTTAATTCTCATCAAATCTAGACAGAAATCTTGTATTTTCAGCTTTTTTCTTTTGACCTGTCCTGATTTAATTATGCAAATGAATATTTTCTTTTGTTCTTCTGGCATGGGAAATACTGGAAATAAAGTTCTTGCCATGTTGCTTCTATTTGTTTGTGATTACACTTGAGGTAGGGTTTGTTTGTTTTAGTTCTGTACTGTGAAAAATTTGAATAAGCTCTCCTTGTTGAAATATGCAAATCTTTATCCACAGACTTCCAGGTCCAGAGTTTCATTCTAATGTCTGTTTTCCTTTAATATCCCTAATCACTGCCATCTTCAGGAAGGTGTGAGTGTTCAAAGCTTCTGTGTATACAAACTTGGGAGCAGAGTTGTTTAAGTGTTGGCCACAGCTTCTAAATCTAAACAGTTTGTAGCTCTTCCCTGAAGAGCAGTTAATGCTAATCTCAGGTATAAATGGAATAAAAAGAAGGTGGATGGGAAAGTACTTTAACATCAGGATCACACAGTATTTTCAGCTTCCAGAGCTTGTATATATGGAGGTATTTACACTGCTGATAGCGTACCTTGGAGAGCTTTCCTTAATTTCCTTTGGTTTTATATTCTACTTAGATGAGATAATTCAATTATAATTTTTTTTCCTGGAATTGAAATTTCAGTTTCATCTACTGGATAAGGTTTTCCTACACTTTCGCTGTCTTGGCTAAGTCAGAAATATCTTGTCTGTTTATTGCTTTAGTTCTGCACTGGTAGTTGATGTGTTTGTTATCAGTTACTGGCCTGTTGGAGTTTTCTTCCTGTTCTCTAATACTTTGAAAGGAAGTTTCTATCCTTTTAAGTACTTCTACTTGAAGCTTGGTGAAATCATGTTACTCTGAACCTGTAAATGGTTGGAAATAAAAGGGGTTTAATTTTCCTTCAGAATATGGATATAGGGTATTTAGTCAGTGCAATATTTGAAGACAGACAGGGATTTAGTTGGAGTTGGGATAAAGGTTTTGAGTGTTTCGGATATGAAATATATCAGTGCAGGAATCAACACTTTGATTTCCTCTCAGTTTTATCCCTGATTTTGAAGTAGGTCCTGCCTTGCAGCAACCCACTTGTGGTGTAAGGAAATAATGGGCACACTTCATTCTTTGGGGAAGAAGAGCTGAATTCCCAGAAACCCTATTTGAATGTTAGATGTGGTTGTTACAGCTGAGGAAATACTAAATCAACAAAATAGGGGCTTTGTTACTTCCTAGTGTATCTCTTATTTACCTACACTAAACCCCACACTGTATGGTTATAATGAAGTGATATATTTATGAAAAGCAGTATGTAAAATGAATGTGCTCGTTGTGTTTCCTCTGAATGCCAACACACAGCCCGAGAGCTCCAGGGGACTGTTTGCATATGCCATTCCATTGTGTTTAGAGTGTTGCACTCTTGCTGTTGTCATTTTTTTTCTACTTTGAAAACCTATGCTAAATATGTAATTGAAAATAGCTTTCTATGGTGTGTTCTAGTCTTGCTGAAATGAACTTTTCAGTAGATTTTAGAAGAGTGTAGATGGGCTGTTTTTAGCTGTCCTAAAAATAGCTTCCACTGTGTTATGGGCTCGCTCCAAACCACAAGGAAGGAGCAGCTTCAAGTGTGTCCTGGCTGTTCCTTGCTTTTGATTAGGTTGTGGTAGCAATGGAACATAATTTACATCATGATTTCTCCAGGAGAATGCTTTAGACATCCCAGCAAAACAAACGGTGTAGGTGCTTATGAGGAATTAATGAAGAATATGTGGGAAAATTTCATTTAAACAAGTTCTCCTACTTATAGTATGAGTTATTCTAAGGAATGCTTTCAAGCAATAGAACTATTTTTTTTGGTCTTTTTTCTTAAAATTTGAATTTGTTTCACCTTTTTGTTTCATCAGTGATCTACTCTGTCTCTTTTAGTATATTTCTGTTAGTAAAGTTTCAAACATCTAAAGTAATGTGATTTGTAGATGGTGCTTTGATATTTTCATGCACTTTATTCTGTTCAATCTTCTTTCTGCTTTGTGTTGAAATCTTTGAATGCTCTGAATTAGAAGTATATTCTTTTTGTTCTTGATAACATTATTTTGTTTCTCTGTTGGCCACAGAGGGTCACAGATTGTCTGGTAAGTACGTGAATAATTTTATTTTAGGAACTTTTGCCTTGTGTGTATGTGTGTGTACCTGTGAATACTCAGTGGTATTTCCTGGTGCAAAACTGGGATTAACAGTCTGCAAGAGGTGGACATGGAAGGATGGTGTGCCACGCATGTGTTACACAGTTAACAAATCAAAGAGAAGGAATCTTTATTTTGCCTTTGAAAATCTACTAAGTGAATATTTCTCATAAATTTGCATAAATTTTTATGCAGTGACTTCCCAAAGATTTTTTTTTCCTTTGCCCATTCTTTCCTACTCTCAGTGAATCGTCTTATAAAATTAGTTATGCACACTGCACACACTGCATTGTGTGCTCCTGCAAGACAACCGAATTAATAGTGTAACACTATAAATTATCAGTCTTCTCATGGGCAGGGATTCACAGGCAAAAAGAAATAGAAGACTAAAATTGCTTTGAAAATGGATTGAAATGGTTTTAGAATGTTGGAGGGGAGGGGTATTTTTTTGTAGCAGAAGATATGAAAGATGTGTGATGTATTACAAGTTTTTTTTTTCCATTGCAGAACAATTTCATTTCTTTAAACTTTGTGGGTTTTTAGTCAGCTCTAATAGACTGGACTCTCTGTGCTTCTCTCTCGGGCCCTTCCCCAAATGCCTGTGTCTTTTGTAATTCCCAGTGATTAAAGGAAAGGCTCTAGGGGAAGCTCCATGTATTGGGAAGCATCACCAGAGCCTCCTTGCCCAGCAGACCCACAGCAGTCTGCTCAGGGAGCTGTAGCAAAAGTAATACTAAATTACGGGTGAGGTTTGAGTTCCTGAGGGGCAAGAGACATTTTCTTGTCTCCCCACCAAAGGACTCGATTCATAAAGCTCCTGTCTCAACTCCACACACATTCACAGAATCAATTAGGCTGGAAAAGACCTCCAAGATCATCAACTCCAGCCCTTTACCAAACCTTGTCACCAGACCATGGCACTGACGCCGTGTCCGGTTCTTTCTTGAGCACTTTTTTTTCATTTCTTTTTCTTTATTTCATGTGGATGAGAGTCCTGAATATGGACAATCTCCTGTCTCTTGCCTGGGTATGTGCTGGGCGTTCCAAAGAGCCCGTGTGAATAGAGCACTGAGCTGTGTCCTGCCAGGACTGCTTGGCTGGCTGGGCTCCCCTGGCACTGCATCCCGGAGCTGTTCCCAAGGGCAGCGTGAGGCCCGGAATGGGAACATGGCTCTGCAGGAGATGCTGCCATCCAGAACACTGCCTGAAGCCCAGGTGCTCTGTGGAGGGACAGCAGGATACTGCTCTTAAATTAGCAGTTGGAAATGGTTCACCCCAGTCATTTTTAATAGGTAGCTCATCTCGGCTATCAGGGAAACTGACTTCTCAGGAGTAAATAGGGAAGCACTCAATGTGTGGAACACTGAGAAGGACAGATGTGGATTTGATAGCACTGTATTTCTTTGGAATATAGGGATAAAGGTAATATAGGAAATGTGGTGACTGTATCTGCTGGATAGGTTGTTAAAGCTTGGTTAGTAGGTGGGAACAAGCCAACCCTTTGTCATTCAAGACACAGCATCAGCTGGGGTAATTATTGTGGTGGGGGGTGCAAACAGGGTTGGGGTAAGAACAACACTTTCAGAAGGCAGGTAAGGAAGTAATAGTTAAATTTAGTCTGTTTTTTCCCTCTTCCTTCTGTTTCTCTACATATCTTTAGGAACTTTGTCTGTAGACTTAAGTTCTAAGCAAATGTTCCTAGAAAGTGCTTAACATTTACTAGCTGTCCTCAGTAATTAACTATGCATTTATGGAGCAGTTGCTGTAGCTGAGTGTCTACCAGGCATTGGAGATCCAGATGGAGGTCTGGTTTGTGCAGACAAGTTCTGTAGAAAAAAATGTGTATAGAAATCTATTCTCTGAGACTGTAGAGATAGCAACTTTTTTGTTTCAATTGAAAGTCAATAAATTGTGCTTTTGCATAACAAATAGGGAAAATACTGTATTGCAGTAACTCTTAGCAGTATTAGAATTATGAAACTAATTCTGATCTTGATTTGTGTTGTGTTTTTTCTTTTTTTTAGGTTCAATTTATGAGCCACTTAAAAGCATTAACCTTCCAAAGCCAGAGGGGGAAAGTCTGTGGGATAAATTAAATCATTACTATAGAATTGGTAAGTTAACAGTAGTTCTACCAGGAAAGATTTTCATCATAACTTACTAAAATATTTAAAGTTGTGCTTATGTAAGTCATTAGTTTTGTCTTAAAATAGTACCAGCAGCCCTTCCTATGGATTTTTATCTTCTGAGAGGTGAATGGATAGAATTCCTCACGAGATTCCTATGATAATGCAATGCAGGTATTGATGCAGCAATGTGGCCTAAGTTAAAAATGTAATTTTTATGAATGTAGAGTTAAAGTATCTAAATGACTGGGGGCATTTTTCAAAGAGCAGAAATCACTGGGTTGCCTTGTGGAGGTTCTGTACAAAGTGGGTTGTACTGGAACAGAGTCATATAAAGAGCTTTGAATGCTGTTGAGTTTTTTTGTCAAAAGGTCTAATTTGACTGAAAAAACAACATGACAAATGTTTTTCTCTGTGTTTCTCCTTACCTTTCTTTCTCTTGTTTTCTGTTGTACGTGCTCTAACAGGTTGTTCACACCTTGATTTATTCCTGAAAATCTATTTAGAAATGGGAACAAACCTAAGTGTTGTTACTACCCTTTTAATTTTTCCTTTTTCCAGTTAAATCAACATTGCTGCTCCATCAAAGCCCAACCACAGGTCTGTTTCCCACCAAGACCTATGGGGATAAGCAAAAGGCAAAGGTCCACGACAGTCTTTACTGTGCTGCCTGTGCCTGGGCCCTGGCCCTTGCTTACAGGTGAGTAACCTCCAAACTCACATCTGTGCCATGTTACCCAGTGCCCCAGGCAAGGTTTAAAAGAGGAAGCTTTATCAAAAATAGATTTGTAAACTCATAGAGGTGGTACATGTTTCCAAACCTCAATAAAAATACTTATGGAAATACTAGGTGAAAAATGTCCCTGTCCTTCTGGTAAGTAAACATGTTTCCCTGTAATGGAATTGGTACCAATAGTGGTAAAGAGGCATTAATGCATGCTAGTGAAAATAGTGGTTCTTGAGGTAAATTGTGCTCAAGGAATACTGCTTGTTTCAAATGTAGTAGGAGAGTTCAGTAGGAGAGTTCAGACCATTAGCAGGCTTGTTGCAGGTACTAACAGTCTATTTATTTGCAAGAAGCATTGTTCTGTCAGTAAGGATTCTTTTTCTTTTTAAATTTTGAAACAGTAATGTTTGTGTAAGTTGCAAGACAAACTACAAAACCCCCCTCTTGTTATTATTATTTTTATTACTAAAGAAAGATGAATAGGGCTATAAATATGTTAATATGAGTGAGGATACCACTATGCTGCAGCATTAGTTAAATACTTAATATTCCAAAGCCTTAATGTCTTCTTTTTCCTCCCTGCTAATGCATTTGCAATTTGCTTTAGGAGTTATCTCTCTTGGCAGGCGCATCGATGATGACAAGGGAAGGACCCATGAGCTGGAGCATTCTGCTATAAAGTGCATGAGGGGCATCCTCTACTGCTACATGCGGCAGGCCGATAAGGTGAGTGACAGCAGGGAGCACACAGCACTGCCTGCCTTCCCAGGGATTAGGAGACTGGGGATCCAGCTTCTGAGGAGAGATCACATTGCAGAGGGAATGCAGTGTGCTGGGGTGGCCCAGCTCACAACAGCTGCTCTGCTCGTGGCAGCTCACAGCATCATTTTAGGGTCTAGAAGACACCAGTGTTTGGGGAAGTAGTGCAGGGTTCTTTTTGCAGTTAGTTTTCCCATTTAGATATTACACCACCGGTAATTGGGGGGTTTATGTCTTTTTAGTGATTGGAGGGATAGATGATGAACTTCTTTTAGTTAAGACTAGAGACTCTACTGTGCACTGGTGTTGCCTTTACAGTTGTTCTCCTTACCTAGGTGTTGTTTTGATTATTTTACTGGGTTTCTTTAGCAGCCACTTTCCAGTGTTCTTTGGCTTAATGATGTCAGTGGGGAAGGACAACGGCCCAGAATGAATGAGGAAACAGTAACTTTCTTATGTTGTAACACAGATAACTTATTCAACCCCTAGTCCTCTTGTGAGTATTTTGGAATATTCAGGGCTGCTTCTTTTTAAAATTTAGATATGGTGAATTAATTTTGCATAGTGGTGAGCAATAATTCAAGGGGTAGTTAAATGTGATTTATTCAATGTGATTACTTTAAGTTTCATGAAACAGACTTTTAACTGTATTATTAGAAATAGTTCCCATGTAACCAGATAACCTTCATCACAGCTGAGCACACAAACTGAAATGATAAGTTCATAGGCATGTGATACCAGTAACAATAATAATAAGCAAATCAGATGTATTGCCAATTGTATTTATGTTGACATATTTTTTCTTTTTTCACAGTCTGTTTCTTTGTAGTCTCATATCTGTAAATAATCTTGACCTAAATTGATCTTGCTGCATTTGAGCTGTTGTTTTTCTGTTTGCCATGCAGTTGTTGGTCTTGAGGATGCTGAGTACAGACAGGAATAATGAGCATTAAATTAACACAGGTGTCACACTGCTGACATCCTGCTTGTCAGGTTTTGCCTTGTTTATTACAGATGTTTTTCTCTTCTCACAGTGTAGTAATAAACACTGTCTGATACTTAACACACCTAAGTCAAGCTGGAGTTTATTCTGAGAGACTGTGTGTGCTGGCCTCATGTAGAATTAATAATATGAATTATGTATGCCCAAGACATGACTTGAACAGATGCTGGTGCTTGTAACAAACATGGCAGATGTTGTATTGTGTTGCTAATGAACACAGGAGTTATGAGCTGATGTGTGTTTAATGTGTTCCTGGCACAGACATGGTAACTGCACAGCAGAGCATTCACTTGCTTGTTTCTCAGGCACATGCAGTATGTTCTGTATGATTTGTTGGGAGAGAAGAGTCTCCAATAAAGGTAACATCAGTGTTGGAAATGATGTGAAATGTGGATCAGGTGCTGGCAATGAGAAAATTTAAAAATGTGTTGGAGAGCAAAGCATGACTTGAAAAGTTATGGAAAAGGATGTTGGTTTTTTACCTTCATTCTTTTCTTTGTGAATTTTCTTTCTTTTCTCTGCCCCGTTGGCAGCTGTCTGATAGTCCAGATTGTTTTCCCAAATGAGGTAAAGTAGCAGATGTCATATTTCATGACTAAAAAGGAACCAAAACTACGTTAAAATGACCACACTACTTACTTCACTCCTTTGTTGTTCAGCTCTTATATTAGTGATTCATTTCATTTTCATTGTAAGAATTCTGTGTCTTAGAGGCATATTCTGAGCTCCAGTGATAGTGTCTGTGAATAAAAGTTCATTTTAGTCTGGGATATTAGTCTTCCTGTCCACGAGCTCTGTTTTGTTTTTAAACTATCAGCTTTGCCTTCTAGAATCTGTAAACGCTTCATTGTACATTAATGTCACAAATGGTTATGACCAGATCAAATCTTTGTTTTTCCCTGTACTCTTATACTAGATATTCATAGCTTTTACAGCATCTCATTTGTCAATGAACTAACCATATCAATTTATGTGGTCTATAGCCCAGAAGGCTTAACAATTATTAATAACAACAGTATCGCTTTCGGTTTAAAACCTTTCGCTTTGTTAAATGGTGCAATAATTATTTTATAGGTCATGATTCATAAAAATTATTAAAACTACTGTTACTGACATAAGTTTTGGGATCTTGCATTCCAGTAAGAGCTTTAAACTGAAGAAGTGAGGAGCTGGTGGCTGGGGTGGGCAGGCAGAGTGCCTGGGCCCATTGACCAGAAGGCACATGGCATTGACTTGAGCTGTCCTGAGTGTGCATGTGAAACTAAGGAGGTCCCTGTGGGACAGCACTATGGAGAAGAAAGCTCTGGTACCTCTGCTGGGATATCAGCATTCCCTGGTGCCCCAGAAATGTCTGCACACTAATGCAGGCAGCCTGGGGAAGGAAAGGGAGCAATCAGAGTGTGTGTGCAGCTCCACGGCTGGGTGTGGTGGTAGGATAGCTCAAATCCCTGGAATGCCATGCTGGATGGATGGATACAGGCCAGGAAGGTGAGGGAGTAGCTGGAATTCCTGATACTCTGCTAGGGAAAGGTGGTGAGCCAGCTGAGAGCTGTGGGTCAGGATTCACTTCAGCTCTGTGAATTCAGGTAAAGTGTCATACACTGATATGATTTCTGCAAAGATTGCAGCTCCAGTAAAATGTGGTGGTGTTTGTCCAGAAGCTGAAAGCAGCTGAGCATCTGTAGCTTTCTGTTACAGATCTCTTTGTCTACCAAACCCAAAGAGATGAGATAATGAGGTGAATATTTGTGTTCTTTAGGTATATGTATGCTTGTAAGTATACATGAAATAGATTCTGATGTTTCAGGAACTCTTGTTTATGAGTTTTACGTAGTGGCCATACGGAGAAATTTGTTACTACCTGAGGTATATAGTGAATTTGTGGTTGCTGACTTTGGTTTTATGTTTGCCTTGAATTCACTTTCAGGTTCAGAAATTTAAGCAAGACCCCAAACCATCTGCATGTCTACATTCTGTGTTCTGTGCACAGACTGGAGATGAGGTCTTCTCCCATGAGGAGTATGGGCACCTTCAGGTAACACATGCATGTATATGTAAATCAAAGTTTGGCTCATTTTAAGGAATGTTATTGTTGTCTCCATTCTTCCATTATACAGCTGTCTCAGTTTAGTTAGACTTGTGTTAAATGTCCTGTGTGTGATCAAACTGAGGTTCCTTCTGCACCTCTTTGTGAAAGACAGACTATTTGCAAGCATAACTCAGTGGTATGTTTTGGTCAGCAGGTACTGAAGTAACTGTGGGATTGTAGAGGTAGGTGGTTATTTGTTTACAGCGTTGCTTCTTTTTGAGACCAACAGATGGCTGTCAATAAATAATCCTGGGAAAGAAAATATTGTAGAGTGAAAGATTTAGTTAGCATTTTGGACTTATTTGTGAAGATCCCTGAAAATGCACAACTTTTATCTGCAGGAGGAGACAGTTTGGGACCTGGAGAGCAGTATGTGAGAGTTTAAAGTCTGCCTGTTGTAGCAGCTCAACCCTTCCCATAAACATGAATGCACATTCCCTTCTGTCATCAGCACCCCTCAAAAAATAGATTTTTCAGCTCTGTGGAAACAACAGGGTGCAGAGGAACTGAGGGGTTCAGTTGGGAAAAACAGAGTATGTTATGTAGCCCCTGATGCTTTTCAGTTTGTACGAAGGAAGTGGAGACAGGGGTCTTGAAATCTTTGGGGATTTTTGGAACTTGGACCTAAATTTTAATCTGCTCCATTTCTGATAAGAATCCAGTGTTTTATTCTAGAGAGTTTCTCTAAAATTCATATACTGTGGTTGTGGTTTCTTTACCTCATTAAAGGAAGTTACTGTGAAAAAGTTACTTTCTCTATTGGAGTTATACAAACCCTCAATTACAGTAGAATTCTGTAATAAAAAACCAATCCAGCCATTTCTTTTGATTCATCAGTGAGTAGACATTATGATGTTCATCTGTACAGCTGCTGAAGGTAATTACTGTTAATAATAATTGCTGCGTGCAGCTCCAAAAACCCAGTTTTCCACAAATCTAATCATATCTGAAGGTTGTAATTATGCTCCTGTCAGCTGATAACACTAGAAGTCCCACTAGGGATGAAGTGATTTGCTTTCTGGGTGTGCTGTGTACTATTCAATCTAAAATACTTGCCTTTTTGGTAAAATCTGCTTGCTAATAAATTGTTCCATATGTAAACATGAAACAGCTGGTGAGTGCAGTGATTGCCTTTGGGCAGGGCAGTGTGCCTAAGGGAAAGCATTTGGATAGCAGAGTTGGAAATAATTTAAAAAGGATACTGCCTCAGAAGTTTGAGAGGACAATGCTTGGTCATGGCATGTTTTCCATCGATTGTTTCCACACCATTAGGTGTGGGATGGTGCTTTTGAAGAAGCAAAACTGTGTTGTGGTGGGGCCATCTCTGTGAGCCAATAATACCACATTTAGATTGTTTATCTGACTCTGATAAACATCAAGTTAATTATAATTTCCTTTCTGTGTTTAATTACTTCAGATCAATGCTGTGTCATTATTTCTACTCTATTTGGTTGAGATGATCTCTTCGGGGCTGCAGATTATCTACAACACTGATGAGGTACAGATCGATTTCCAGTCTTAAAACATGGGCTTCAACTTGGTTGTGGTTTTTTTCTTGGTTTTATTTAATTACCAACTGTAAAATAATTGTTCTGAAAATGCACTGCATGTATTCTGTGCTTTTAGTGGAAGTCAGAAAAGAGAAATGGAATGAATGGATAGTGAAATAAATTAATAGCTAAAAAGGTGTTAAATATTCAAAGAGGAAATGTAACCTGGCATTGAAAACTTTTATAAGTTCCTGCTATTTGTGGAAGGTACAAGGTCAAGAATCAAAAGGTCTGGTAGGATGATTGACTTCTATCTCAATTTTCACATTATTTCAACCTGTCAGTCAGTGCATCCTGTCCAGTGGAATTTCAGTATAATAAATAATGGGGTGAATTTTCTGGAAAGCTGAAGGACTTTCTTCAAATCTATATGAACCTACGGGTGTTAAGATTTTTTTTACTGTTTCTTCAATTGAAAAAACCTCAATTTTATATCACGGTGAGAGATGTTTTTTAACTCTTCTGTAAATAAGATAATAATAGCCACCATGGCTGTGACTTGAGGCCAGGACAGGTCATGTGAGGACAACCTGCTGTCCTGCTCTAAAAGGAGGCTGTGTCTTGATGCAGAATGGAAAGCACAGATGTATATATATTTTTAATACTTTTTTTTTCCTTCGATTTTCTTAATCTGGATTTGTTTAAATTTACTCTGCTCTATTTAATACTTGTTGCTCTATTGCCTTAAAAAGGTTAAATGCACTTATGGTACTACCATTTAAATAAAAGGGAGAGTTTTCCAGTAACAGTGTATTTGCATTTTATTTCCAAAACATACATCTTCATTAATCTATTTTTTAGATATTGAGAGAACTGAATGTTGCAATGTCTCCTTTCTTGCTTAGTTAGATCATATGATAAGTCTACATTATTTTGTCTGAATTGCCTTCATGTCTGTGAGGAGGCAAATGTATATAATTATTTACTTAGCTTGATATATAATTTATATTATCCTCCAGATGTTTGCATTTAATTAGAGATTCTGCATGAAAAGTGCATGTGTGGAGACTCTCCAGTCAGTGTTGATTCTCCACTTGTCAGGCTGCAGTTTCCCTTGCAACTCTACCCTGTAAATCTCTGGAGTGTGAGGATTTATACAAGATTATTTTGCCACGCCCCAGTGTGTTCTGGTATTCTGTGTAGCTGCAACACTTGCCTTTATCCTCAGCTCCTACAGTGCCACAAAACAATGACATTTCCAAGTTTTGCCAGTGTTCTGGTGTCCTTGCAGGCTGTGTTTAGGCACTTCCCTTGCACACACAAGCCATGCTCATGCCCTGGAAGGTGCTGGCAGGTGGCTGAGGTTTGGCAGGCTGGCTGTAGGAATGTGTTTGTACACAGAGCTCCTGGCTTTGGAGGCACTCAGTGCCTGCTTGATGTCAGCCATGGCAGCTGTCAGGGAGCTACCCTCCAATTCTGGCTGCTGGCAGTTGGAAAATTAATTTAATTGCATCTTTGCATCCCTAACAAAGATAGCAGTGGATGGTTGGGGGAATGAAGGAGGGCAGTTCCCACACATAACTATTTGCAGTCATCCCTGTTGTGTGTGTGTTCTCTGTTACACCTTGGACTCCACGTGCTTGACTTCTGGATAAATAAGCTTAACCCACACAATCCACAATTTCTGAGAGTGCCACAGCATTGACTTGGTTTTCATTCACATGCCTATGATATGGTTTGTTTCCTGAAGGTTCTGTTTTCCAACAAGCTTTCTGCTGCCATTTTTTCTGTAAATCTGCTGTTTGGAAACCCTTAGTTAGTCTCATAAAATGTCTGTAATTGACCGTTTGTTTCATGTGTCCCAAACATCATCACTGGTAGAGAGTAATCAATAAGGTTATATATTTCTCTGTGGTGCTCTTTGTTTGTTCATTTAGCTGATACATCTCAGTTTCAGTTATGGATAGAGACAGAAGCCACACTTAATCACTGGGTATTTTGGCTTCACTCAGAGAGAGTTCATTTTCACACAACCAAATGCTAAATTACAGAGATGAATAGACTGGACATATCTAAAGAGTGGGACAGTGTTTTCTTGAAAACAGTAGCTATCAAAAGATTTAGTGTACAGGGAATTGTACATGTGCATCCCATAGTGAAAATTTAGCAGAGACATTTTGTGTTGGGAGAGAGAAGTGTGTCTAGAATTGTAATATGGCTGGTAGACTGGTATTAGCATAAAGAGTGTATCTGAATTAGTAAATTGTTAAGATTTAAAGAAATGTGGAGAGAAAAAAGACCAAACAGAGGTATACACGTCAATTAAAATGAACTCAAATACCTTTCATTCAAAGATTTGGGGTTTGTTTCATAGCTCATTAAAACAATAAAAATCACCTGACTATAGTGAAGTGGAGCCTTCCCTGTAGTTCCCCAGTACAGTTGTTTCTTTAGCCATTGCAATATTCTCTTTATCAGAGTCCTCTAGAATAATTTGGGTGCATGAACCAGTATAAATCCTGTTTGTGGTTAAATTTTCTCTGAGCTCTAATCTGTGGACTCTTTGGACTGAACTGTAAAACTTAGGATCAATTATTTTTCCTACAGTCCAGCAACTCCAAATGTCTTTTTCAAGAGTGAAAATGAGAAAAATTATCTGCTTAAATAAGTCCCCAGCTATAGTTGAATACACCTTAAATACCTTAAAATATCCTTCAGTACCTTAGTATTCAGTTGAAACATGTTGATCTAAAGAGATTCTAATTAATAAATGGGTTTAGAGTTTTATTCGGGTTTATAAAGGAGTGTATTTGAATCTGCCTAAGTATGTGTTATCTGGAGCTAATTTAATAACATGGGCATATCAATTACCTTAAAATTAATTAAGAAACAGCACCAAGATTTCTCTGCCCTAATCTTGCAGGAGATAATTTCTTTTGATTTTTAGGATAAATCTTTTTTGAAATATCACCTTTTTGTAGCTCTTCAAATATGTGGCTTGAATATGCAATCATTTTTATCCCTGGCTTTGCAGGAACTTTTGCATAAATTCACATTGTCACCTCATTTGGGACTGCCCTTAATATTTTGTGATTAAGAACTGGTCTAAAGGAGAATACCTGACCTTGGGGACATCATTCTCTGGGTTTGGACAGAAACCGATGGAATTATGATGGCTGAGGAATAATAGCTTTGTCTCTTGGAGAAGGTGAATAGAAAAATGACCCTTTCATTTTTCCTTCAGTCCTTTTCTTTCTTCCCTGCAGGTGTCCTTTATCCAAAATCTGGTGTTTTGTGTGGAGAGGGCCTATCGAGTCCCAGACTTTGGTGTCTGGGAGAGAGGGAGCAAATACAACAACGGCAGCCCAGAGCTGCACTCCAGGTGGGTGAGCAGAGGGGGCTCTTCTGGCCAAAGCAAGTCCATGAACCAAGAGATTTCAGGGAGTGAGGTAAAAATAACAATGCATTAGAATACTGTTTGAACTAAATTAAGGTTCTCTAAAGACTGAGAGGTGTATTTTGGGAAACTGTGAAGATAATTTCATCATCATATGCATGCTGAACTAACCACATAGATGCTTGGCTGTTTGAGTATTCAAATTCCAATAATTATGTGCAGCTGCATGCATATCATTGTGAAAATTGTCTTCAGAACAGTTCAGACCCTTTAGGCATGTCCAATAGATTGGATTCACAGGCATGTTTAGGAACATCCTGCTTTAAAAAGGTGTTGTATCAGGAGTCTAGACTTTCTCATCACCACCGTGGTGGGCAGAAGATGCTGGAGAAGAGCCTGGTGCCAAGCTCTGTTCCAGGTTCTTCAGATGCTACAAGCAACTGGACATTCAGATCCCTGTGCCAAGAGACAGTTTTAGAGATGTTCTTATCATTTTAATGCTAGAGTGGTTCTGTTCACTGGAGTGGAGTTGCTCATATGCTCTCTGTCTTGAAGGATCAAATCTGCAATCTGACAGCTTCATTTTTCTAGTGTTGCTGCTTTCTTCACTTTTTGACTGCTGAGGTTTTATTAAATGTAAAAATGGCTGTAGCTTGGATATCTTAGGATTTTTTTAAATATCATTAATCATCCTAATTATCAGGGGCTTGCAAAGAATATACGTGTTTCTCCCGGTCTTCAATATTGCCAGATGAATCTGTGTTCTCATTTGAGAATGAAGGTTTTTTTCTTAGTCCACATACAGGTTACAGGTATGTGTATTTTAACCTATAGGTATAATCACATATCATTGCAGAAAAACACTTAATTTAGGTGGTTTTTTCATGGCTTTTATAGAACCTTTGTACCAATATGAGAGCTGAAAAAATAAAAATTGTTGTTATATGAGCTGCTTTGTTTGTTTGCTGGGGTTTTTTCCCTCCCATATCTGTAAAATTGTCAAACCCCAGACTAAATGAGCATTCATGTAGAGAATCATATACTTCCTTCCACATCTCACCTTGTACCAATGTCCAAAAGGAACACAAACTCCTGGGTCTCCTGTTGTTTGCAGCATTCTGGTTATTCAGCGTGTGAATTTGCTCCAGGGGAAACTGAACATCTTTGAAGCAGATGGAAATGGGCTTGTTTTGACTTAATCTCAGCTGACATTTATAGGTTGGTTTTCCTAAGGTGAAGTTCTGTGAGATGGACTGAGAAAAAAGAAAGCACAGAGCTTGGTCCTAATCTAAGTAGACTTTGGTCCTCAGAAACAGGTATTGCCCCTGTTTAACTTTCTTTGTGTGCAAGGTGATACTCTGCTTAGCTGTAGAAAGCTGGTGGGTGATTTCCCTTGTTCCCATAAATCAGAAGAAATGAAAGAGGAATGTGCACCAACAGATGTATTTAGATATTACTGAGGAAGGCCCTGGGTACACCAAAATACTCTGTATACTTTGTTATGCACCTCTTGTAGTGTATCTGCCGCAGAGAGTTCTACAAACATTTTCTCTTTTCATTTGCTAAGCATATCCAAATTGTAGTGTTTGCCCTCAGGTATTTTACTGAGAAGAATGAATCTAACAGTTAAAAGTTATTGGGACTTGTAAAGGCACTTAAAAATCATTCACTAAATCTTTTTTAGAAGCTGGAAGTACAGTTTCTCTAGGTTGGCCTTGCCTTTCCCTGCCCTGAATGTGGCCCAAGGTCAAATGTATTAGTATTATGCTTACAAGTCTGGGCTTGAGAATCCTTGACACATGGCAATAATTGGCTGCTGCAGTCAGGTCTTTAGATTGCACCTGGTGAGGGGCAGTGTGAACTTTGAGAAGAAACCTCTCATTTGAAGGACAGTGAAGTGCCAGACCAGGATATTCAAAAGAAGTTAGAGAATATCCATCACTGGAGCTTTTGGAGACTTGTCTACGTGAGGCTGTGGTTTACTTGAGCCAGCCTTGGTTATCTTGTCTGGGTTCTAGGGAGGTTTCTTGTTGGGCTGGATGAATTCCATATGTCCCTTCCAGCTGATGACTTCATGATCCTGTGAAACTTTTGGAGGAATATTTCTAGAGGGTTGGGGTTAGGTTTTCTTTTGGGCCCATCTCCAAATAAGCACATTTTTCTGTGGGCAGAGTCCTGCATGTTAATGCAGTATGCTCGTGGTGGGTTGCTGGGTGGAGGAAGGAGCATATTTATTAAAATACATTTTGCCATTAATTCATACTGTTGAAAGTCTATTTCTTCTTTTACTAAGTTGTTGAGTATGAAGAATGTATTTTCTCTCCAAAGACACGAGCACATTGTTTGTTACAAGTCCTCTTGTGTAATTTGCCCAACAGGAAGGCATTAATCAGGAGGAATGAAATGAGTGTCTGAAGTGTGATGCTAATCCTGAAGTGTGCTCTGTTGTTTGATGGTTCACTCTTTTGAAGACATACTTGATCTGAAGGCTCTTCTCAGACTTTTTTTTTCTTTTAAAGTAACTTCCTCCCGTCATTCACCCATGAAACTTTTCGTAATCTGGGTAATCTAAGCAGAAACATTTATTACTTGATCTTAAAATGTGTAACTGTTGGTATTAGAACTGTTACTCAAAAGGGAAAAGCAGAGTGGGATTTTAACCTGTGATGCAGACTCCAGTGTGCAGGGTTTCTCTGATTTTCATTTTTCTGTAGATGCAGTTTGCTAATAACACTTAATTGCTCTGAAAAGGCTCTGTTCCGAGACATCGTGCCAATTTGTTTGATCAACTGCGAGGTGCTAATTAGAATAGAGCAATTTTTAGAACAATTATATTTTGGTTTAGGTATTTGAAACAAAGCCAGAAAAGTAATTATGTTCCCAGTCCTTCTGAGTTCAGTTTATTTCTTCATCATGTTCTCCAGACCCCAACACTCATCCTCAGCAGGCAGTGCCCTGGGGGATGTCACCGTGGGCTGGTGGCAGCTGCTTAGAGCAGGATGGGGTTAAGCTGGTCACCTTTCTCTTGTTGGACCAGGTGGAACCCCATGAGTACTATTGCTGGCAATGTTTCAGAAAGGAAGATGGAGGTTTATAAATGATCAAGAGTGAAATCAGGATCAAAAGTGTTTCTAATATTCAAACCAGCAAGGGTAATGCAATACTTTAAAACCCAAATTCTGTAGCTGCATTGATTTTTTTTTCTCATTATTTTCAGTGTTTTCTGTGTAATCATAATTAGATAGCATATTTAAAATATGGATTAGTTAGTAAACATTTGACAATTCATATTTTACATTAGGAGGACAATTAATTTTATTTACAGTGAGGTAAAGTTTGCTTTGATCCCAAAGTGCTGTGTGGAATATAGAGGAATAAAGATTAAAGCACAGTTGCTGTTTGCAGTTTTCTGACAATTTGATTGCTCTCGAGTTTCTTTAGGGGTGGAGGAAGTTGTTTGTCAGTACTGTGAAAACTCCTTGTACACAGAAGTTGGGAATTGTCAGTGATTGTTTTCTGAATATTTTTTATAACTCAGTGTTATAAACTCTGTCCAGTGGGACAGACATGGGTTGTCAGTGAGGTAAAATCCCTGTTGCAGCTGATGTAGAACTGAAGCAGGGAAAGATCAAGGCTGTTTGTTTAAATTCTCACAAGGAAAGTATAAAATGGCACTTTCTGAAGGGAAAGGCTGCGTTAAAATGTATATTTTTATTGTATCATTTACATAATTGGTAATAAGTTATGTTAATATATAATTTGTTTTTTAAGTTATATAATCTAGTGATTTTAGTGCATAATGTCTTTAAATGTGAACTTACTAACTTGAAAACTTGTTGATAGCATTTCTGAGTCTTGTTTTGTTTGTGATGTGTATTAGTAAGTGAAATAAAAGGTGTATCACTATATGGTTGACATCAGAAACCCCTTCTGATCTGACTCCAGACTGATGAGTTCTTTTAATATATTGGGAGCTAGAAATCAGTCTTTTCAACTTTCATACTTGAGGGCTGGGTTGAATATTGTGCTGAAGTAAATCCTCTGTCAATACACTATTAACAAGACCTTGAAATGCATAATACCAGATGTCTGGTTGCAAGGTGAGAGCAGAAGTGCTTTTGCCAGATGGGCTCTGACATTTGAAGACAAATAAAAATGCTGAATAGTGTTTAAGAGGGGAGGGGGAAGCAACCCGCCACCAAAACAACCCCAAATTTGCTGCATCATCATTTTACTAACATAAAGGTTAAGCACAAAATTCAACTCAAGCAAAGCTCCAAGCTCTGAAAGCTGTCAAATGTGTTAAATTGTAGCCTGGCCTTGAATTATGATACCTCTGGGTTTCTGTTTTGTTTTCTCCTCAGCTCCGTGGGGCTGGCAAAAGCAGCTTTAGAAGCAATTAATGGTTTCAATCTCTTTGGAAATCAGGTAATAAGTGTTTGTTTGCTCTCCCCTTTCTTTAGCAGGAATGATTTACACTGTGGATTGGACACTTTGTTACATTCTAGCTTTAAAAAAAGTTAGTTTGCAAACTGACTGCTCCTGTTTCAGGTACCGAATTTGTCTGATGAAATCACTAGTGCCCTTACTATCAAGAACTACCTTTTTTATTTCCTTAAAAAAAGATTGTAAAGTGGTTGCAGCTTAGTCTGAAAAGGAACTTTTTTGCCAAAATGTGTTGTTTTTTCCTGTCAGGACTGAATCTGTTGATGATAAAAGAGTGTAGCTCTACCTACAGGCATTACCTTTTGTCTGCTCCCTTCATGTTGCTTTTGATCAAGACTTTAAACGTGCTACTTTTGTATGATCCCACTGTTTTACTGGCCTTTCATTTCAATAAGTTGCACAGTTGTAAAATCTTTTCCCATCCTTTGCATGATTTGGATCAATTAGGAGAGCAAGCCTTTTCTGAGATTTTTTTATATCTGACTCGTATTCTATGGGCATCTTTCTCTTTGGTGTTATACCTACAGTAGTCTGGAGCTAAAGTAAAAGAATACTCTTCCAAATTAAGGGTTTAGAAAATGTACAAATGGAGGATAAGTCATATATTTTAAAAGTTGATGTCAATTGTTAAGAACTAAGCTGGTAGGGATCTTCAGCAATGATCAGACATTATACATGCATTGTCAGTATTTCAAAAATAACGTTGATCTATAATCTTTACCTTCCCAAGAGTTTCAAGCATTAGTAAACATGGCTGCTGGGTTTTTTTCCAAATGATTTTTTACTCAATCCTGAAGTGGGTGAATAAATTGCTGAAGCAAGACCAGTTCAAATGCTTTGAGAATTTATTTCCGAGATATTTAGTCTGCTTAAACAGCAAACCTTTTGCCCTTCAGTGTGGCGGAGTTTGCCTTTGTGCTGAACTCCAGCTGTGTTCCAGCAGCTCTGAGAGAGCCTGGGAGCCCCTCAAGAGAGGCTGGGCTGCGCCTGTACAGCCTGCAGAGCTCACTGCTGGGCTGGCACACTGCTCTTGACACCAGGAACAGCCTTCAAGCCTGACCTGCTCACACTGCTTTCATTGTGAGCTCCTTAGCCTGTGCTAAAAACCTGGGGTTTATAAATATAAATCAGGCCTTTGTAAGGTGTCCTTACTGCAGAATGGTACACATGTAGGCAGGGTGGGTTCAGAGTTTGGAGATTTAATTTGGAGATTTGTGAATAATCAGAGTCTGGATTAAGAAGAAAGTAAACTATCAAATCATCAGAGCAAATGTGATTATTTGTGTACATTCTTCTATCAGCACTATTCAGTATATGTATCTTGCTAGAATTGTTAAGAAAACAGAGAGATTATTTTCCATGGGGAGAGTGGCAAAAATGTTTCTCTAGTAAAGCAAAAGCTGAGTATTTTTACGATAAGTATGTGTAATTAGAGTGCAGCTAAAGAGTAAGAGAAAACCCTCTGGAAAAGCATCTCAATGGGTGGTGGTACTGGCACCCAAGGAAGGGTGGCCAACCACCTAGGGAGAAACTTGGTTGGAAATGGAAGTGTTTAATGATTTAAAAGGGTGAATTCTGGAGCAGCCTCCCTAGGAGAGGAGTGTGCCAAACAAACTGAGTGCTCTTTAGGAGAAATGTGGTGGATTTATGGAAACTCATGGGCTGGTGTTTATGTCCATAATGGAGTGAGTTTGCATTGATTGTGTCTTCCTACTGGTAATAGTTCTAAATGCTGTTGATCATGTTTAAACAATATCTCAGATATGGGAATTTTTCTGAGTGTTTCAGGCAGGAAGTATCAAAAAAATGACAGACAGATACAGTGTAAAATGACAGAATGTTATTAGGAAATAGACCTTTGAAGGAGTAGGTGTTGATAACAGACTTTACAGTGAATGAAAAGCAGACCATTTTCATTTCCCTTTTCCAAAGCAGCACCTCTGCTGAATATCCAATTAGTGTGTTCTAACTGACCGGTAATGGAATATTCACCATCACTATTTGGAGTATTTCCTGCAGTCACAGGGAAGGACAACTGCTCTTTTTGTTTGTCCTTAAATACAGTTATTTTCCAAGAATTAGTGCAAGGGGTAATAGCTTGAATGAGTCATATAATTAATAATCAGTTTTAGATAAAAGAATCTAATTTTGGCTATACTTGACTATATATAAAAATCCAAATTATTTTCAGCTTGATATTGTTATATTTTCTGATTAAAATTACGAGCTCCCAGACTATAGCAACATAACCTAAATAAAACACAGAGCAATTCATTGCAGCAGGATATGCTAAACTCCCTCCCTTGAAAACTGTGCTGTTGTGTTTGCAGGGCTGCTCTTGGTCCGTGATATTTGTGGATTTCGATGCCCATAATCGGAACAGACAGACTCTGTGTTCCTTGCTGCCCCGAGAGTCAAGGTCTCATGTAAGTAATTAAATAAAATTCACGTCGGCACACTGTGGAGAAAAGGAATGGAGATGAATTCTCAGCTGCATGATGGCCCTTCTGTTCTGCTTGAGAAAGATGGGAAATTGCGGGGAAGATGTGAATTTTTTTCTTCTTAAGTATCAAAGTCATGTAGTTAGTTTTCTGAAGTGGAATTTCAGTGGTGGTCTTTATTTTGTGAATACTTCAGTTGCAATGGTAGCGTCTTGGTAGCTTTCAACAATTTTGAAATAAAATAAGTGAGCTTTGCAGTCTTGCTGATTGTTTTTCTTTTGGCCTGGTTTCCACTACATGCTCTATGCCTGCGCTTTTGAAACACGTTGTTTTAGATTTAATTCTTTCTTTTGTCTAGAAAGAAAAGCCTTTAAGGTTGGCTTATCAGAAATTGTTGAATATGGACAATTTCTTATTGTTATAAGCTACCATTACAAATGTATTTCCTCAGTGAGTAAATCCAAAACAGAAGTATAGATTAGTTAAAAAAGGATCTATTTCAGTACTACCATCAAAGGTAAATTTGAAATGTAATTTGAAATGAGTGTTAATAGAGTTCTGCTTTGTTGTTTGTTCTGGGATATAACAGCATTTTTGTTCATGAAACAGACTATTAATCTTCAGCATTAATAGTTTACTTATTGTGCATAAGAATTGTAGCAGAGTCGTAATGCTGGATAATTAAAATAAAAGGCACTGTCAGCTACTTTTTTATAGTCAGATGGTCTTTTATCACTCCTGCTGTTTGTTGTTTGCTGGAGACTTGAAATATTCCAGCAGAAGCTGATTTCATAACTTACTCATCCCAGGGGAGGAGTCTTTGTGTCCTTTTCTGAGTTCATGTCAGTCATATTGGCAAAAACATGTTATTCTAAAAAGCTGAATATCTGGAATGTAGCAGCAGGAAAGAATACCCTTTTGTGTTTCTGTAAGCTTACCTGGGGTGGTGATGCACTGGTTAGTACTTGTTCCTGTGTTTTTAATTTATAATAGATGCACATGGTTCTTGGGAAGGTTGCTCATCTCTTTTCCTGGAATTGTTCCCTCATCCTCATAATTGTAAATCAGATAGGCTTGTTTATTGCAGCACCTGAAGACTGTTCCTGAAAAAGCTGTTCAGAAATGCTAATTTAACCATAGATACTTAGCGCTGCACCTTTAGAAAATATTTGTGGTTCTTTTGGAGCATGCAATACCCAAATGTTTGTGTTTCCTCCAGGAATAACCTGGAGGACATAGTAGGAAAAACCAACAGAACACAAAGTTTTAGAATGTTTTCCCTTATGCCTGCACATCATCAACTGTAAACTCAGATTCTGAGTCAAAGTTCTCTTTTAAATCCTACATCTGGATATTTGGCTTGTAGTTTACCCTCACACCTCTTTAGAAGTCTTACTGTGCCCCCTCTTTTCCTATATTAGCACTGTGATTTTGGTCAGCTAATGTTCCAAAGGTGTATTCCACTTAGGAAGTGACCCAGTGTTTGTTTGTGCATGGAATAATTGTGAGAAGCCAACTGAATGTGTGACATGCCCTGTGTGCCCTCCCTCGTGCAGAACACTGACGCAGCCCTCCTGCCCTGCCTCAGCTACCCTGCCTTTGCTCTGGATGACGAGGTGTTGTTCGGGCAGACCCTGGATAAAATCCTTCGCAAGCTCAAGGGCAGGTACGGCTTTAAGAGGTTTCTGCGCGACGGGTACAGGACGGCCCTGGAGGACAGGAGCCGGCGCTACTACAAACCCGCCGAGATCAAGGTGAGGAGCCTCCCTGCTGCGGGAGGGATGCTGGGCCTCCCACCCTGGGGACCTTTAGCAAACTGAGGGTTGCTCGAGTGGTCACGCAGTGCTTGGGGAAGAAAACAAAGCCCCAGAGCAAACCAGATGCTCCCAAACCCCGAAAGAAAGCAAAGCAAAGGCACCCCCTGCAGTACCTGTAATTTGAATTGGTTCCTAATTGCTCCAAGGGAAGGAGATGCCTTTTGTCATTTGCATGTGCAGTTTTCAGAGCTTGCTAAGTCAGCAAGTGACTCATTGGCTTGGTTTGTAATGAATGGGCTTTCATTTACATTTAGGGTACAGTTGATTTCACATAACAAATAAGGAAATTATTTATCATTTCATTTAATTTCACAGCTGACTACAGTCTGAGTGTATAGAAAACAGTTTTGCTTTTGATCACAATATTTATCAGTAAAGGTTATCTAAATGAAAATTTATTTCTTCTTTTCTTTCTCTGTGAAAAACAAAACGTAGTTTTATTTAAATATTCCGCTTGAGAATGAGTCACAGAGATGTAAAGGCACAGTTAAAGTGCCCATAGATTTAACAAGTGGAAACCTGTAGGAAAAACTGGCATACTAAAATGTTTTTGCATTTATGTTTGCCTTTTGTTGCTTGGAAATTATTCAGCAGAATTATTCAGATATGTTTCCTTCAATAAAAATGATGAAGTGTCTGAATTTTGCTTCTTTCCAGCTTTTTGATGGCATTGAGTGTGAATTCCCTCTGTTTTTTCTTTTCATGATAATTGATGGTAAGTGTAGCTTTGCATTCCTGCTCTTCAAAGGCATTAGAGAGGAAAGACACAATTTTCCTGTCCTGCCAAAATAAACCATAATTCAGTGACAGTAAATATCTGATTGAGAGTTCTGCCTCCCAGATTAAAAAAAAACCCAAGCACCCCAATCCCCTTGATTTCAGCATTTTTAATGTGACCTGTTCTTAGAATATAACTTGATTAAGGGTGTTTTAAAAGCTTCAGTCTTCACATAGTCAGTCTGATTGAATGAAAAACCAGAAAAAATCTCAACAGCAGCAAAACCACTGCTACTTAGAGCTTGTCTTGAGAGTGGGACACACACCAAAGAACTTCAGGGCTTGATTTCAGGATGGAAGATAAAACCTCCATAGAACAGAAGTCTGAATAGGAAAATGAGCAGGGGTACAGTTGTCAAAAAGATTTTTAAATGAATTAAAATCTGGTCATCTTTTTTTTCTTTTCCTTTTCTTTTTTCCCCCTTTATGTTGAATAGTTTTCATATAAAGACAGTGAGGAGCACAGAAATCTGCTATCTGCCTCGACTGCTCTGTGGGCACCCACAGATTAAAATATTGTGTTTGAAGATGCAAGAAGGTTTCACAATTGATATCTCTAAAGGAGTGCTTGATGTTTTTCAAAGAGTGAGGCCCAAAACTGAGGAGAAAGGCACTGACTTTTATTTCAGAATAACAAAAAGATAGTGATCTTTAACTGAAGTTAGCAGAATTTCAAAAGCATTTTACTCTTGTATGCAAAAAAGAGTAAAAAATGCTTTACCTGTACTGTTCTTGTCCTTTTTTTCCTGGACCACACTGAGCAAACAGACCAGTTCTGTTAGTAGATTTTGTGCAAATGTCTCCAAATCCACAGGTCTCCTTCATGCAGATGGGGAAGTTATTTACAGTGAGCTGGGGTCATGAGCCCTGGGCACTAAGTGAGGCTCTGCAGTTTAGTCTTTTACTTTTGTGTAGGCACTAAATAGTTTGGAAAAAAATATTTAGATTTGGAAAATAAGCATGGGATTTTTTTTTGTTCTTGTGTGAACATTACGCTCACGGAAAAAATATTTCTTCCATTAAATTAGTTATTGTTTGGTTGTTTTCAGGTGTTTTTAGAGGAAATCCTGCACAAGTAAAGGAATATCAGGATCTTCTGGACCCTTTGCTTCAACATACATCTGAAGGTATTGTGTGGAAATCATCCTTCTGAAACACTTATAGCTTTTGATTGATCTGAGATAATTCAAATGCTGACTTTGCTATTAATGTGTATTGTGGTCTGAGCAAAGGAGAAGTAATAATATCAATATGTTTCCCCATGGCATAATACTGATACTAAACTAATCTCTTTTATTAGATACATTGCATCATAAAGTGGGATAACAAAAGGAACACTGTCTGGAAAAATGCTGCTGATACTGATATAAGATTTATGCTGTACCCACTCACTCCTGCCCTTCTTTGCCTGTGCCTCATGGTTTACAATTTCCATTGTTGACTTTGGCTTGCCAGGCAAATATGAACTGCTAGCAGTCAGATTGTTTCAATGTTCCACCTGGAGACAGTAGAGAATTGCTCTCATCTTTCACTGTCACTAATTGCACAAGATTTAAAAAATAATTTGGTATATGCATATGAAATTGTTTGTAGCTCAGAGCAGGGAAAGTGGCATCATAATCATTTTAATATAAATGTTCTCTTACTTAAATTGTGCACCCCAGAACTTTTGTGGCACTCCAGACAAGGCTAGTGATGGCCTACAGGCAGATCCATCCAGAATTCAGGCAGAAAAAGAGAAAAAGACCAGAAGTTTGAGTGGGAGGGAGAGAAATGGCCCGAGAACAGAACAAGCTTCAATACAGTGAAAATTCAATTTTAACACTTGGCATTTTAGTCACCTGTTCTTACATCTGTGCAACAGTTACAGGTAGCTGCAGAACATTTTAGTCTGATTTGTCCTTTAAACTTGCTGAAGTGAACTAGTTTCTATAAGAAAAATATTTCCTTACCAAATTTTCAGTATGTGGCAAATTTTCTGATCTTGCTGATCATTTCTTTTTTCTGATTATTAATGAGTATGTGAGGTTTCATGGATTCTAAATTAATCATGTGGTTCTCTTTGTTGAATGTCATCACAAATATCACATCTTACAGTTTCTGGGTGTGTTGTGATACCTCACTCATTTGAATATTCTTTCTTTAATAACTCTTGGTTTTCCATTTTTTTTAATCTGCTTCTTGCCAGCCAGTTTTATGTCTAAGCAAATGGTCAGACACTGCAACTTTATTCTATTTATCCCCCTGTTCTTTATCCAAATAAATTCAAAAGTGAAGCAATATTATGGTGAAAATTAATCTTGCAGGAAGCATATTAATTTGTTTTCTATGTCATATAATTAAGTCAGTCATTTGTAATTATATTTCTAAATTCCATTCCACTTAAGAGATGTTGAAATAAAGGTTATTGATCTGCAGTGACCAGCAATACCTGTGGCATAATTCTTGACAGAAGATACTCTCTCCTCCAGTGAAGGGGTTGTGCCATTTTGGTTTGTGATGTTCCAAAATCTGAGTGCTGCTTTTAAAGATTTCATTAATGGAAGCATGCAAACCCAAGCTGACTGGTTTTGACCAGGATTTTGGTTTTAAAAAGGTGTCTGATACTGAGCACTTGTTACCCATGGGCCAAACCCCCCTGAGCGTTCTGGGCAGAGATTCTGGGCAGAAGCTTGGTGAAACATGAAGCAGCTCAGCATTGCCTTGGGTTCCCTGCCCTGCCTTGGCTGGGAGAGAGGGCACTGACTGCCATCCATCTCTGGTCAGTCCAGTTGGTGCTGGGGTGCCATTTCTCCCCTTTTAGATCCACTCTAACAGGAGGCTGCCCTGAAATGACGAGGCAGTGCCCCTGACTGTAGCCCTTGCCACCTGCAGGCTGTCCCGTGGTGCCCAAGTATTACTACGTGCCTGCTGACTTTGTGGAGCTGGAGAAGAGGAGCCCTGGGAGCCAGAAGCGCTTCCCCAGCAACAGCGGCCGCGATGGGAAGCTGTTCCTGTGGGGCCAGGCCGTGTTTGTCATCGCCAAGCTGCTGGGTGAGACACTCACAGCCTCTGCTTGGGCTTCTCCTTTGCTTCGTCGGGTTTTCTGCACTCTGAACAAGCACATTGGCTTGAGGTTTGAATGCACTGAGTGTCCTGTGTGGCTTTGGCTTTGGTACTTAACATGAGGGGCCAAAATTGCTTTTTTGTCTTATTTTTATGCTGCGTGCAACTGGAAATCTAAACGTGATAGATTTATTTTGTTTCTCTTTCTTTTCCTGGCTTTCCCTCTTATTTCCTTTTCTTTGTGTGAGGCTTTCAGGATTAACTATATCAGCTGCACCTGTGCAGTGATGTTTGTAAGTGATTTATACATTTAATTCAGATTATTTACTGCTTAAAGCGAGAAAAGTTTAAGCTGTGAGTAGTTGCAATCTCGGAGAAAGTTAATGATTTTTGCAGCCTGTGTTATTTTTACCCTTTGAAATGCACCTTCAATTGCTCACCTAGTTTCTTCTTTTTTTAAAGTTTGACCACTGAAGATTGTTATGGTGAATTTCAGTCATAAATGAGCCCTCAGTCTCACTTGAAATGATTTCATTAAAGACTAATGCAAAAAGACTACTTAAGCCAGAAAAATCTTCCCAGTTGGGGTTTTTTCTTAGTTTTTTTAGAAGCAAGATATATCAGTTTATTTTCCCATGATCAGCATTTACCTGGTAATCTATAGATTGAATTCTAGAAACCCTTTTCTGTGAACACTGTAGGGGGAAACAGGCTGTTGGTGGTAAAAATGAGAAACACTGCAGGGGAGCCTAAAAATTCAGGACTTGGCAGGGAAAATGGGTGTTCTTTGGGAAGGGAGGGACAGAGTCTGCCTGGTGCTCCACCTGTTTGGTTTCACTGTAGTCCTTGCATAATTCCTGTTTTAGCCAACACTTGAAAGAGAATGCAGGCAATCTCACTGTTAATTAGCAAAAATTAATTTAACCTCAAAGAATATTAGCCAAGTAACCAAGTGTGTGTGTGTGTAGGAATACTGTAGTAATTCTGCTAGTATTGTTCTTGTACTAATATTTGTGTATTTCTGTACCTGCAGCATGCTGGTTAAATAAACTGTATTTATAGCTTGCTAAATGTTACTTGTGTAACATAAACATTCTTGTGTTTCAGTTCTTTGCTGAACATTCTTATACACTGCTTTTTTTTGTTGTCATTAGTAACTTGTCATTAGTAACTTTCCTTTATTGTTTTAAAACTTTGTCTCTTCTGTATTCACTTTTCATTCACCCTCTTTTTTTTTTTTAATATTATAAATTTCAAAGTTTTTTTTCCTTTCACAGCCCTTGCAAATAGAGTCTGGAGATATTATTGCCAAGTCTGTTCACCAGGAGTTGTTGTAGCAGGAACTCCGTTTACTCGTCCTCATTTATAACTGGTGCATTTAATTTTGCTCCTTTCTGGGTGCAAACCTCCCTGAATAACTTGGGGAAAGTGTTGCTGTGCCTGTTTGCTTATGAACCCTCTGAAGGGACAGTGTCTGCATGTCATTGTGGGAGGGCACCACGTGTTTGTGCAACTGAAAAGAAGGGTTGTGAACAAAGAAGTAGGTGCTCTGCAGGCAGTGGTGGTGGTTTGCACAGAATTTCCTCCTTGCTTGGGAGGAGGAGCTTTGTAGAACCTGTCAGATAAAGGTCCCCATTTTGGAGCAAGAAGGGGATACCAAGTATTCAGCTGTTCCATGCAACTGAGAATTCATCCAGTCTTTCAATTAGTAGCTCTCTTACCTTTCCTTTGCTTTTCCTGACAATTTTTTGTCTTGTTCTGTGGATTCAACACTGCCTAGAACTAAGTGAAGAGTTTTAACAATATTTTTTAGAGTGTAGACAGAATGGATTAAATGCTGTCAGCTGATGCAGAGACTGAGCTAAAAAGAAATATCTGCTCTTGCATACTGACACACTTGTATTTGTGATAATGGTGAGGAATATTTACTGAGATTCTATTTTACATAAAATTGTGAATGTTGAAAGCTTAAATTTTATATTAGTCTGTTGATGTAGTTCTTTTAAATCTGAAATGATTCTGACTGTATATTGTAATTACTGAGCAATGTAAATCAATGTAAAAATATCAAGAATAGAACATGTATCCTGGAAACCACTGTTGCTTTTAAGGACTGTGAGGCAGAGCCCATTGATCTTGAAATCATTGGATTAATCAATTTTATTGCATCAACTGCACAACACAATTCATGTAACTTCCATTCCTTTAACCAGTGTAAGAATTCTGTGTGGGCTGGAGCTCAGGTGACTGGTTTCTTTACACCTACTTTGGTGCCTCCTGGGTCAGTGTATTAGACATTTGTCCACGGGGATTTTTTTATAAGGTAGCTTTTTTTTCTTTTTTGTCCATGGATAATGACCCCTACCCTGTTCTTTCCTAACGCTGGGAATCTTCAGTCGGGACATATTTTGAGTTTATAAACTGCTGTCTTCATTTACTCCATGGTACAGTGTTCAGAAACGTTCTTGCCAGGGCAGCGCTGGTTTGGGTTTTTTTTTTGTCCATGTAAAAAACTCCATGTAGAAATTGCTAGATTTCAAATACATTTAATTAGGTTTTTTTACCATTTCTTCCTGAGATACCATATTAAGAGGTGTCTTTGATATCTCTTGTCCCTTTGTGGATGAAAGTCGTGTGATTACCTTGAGCCAGATCTGCTTCTCTTCAAAGCTAAACAGTTTTTGATGGTCATTGCTTTAAAGTTAAAGCTCTAGAATAATTCCATAATTGTGAATTGAGGGATTTTTACCTGACTCGTGCGTTGTGGAGTCTGTTGTCTGCATATAATCTATTAACAGATCTCTGTGAGCAACTAAAGGATTGTATTTATAAACCACAATATTGTAATTAGCTGGAGTGATTTGTTTTAAAATGAATTTTAATTTTGCAGTGTATCCTTTTTCTCTCAAAGTCATTAATCCAAAACAAAGTTTATAGCAGCAGAACCACCTCCATCAAATAAGTTTCCATGCTTTCTTCACAAAAGCTGCAGCAGGTACTCAAGTCTGTGTGTGTTTTTGTGACCCTTTCCTTTCAGCTGACCAACTCATAAGTCCTAAGGACCTGGACCCCATTGGGCGGTACGTGGCTCCCCCCGACCAGCGCAACGTCAGCATGAGATTTTCCAATCAGGTGAGCACAGCCTTGTTACATACAGTCCCTAATATTGCACTTGAAGTGCAAGAGAAATGCTACATGTATGTGCATTTTCTGACTTGATGGAGGATTGCTTTTAAAAGGAATGTTGTAACATCTGTGTTTTGGGGACAGTGATACATGTTTGCCTTCAAATTAAGTGATGCAGTCAAAATGTTACAGCAAATAGAAGTTTAAATAGTTGCTAATAGATAGGTATGTTTCTTTGAGTTATAAGTTGTGTCAAGAAGGCAAGAGTGAGCTTGATTTATTTATTATTTTTTATTCCTTCAAAGTAATTTCAGCTTCAGTGTATTCCTGTTTTTTGTATTTGGAGCTCCTAAGAGCTACAAGGCTGAGCTCTTAAACATCCCTAGAGGTGTTTAAGAGACCTGCAGATGTGGCACTTAGGGGCAGGGCTCAGTGGTGGGTTAGTGATTGCACTCCGTGATTGGAAAGGTTCCTTCCAGCCTTAATGATTCTGTGATTCCCTGTTCTCCTGGATTTGGGTTACATGCATAGCAGGAATGAGTGACCAGGGATGGAGATTGCTTCAAACAGGGTAATTCAAATCTGTAGTAGATAGGATAGCAAGAGTAAACAGGCTCTGCATGACTCATCAGGAAATGTTTTAATAGAAAAGCATTTTTACTACTGTTTGGGGCACCCAGTATGTGATAGGGAACTTGCACATCTTCAGAGAGAAGTAGCCTCTGCCTAAGAGCTTCCCAAGAGTGATAATAAATAATACAGTGGTAATTTATTTTCGTATAACTTACTCCTTGGTGGCTGCTTTGTAAGTCAATAAAGAACTTACTCAGTAACATGCAGCTACTCAGTAAAACTCAGCAATATAATAGGGACTTTAAAAAGTCAACAATGTTGAATACCTTGAAAATAACCAGCAACATTTTGATATTTTGCTTCATCTACAAGCAATGTATGAAGAAGGAAGGAAATTCTGGGCTTGTCTGAGCATGCTTATACCTCTGTTCTTCCCAGCAATAGATGACTGTGCCTGTGTTTCTTTGCTATGTGGATGATAAACCCATCCCAGATTGTGCATGTGCTTCCCAGTGGGGGTTAGAAGGAAGGGATGCCCTTCTGAAGGAGTGGGACACCAACCTGTGGGCTCAGCCTTTGCCAGCGCAGCCTCTGAGCAGCACTGGAGGAATGGTGACCAGAGAGGGTCATGTCCCTGCAGCACCAGCCAGGTGGTTGTGGAATGTCTTTGGGATTGTGTGTGCCCAAACAGGCACTGCAGTATTCTGTGGGGTTTGCTATTACATGTGTATCAGGGCAAGGTGTTTGTTGCTACAGATGTCAGACAAAGGGGTCATCATTAGGAGAAGGCTGCAGAATGGAAGGAGGATGAGTACAGTGCCATGGTGAGTGAGATGTGCTTTATGAGCACAGGTTAAAGGCAGCAAACTTTGAGCTCCAGCTGAGAGTCTGGAGTTGGACTTTTTAATCCACATTTTAGATTTGCTCAAACAGTTTGTCTGAATGTTTGATTATGCCATTTTATCTAATTGAGCAAATTTATGCAAAATCAGTATCTAGTATTTGCCTGAAAGTGCAAGGAAAATGACTGAAAATACCATAGAATATGAGAGCACAGGACATCTTAATTATGTCTTCAGAAATCCAAAGGAGTTTCTTCACTTTCATGATGTCTTCTCTTTTCCATGTAGCTAAAGAATTATTCAATTAAATTGGACAGAAAAGTATTTGCACTTCTATTAAATTTCATTTGTGTAAGCAATAAACAAGATGATGTAAAAATTTCAGATGCCTATGTGTATAAATACTGTTGAGATACAGTGTTTTGGAAGGTGATGCACCAAAGAGGTTTTTTTAATTTTTATTTGAAGCCCTGTGCTGAGGAAATAATTCTTAGAGAAATGTGTTTTCCATGTACTCGTATTTTCATACTCTGATTGCATTGCCTATAAACTTTATGAGCACTTGCCATTGAAAAATGTGATTAATTTAGTTTATTTGTGATCTTGTTGCCACTACAAAAATGTCTGATACCCCCATAAAAGTGTAGATTTAAGCAAGCAAGGGAAACTATTTAACACGTTCCAACTTCAGTTTGAAAATTTCCAAGCCCCACTGAAGAATATTCTAGAATTAGTTAAAGGAAAGCAAGGTAATACAGACCTGCAAAGGCAAAAGTGCTGTGAAAACTCTATGTAATTACAGCTGTGAATGTGTTGCTGAGCCCAGAAAATCCAATCAGAGGGCAATCTCATTGCTTGGAGAAAACTGGAAGGGAATGAGCAGCGTAGTGAAATCTTAATGGCTGCTAATAGTAAAATACTAATTTTTTTCTGTTTGTAGTTTGAAGGAAATGTTTTCTCTCCTAATTTAATGCCCAGAAAGGTTCTCTTCACTTGGAGGAAGCTGTGCCCATATGTTCCCTCTTGGGGCAGTGCCAGGGTGCTGCTGGAGCAGGGTTTGAGTCTGTTCCATAGCACAGCGAAGCCCCAGAGCAGGGACAGGCTCTCCTCTGTCAGGTTAGATCCCACTCCTGAGCTGAAAGGAAATGGAAGCATCCAGACACCACTTCCTTTAGTGAAAAAAGATAGTGCAAGGAGTTTTAGTTCAGTGAAGGTGACTTTTTAGAACTGGATTCTTCAGAATAGCTTGTTTTGTTACTCCTTTTGACTGTCTCTGTATTCAGGAGAGATTATACCTTAGTTTTGGTTGGGGCATTCTGTTTTGGGCAGTGCAGTGTAGAAGGGGGTCTGGATTGTAACATTTGGGAAATCAGGGAGGCTGGGGATTTTCTGGGTTTGTGTTGTGTTTTACTGGCACATGATTTATTGCTGTCTTATGTTTAATTTCATATTTAACAAAAAATCCTCATCTTACTAACTTGCCACAGTAAGACTAATTATCTGCTGGGTTATGTTGAAATATGTGTTTAGGGTTGCAATTAATTAGTTGTATTCTTTCAGTGTTTTGCTGTGTAGGCTTGGCAGTCATTTGTGAGGACTTCATTTCAGTTACTGGGAATTAAGGTTAATGCCTAATGATGAAGAGAATTGGAAAGAAAATAGTCAAAATAAGTCAATAATAGTCATAATAAAAAAAACCCTAACTGCTTGGGTTTTTTTTTCATTTTCAGGGAAATAGGTAATGTGTAAAGAAGGAACTTAAATTATTAATTGGAGGTAGACTGAGACATTTTAAGATTTTCCAGCTCCCTGAGTTATTCTCAGGGTTGGAACATGTCTAATTTGCATGGTTTAGAGAGATGTAACGTATTGGATGATGTGTTTTGTCGTGTTAATTATAAAGCTGTTCATGCTTTCATTCCTGTTAATACAATTGTCTGTCAGAGCTAACACAGCTCTAAACGTGTCCAGTGCTGCTGTGGGGTTTGAGGCAGAGGGTGTGCAGCTGGGGGGTCAGTACAGTGGCCACACGGTGCCAGGGCAGGTGTGCTCTGTGGCAAGGGGCTTGAGTTCAGGTGGGTCACTTGGGTCAGGTACAATGCCTGCTGCTGTGTGCTATTTCTGTGTGCCTCGCCCTGCTCCACGGGCTTGGCAAGGCCATTGGGCACCCTTTCCATCAGGGTTCTTGGGGATTGGTCCCACTTTTCACGTGCTCACAATGAATGGGTTGATTTCAGAGTTCTGAGCTTTCCTGGCAGTGTGAGCAGAGAGGCATGTAGTGATAACATCTGTGCAGTGAGAGTGCAGCAAAGACTGGTACTGCTCCTGAGCTGCTTTCTCTGCTTGTGCCAGCCATGGACTCAAGGATTTTTCCCTTTGTCCTACCTCTGACGGTTTATAACCTTGTTAAAAACTATGATTTTTTTTTTTATACATTCTCCTTTTTGGAGTGGAAGAACAGCTAATCAGTACTTGATCTGGCCTTCAGAGGTATATTTATCATCCACACAGTGTGCAGAATATCATTGAACAGCCCTTTCTGCCCACTATGCAATGTGGCAGTGGAAGGCAGAAGGGTGAGTTGGGCAGGGGGGATCTCTTATGGTGCCCTGGTGATTGATGTTGTGTGAACAGTATCTGAGTTGGCCTTATTAGACAAATGTGAAAGCAAACACATTAAAATGGAACTTTTAAAAACAACAGGATTTCTTTAGTGAAATATTAGGAGTTTACTGCCTCCTCACATATCTGTTTTAAAATAAGATCATTGTTGAAAAGGATGGCATGGTTTGAATGTTGCATCAGTTATGTTGATCTGTGTTTCTCTAGGCCACTACTTGTCATTCTCTTGGCTGTGACATGTCAAATGACAGTGAAAGTAACTTGGTTTAATGTGGCAGCAATCCTGTAGCTGTACAGCAATCAAAGTTCCATTTTCCCACAATGTTTCTAAAGGTCTAGCCATTTGTCACACAGGGTTTGTGTTGTGCCAGTCGTGCTGCAGGTGTGTTTGTGCAGTTTTGGCCCATGTTAGAACCATCACTTAGGGACTGCTCTGCATGAACCATGTCCTTGGGTTGGGCTGTGTGTGAGAGGAGTTGGTGCTGGCATTGGAGAGGGCTGTGCCTTGCTGGTGACATGGAATACCTGGATTTATGGACAGCTCACAGTCTGTGGTTACATAGTCCTGCTGAGTTCATCACCGACAGGATAATGATGGGGATCCCTCCCCAGATGAGATGAGATCACAGGCTGCCTGTAAACCATCCTGGAGGGGCTCACTCAGTTTCAGGGTGGGGAGGACCTTTGCTTTTTGTTTTATAAACAATGATTATGGTAAAGAATTGGCTTGAGCTTTCCCACTGTTTGTACAAACACAGCTGATGGCACGATGACCTAATTCTGAGCACGAAGAGCTTTTAATGCCACCTGAACTTCTGCCTTCTCCATCTGGTCTCTTTGTGCACATACTTCCAGCACAAACTTACTGCACATGGCTACAAGTCCAGCATTTGTAGGGCAAGGGGAGTGCTGACAGACTTTGGGAAGATATTCCCAAGAATTTCTTCTGCAAATCCCCAAGGTGTAACTTGGTATGAAGGCTCACAGATGCCTGAGCAAGCAAGCATGGACTGAACTCCTTGCTCCAAAGCAGTGTATCTGTCCTCTATCGTCACAGCAAATGCTGCCTTTTTAGACAGTTGATACAGGATGTGTTGAACTTCTGTGATTTGTGTTCTGGGAGTTTCTAGGCACAAGTAGGCAGAAAGCATCTAAGCAATGAAGTGGGAGCTGCTGTTAGCTCTGTGAATTTTAGTCCTTGGATACCAGAGGAGAAAAGAACAAGGACTAACTTGGACATGTCATTTTTTAGCTCATAGTGCTGCTGCCAGTGATGCGAAAGGTGTATTGCCATGCCAAGACCCAGGGAGCTGAGTCAGTGTTTCCAGCCAGTATGCTGAATTCCCTCCTAGTTGCATAGTTTTTTGGTGTAAAATACTACTGTTTGTTTCAGACATAAAGTACCTGTGTCCTAAACAGTGCAAGGAAATGCAGTTATCTCCTGTAAGATATATCTTTCATGTAACTGTAAACACTACCTGTCTGAGCACAATTTTTCAGAGTAAAGGCTTGGAATCGCCAGGTCATTATTTCTAAGTGAATTTTATTACTTACCCAAAAAGCTGAATTATTTCACTCATTACAACAATGTGTATCAAAAAATTAGGTTGTATCAGGCATATAGGGGATACCTTGATTGGATAAGTTCTAAATTTTTGTATTAAATGTTTTCCCTATGTGGTTCTTTTTAATTAAAAAAAAAAAACCAAACTGGTCCAAACAGTGGAATGATTACCAGAAATCTGCTTATTAATGATTCTCCAAAATGCATCTTGCAGATTATTGATAGGACTGTCTTCCCATAGATTGAGATTTACAAGTTTTAGTGCTGTGTTGCTCTTTCAATTTATTCATGCTGTGAGAAAAAGCAATACAAAAGTGATGTCTGTCATAGCTGTGAATTGTTTAAACAGCCATTGTCCTTGTCCATGCTGTACTGAACAAAATCTTTACTTAGCAATGCTAATAATATTTTTTCCATTATTTTCTAGGGTCCTTTAGAAAATGATTTGGTGGTACATGTGGCCCTCATAGCAGAAAGTCAGCGGTATGTATTGACTTTTATTAGGAATGTTTATGGTAAGGAAGGGTTGAACAATAGATATCTTAAATGGTGTAGAATAAAATACTGCTATTGTGTATCTCCTGCCAAGATAATTGTTAAAACTAAGACTATTCTGTGCTTAAATTTGTCCTTATTTCATTTGTAGCCTACAAGTTTTTCTGAACACATATGGAATCCAAACCCAGACCCCCCAGCAGGTGGAACCAATTCAGATATGGGCTCAAAAAGAACTTGTCAAAGTAAGGAATTTTGTATTTAAGATTATTTATCTGTCTGTACATTTCCTTTTTAAAAATAAGAATTTATATCAAGCTGTTAGACTTGTATCTCCCCAACCTCGTTATCTACTGTTTTTGAACAGTGGTGAAATGAAAAGAGAAAGCAGAGGAAAACAAGAAAATGGGCTAAGATACATGGAATACATCTGCAGTGGCAGTGTAGCACAGGAGAGGAGCAGAATGTTCTGGAGGCACAGATAAGGGAAAAGGGAACACAGAAACAGATGGTGTGCAGGACCACTGTAGTTTGGTTTGTGCTCATAAATCAACCCAACAGTCCAGTCCGCTTTCACAGCTATTTCTTGCTATTAGCAGTTTTAACAGTTCAGAATTGAAGGGCATTTGAATAAAAAGCCCCACCTGCTTGAAGCAGCTGGGCTTGCATGAGACATGCCCTGTTCAGTGCTCTGGTGCTGAATCTGAACAGGCACTGGGATTGTAATGGGTTGGGATGGACAATTATTGCTCAGCCCAAACTGCTTTGGGAGCCTGGGTGTCAGTGCAAGGCTGGAGAGAGTCTTCGAGGGGAGAGACAATCTTACCCTGCCTGTGGAATTCTGGCTTTGTTAAGAAAGCATTTTCTGGGTTTCATTCGAGCAAAATGAAAGTCCTTTTAGTGTTACATTGTCATGGCTGCTGCCTTTCTTTAGTGTCCATTATTTCCTGCAGAGGTTCAACAGTGTTTGGGGGTTTCTGCAGAGATGGGTTATTTAAAGCTGTTACTGTTCTGATGGCTCCATTTCTTTCCCACCTGAATATGGTTACTTAGTCGGGGTGAACAAGTCATGGAGGTAATTCTATTTTCTCTTTTAAACAGTTCTTGGTAACAATGCAGAAACATAGGCAAGATGAGGAAGGCCCCGAGCTGACAGCAATAAAAGCTATTGAGTGTAATGTTTGTTCAAGTGTTGGCTTTCATTTGCTTCTGAATTATCTTCCTATGACATAAAGAAAGATTCAACTTAGGAAAATGTTCAGAATTCTGAGTATTCTCTAGTAATGGTGGGTTCCTTTCCTCAAACAGCCCAAAGAAAGAAAAATTACACCTTTCAGTCAGGTTAAACTGATACGTTTATACTGTTTGCTCACAGCTTAGTTGTTTTATGGTTTTATTCTCATATACTGTAATAAATGAAGATTATTTTTTCATATGCAAGTCTTACAAAATTGTATCAGTTGAAGTAATACTAGGCAGACATAAATAACAATCAAACTGTGAATAATGAGATAATTCCCTCTTGCTTGTGTTGTTGATGCATTAATTTTGCAGGCTTTTACTAAAATTAGAATAAAGATCTTTAAAGAGTTCCTGTATTACTCTTTTACCTTTGTATCCACACTGGAAAAGCATTACAGAAGGCAAAATTGGCCATACAATTAATGCAAATGATCCTTTAAAAAATGGTATCAATAAGCAATTTGAAAAATTAAAATGTATTTTAATTATATAGATTAGAAAAGTAATAGGAGCAAGAAGGTAAAAGGAAGACCTAATGTAGGAAACAAGTTAAAATCCCCAGCTGAATAGAAATAGCAACTCCATTTTATGAATCATTTTCTAATCAAAGCAAAATGCAGAGTTGCCTTTGTGAGATGTGGCAGGAGCATAAGAAAGGCTGGTATGTAGATTTTCATCAGTTTTCATGATTCTCTCTCACAGGCTTATTTCCATTTGGGAGTCAATGAAAAACTGGGATTATCTGGAAGACCAGACAGACCTATAGGATGCCTTGGAACGTCAAAGGTTGTTGCAGGAAATGTTTATATTCCTGTTACTGATATATATTGTAGATAAACATTGAGTTAGTCTCTGAATTATTTTAGACAGACTTGAAATGGAATTTTATTTTATGCATATATCCTACTTTTAAAGTCCCTGTATTTGGCTATTATGAATGTGCCAGGTAATACTTGGCTGACTGGGGATGAAGGGAACAGCTTTAACTGGAATCAAATGTAGACCTGCACACCTGATAAAACCCAGACTGCCTACAATTATATATATAGGGTTTCTCTTATTTTTTTTAGTACAGCTGTTCTACAGTGATTATTACTTTGATAGTTTCAAAATGAATTTTCATTTGCAGCTACTTCAGTGCTTCAAATATTCGAGAAAAGATGAACGGCAGTTTTCTCTCCCAACAGATCTATCGAATACTGGGGAAGACTGTGGTTTGCTACTCCATCATTTTTGATCTCAGTGATTTCTACATGTCTCAGGATGTTATGATGCTGATTGATGACATTAAGGTATTTGTAACTTCTCCTGTGAGAAACTGGCAAAAACAGAGGCTGTAGAAGAATAAACTCAAGTCTGATAAAAGAGAAGACTGAAGGGGGAACACTCTCTAGTGTGTATTCTTGTAATGCAAAAATAAACTTGCACTTGGAGAGTGTATTAAGATGAATATCCTGACAGCCCAGTGTGAGTTCCAGAGAACGTCTCTATCTGACCAAAACACTGCCCCAGAGGTGATTGGCAATGCTGGAGGGCAGCAAGCAAATCAGCATTTGCTTCTTTGGGAAAACAACTGTTCTTGGCTGCAAAGAGGGACCAGACTGGTGTTAGGGGAAATAAGAAAGCCTTTCCTGGAAGAAATGCTGCTTGATTTTGCATACATATTAGAAGTTGCCTGCCTGTAAGGTGGGCAGCAGTGCAGAGCTCACCTGCCACGTGCCCTGGCCTTGAGCAGCTACTTCCAATGCACAGAGCTGGTTATTCCATGCAGGGGCTGTGGTTCAAACCCTGCATCCCCATGTACACTCCTAGGTTACTGCAGCTCAGAGCCTGCAGTGTCTCATGGCTTACTCCATGATGGTTGTGCAAGCTTAGGACTATTGTCAGAACTCTTATGAAACAGGAGCTCTTGAAAAGCAGCTTGTATCTGTTAAGAAATCTGTCAGTGAGTGATTAGACATGGTGCTGTTAACCCATGGGGTGTTGCAGTGCTGCTGTTTTAAGATAGCTCCTCCAATGTCTTGTCCTGTGTGTTGTGGTGCATTGTGCTTGTCTTGTTGTTTGGGGATTTGTTTGTAACCACCTTTTTACCTCCTGCCTAGAATGCCCTGCAGTTCATTAAGCAGTACTGGAAGATGCACGGCCGGCCCCTGTTTGTGGTGCTTATCCGGGAAGACAATATAAGGTAGAGAGAGAGAAAATCATGTGTTGAAGGGTGGTGTTTGCCTAATTGCAGGATTAATGGAGTTCTCTTTCCCATTTCAGAGGGAGCAGATTCAGTCCAATATTAGATATGTTGGCAGCCTTTAGAAAGGGAGTTGTTGGAGGAGTGAAAGTTCACGTGGACAGAGTACAGGTATGGTGCTTGTTCTGAATGTTGTGTTCTTACCTCCCAGAATGGCTACGTGTATTCTTACTACTTTTGGGGTTTGTGTAATTCCAAGGATTTTATTTAGTATCATGAAATTAAGGAGTCAAGACTCAAGATATTTGGTACAGTTCAGTTTGTCTCAAAAGAAACATGGGGTTTTTTTAATTCCTTTTGTTAAGTCTTTTGAAAGTCAAAATTTTCATAGAGGGTTTTCAGAAGGGAGAAGGATTTTCTGTGTTAGGCAGTCTTGTGAAATTACTACCAAAGGATAAAGCCACCGAGGGATTTCTTTTGATTAGGTAATCAATGGGGGGGAAGGTGCTTCACACATATTAAAATTCTTGCAAGAACTGAGATCTAGTTTGAACATCTTTGCTGTTTGAATTCATCTTAAAGCAGGAATGTTCCTTCATTAAAATGTGAAAATTACTGAGGCAGGTGCTGATTTTACATACTTGTATGTGCTGGTTCATTTTAGTTTACACCTATTGAAGAACCCTTTTATTAAGTGAGAAGACTGAAGACACAGTTATGACTCCTTGTTCCCTAGAAAATCATTAATTTGTAGAAGAGCTGGATCATTTTTAAAGGAAATGCTCCTAGCTGTGATGGTTCAAGATATGCTTGGGATCTTTAAATATTTCTCCTGGTCCCATATAGGTCATGCAGACTCTTCTGGTACCATTGACTCTTTCTATAGCAAATGCCATTACTGCCCAAGGAGAACCTTCCATTTGGCTACAGGGTTTGTTGTGCTGCTTTGCTTTGTTTATTGTGGTTTAAAATGTAACTGCAATGACTTTCTTGCATTGCATTGATTCAACTGGTGTATTATCAGCCAAGAAGTTTCTCCATCTACATGTGTCCTTATTTGAAGCACTACCCTGAACAGCTGTCAGGGAGTAAACTTTACCTTCTCTACTCATTGACCTTCTGGAAAGATCCTTCCTTTTAATACCGAGGGTTGAAGGTGTTGGCAATCACTGGTCTTTGCTTTATTTGTTAGCCAGTAAAAAGAGGGAAAC
The DNA here is from genome assembly GCA_013396655.1 of Campylorhamphus procurvoides. Taxonomy (NCBI): domain Eukaryota; kingdom Metazoa; phylum Chordata; class Aves; order Passeriformes; family Dendrocolaptidae; genus Campylorhamphus; species Campylorhamphus procurvoides. The sequence goes on along the minus strand of WBMV01009020.1, from coordinate 99,671 downwards.
TACAAAGCCATGTTTGTTTGACTTTGAGGCCAGTGGAGGTGGTGGTGGTGCCTTTGCTGCTGGGACACAGTGACCTTGCTCCAGCAGAGCAACTAGAGTCTCTTACTGCACAGGTGCCACGTTTTGTTAACAGTCTTGTTTCATTATAGGAAAGGATTTGGGAAAAGAACAAGGGACATACCTAATTCGTGGTGCTTTCTTGAATAATTCATATATTCCAACAAAATATATATTGATCTTTGTGAACTGTATTCAGCTGCTTCATTGAGATGCACAGGTTAAACATGCCCAGAGAGAATGTGTGTCTCTAACTGGGTGAATGCTCTATTTTTCCTGTAAAATACACCAAATCTGATTTCATTTAAAAACATATATGCTCAAAGGATTTGCAGCTCCTTTCTGATTTGTACCTTCATTGTCACCATGTGTTCAAGCAGATGTGCAAGGCAGAGAATGAACGACACTGGTAATAAAGGCAAAGCAGGTTTTTTTAAATTCAGCCATCTCACAGCATAGGAGATCAATATTTTACTGCAACTCATGTACAATGGAAATGGAATATAAAAGTTCACAGTAGACGCTCAGTTTTATTTAGCTAATGAGAACCATCAAAAGCAGCCTTAAAAATGCTGTGGTACAATACATTTCCTCTGGCAGCAGATAAATAGGGAATTCATATAAATTCAGAGAGAGTGAATTGTAATGACCACATCAGATAAATGCAACATTTGGTTTCAGGTATGTAATCCTCTGAGATGGACGGATTTGCAAGCTGCATTTGATGTGCAAACCTCGGGCAGGCATGCTTGGCTTAAGGAATGACTAGAGGAGGAATGTTATTGTGTAGGGTTTGCCTGAAACATCACTGAGACTGACAGGAAAACCACCCATCCTTCAGCAGTCCCTGAAATAATGGACAATAAGGTCCAGAGCAGGGGGAGTGTGCAGGACTCTGAGGAATGCAAATCCTCAATCTCAGGTGTTCCCAGCAGGTTGGGATTTGGGGGTGTATATTGCTTGATGAAGCCATAAATTGCAGACAAAGGAAGAACAAAATACCAGCAAAGAAGAGACAGCAGCCCCAGGAGAGTTCTGCTATCTTAAGCTGTCTTTTTCCTTATGAGAGAAGAAAAATACTCTGCAAGTGTAAAAATATTTGGAACTGTAGATAAAGAAACTACTTTCTCAGGGGAAACCACCAGCAATATACTGAGATCAAAAGACAGTTATATAGTTGTGTACATATTTTTGAATTCTTTTTTCAATTTTTCATTTCAGACATTGATATCTGGAGCAGTTGTTGAACAGCTTGACTTCCTAAGAATCACTGAAACAGAAGAGTAAGGCTATGTGCAAATACTAACAACGTTGTATTTGATAATTAAAGTATTTTCTGAACTATGAAGAAATGAAATACTTACTTTTCAGGCCTCCTGTATTTAAGAGTTTGGAGGAATTGGATCTCCCAAAGCATTCAAAAGTCAAGAGACAGTCTAGTACTCCAAATGCTTCTGAACTTGAGCAGCAACCAGATGTAAATATTAATGACTGGAAAAACAAGACAACATATGAGATCCTGCAGAAACTTAATGTAAGAAAACTTGATAAAGATACAGTGTAACTTTGTTTTTGGGAAATAAGAAATTCTGTGCCAGTATTCCTTTTAACAACAGCCTGCTCAGGGAATCTTCCCCTTTCCAGTCCTTGATGTTAACACTACAGAACATTCTGGCCCCTCCTGCTGTAGGTGGTGCCTGTCAGTTCTGCCACCCCAGTCATACTGGGGCTAAATGGCTATCCAGAAGGGGATCCTTTTGTCTTATGAACAGCTATTTTATTCACAAACTGAAACTCAAAAGACTGAGCAGTGGGTGTTCACTCAGATACACTGGGAACTTCTTAATGACATCAAGTGAAAACTCCAGTCTGGCATTTTTCCTGTACCAAGAGGAAAACTGCCAGTATCTGTTCTAGATGTGGGGTTTGATCCAAAACCACACAGTATTCTGCTTGGTTCCCTGTGTCATTACAAGCATTTCTGCTGTAAATGAAAGGACCTGAGAATGAAAAATCAGGAAACATTTCCAAGGTCAAATTATCACAACTTAATAGGAACCACAGAGAAGCCTCTGCAAGCAGCAGTGACATGGATAGAGCATACATGGGGTATGAAAGAGTGTGAAATCCCCTTAGAATGAACATTTGTAGACTTTTCCCTAAATTAAAAAAAAAAAAAGGCCCTTTGGTTGCACTTGAAATTTTTAATAGCTCTTCTGGTTTTGCTTCATTGCAAATCTGAAGGCTATTTGTGAGTTTGTTGTTGCTGTTTTTTTTTTTTAAGGACTGCAATTGCTTAGCAAGTCAAGCATTGCTCTCCAGTATATTGCTTAAAAGGGAAGGACCGAATTTTATCACCAAGGAAGGTAAAAGCTTCTTTCATTTGGCTATTCAGAGTGTTTGAGGAAGCAGCTGTATGTTTAGTTGCAGTGAGCATGAATAATAGCTGTGCATTCCAGCAGTTGTGTAGCTGTTTTCTGTGCCATTTAAAGCCATTTCTGCATTAAATGGGACATGCAAATTCATAGCGTGGTGGAATGAGCTGCTGACTATATGAACTCCCTTAGATTATTTGTAGGCCAGTGCTGTACCCAGTTGTAATTTTCAATGCATAGATTAAAAACCAGAGGATTTGACCACGTATAGAAAACTGAAACTTAAGAGAAGTCTGTAACAGTCTGAAATAGATAAAGCTTTATACTGAATTTTTATTCTACTTTGATGCACTCTGACTTCAGTGTATCTGTGAAACCTACTCCAATTATGTATTACAGCTTTGTATTAGAGCACAGGATTTATATTCCTGTAAAAGAATTCTCAAAAGGCTACTGGGGCTTGTGGCCTTTGTGCTGCAAGTGTTGGTGTTTGGTTGTTTTTCAGAGACTGCTTATTATCTGCCTTTATATATAAGAATACTCCTCAGAAAAAGGAATGTTCGGATCACATAATATTAGTTATTCATCTTCACTGCCCTCCTTTGGACGCTTTTTAATATCTTTACCTCTCTTATGTTGGGGTGCCCCAAAGTGCCCTCAGTCCTGGCAAACAGTGTCAGTTGGAATAAAACCCCCTGGCTGCCACCCAGTGCGTTGTTGCAGGTCGTGGCTGGGATCTGCACATGAGGCTCGTGTAGCTTTTCCACCAGCTCCCTGCACTGCTGTCAGCTTTGGAGAGCCCCAGGAACCGCCTTTTAGTCCTTTGTAGGTTGGGTTCTTTGCTCTCCTGAACTCAAGGCAGATTTCCTCACCTCTGTAAGCAAAACCTGCATTACCCCTTATGACAACTGAAGTTCATCACAATGACAAACTTCAAAACTCTGAGATCATTTAGGTCCAGAAAAACTGCTCTTTTGCCTCTGACTGTTCAGAGCTAACTTGGACCAACTTGTGCTGACCTTTCTGTGCCATCCCACGTGAAACAGTGGGTGATGATGACCTTTTTAATATGCACTTTGTATGAAACAGGCTGAGTCACTGACTAAAAGTCCCCTCATCCCACGACAGGAGACTACTGAGACTGACATTAAATAATCACACAATCAATAAATCTAAACCCAGAAGCTGAATAACCTTGGGCAGTGCAGTTTGAGGATGTACCTTGTGACAGGGTGTACCTTTCCAGGCCAAATCTGTATGGAGATCAATTTTCCCCAATCCATTGCAAGAATAGGTGATATCCTGGGTGTCTCTGTAGCATGAGCAGCAATTTCAGCTGAAATCTGGTTTGGCTTCTTGCATAACAACATGCACTGGGAGACAGGGGACTTGATTGCATCTACATTTGAGATGTTAGGCATAAACAAAAAGTGCTTTGCTAAAGCAGATTCAGAATTAACTGATCTGATCAAATTTATCTTACTACTATTGAAAGAAAACCTGTGCATCTTTTTTGCTTGTGTTTTGTTTTTCTTCTTTTTTTGTTAAATGTACTTTAGGTACTGTTGCTGAGCATATTGAAAGAATCTATAGACGAGCTGGCAGCAGAAAGCTCTGGTTTGTATACATATATTGTGTTTCTTCTGTTTCATACCAGTTTTCTTTCCTCATGTGTTTCATGAGAGTAAGGCTGGATTCTTACACACTTAGAGGGGTAAAAATGGCAGCTTTACTGACAAAGTTGTATTGGTACATGGCAGCTGAAGATCTGGTTTAACGTGCTTTAAAAATTAAGAAATGTCTTCCTGCTGTTATCTTTTAAACTAGAAAAGCAATAGGCTGGCTTTGCACTGAGTGCTAGTGCCAATGTACAATTCTCATTAAATTGAAATAATGAGAAAAGAATACTAATATTCTGATTTCTTACAGGGCATGATAAAATATTATCAATAGCTTTCTGTGGCAAGGCTGCAGATCAGATATAAATCAGTTAAGCTGATACACTAACCCAGATTTATTGCCCTGAAGTAATTTGCTTTGAGCCTGACTTTGTCACAATAACTTTAAAAGGTTTTGGCAAATAGGTTGATGTTTACATGTTGTATATTAATTTCTTTGCCCTGAAGCTCAGTAGAAATTTAATTTCTTTTCATCAAAGAAATGAGTTGAGCCTGTCATGAGCTCTGTTCTCTCACTCTGTAACTATTCCTAACAGATCAATCTGTAAATATAAAAACTGTTTTCCATTTTTGTCTCTTCATGCAGTTAAATGGGCCTTTGCCAGTAATGAGGTAGAACCAAGATCCCTTGGTGGTATTTTTTTTGTAAATGATAAAAATCAAAAGTATTTTTAGAAACCAAATATGTAAACTCTTTTTCATTTCTCTTCCCTGATTGCCATGTGACATACATATAGGTTGGTGTTGCGCTACAGTGCTGCATTTGCACAGAAATTTTCTTCTTCTATAACCCCACATATTACTACTTTACTGGTACATGGGAAACAGGTAAAGTGCCCAGAGATCTGAAGTGCAGCTCTGTGAGATTATTTTTTGCTTATTTGCATTTTGATGGTGTCAGCTAATGCATTTTTAAATGCTTTGCTCTTGGTTGTAAGAAGTGTGTAGCAGTTTTCACAGGAATCAACATCAACTGTTTGAGCTTTTACTAACACTAGAGGATATTACACCTTGTTCCTTAACTCTGTGAATAAATGACTCTTAGCAGCCTCAAAACCTGTGCTAGAAAAGCTCAATTACAGGCCTGTTGGGTTTGTATTTTGTCAGGAAATTAGTATTAAAAGTATTCATGTATTTACCCATCAACTGCATAAGTGGAAGAATGTTTTCCTTAGCAGTTGCAGCTTGTTTTTAGCCTGGCAGGTTACTCAGGGCTCTTCTCTTCATGCTGCACATGCAAAGTGTTACCCCAGCATGGAACACAGCAAAGCCTTGGTGTTACGTGTGGTACTTTCTCTTGCCAACTCTTTCTGACTCTTCCTTAGCCTTGGTAATTTTTTAGTCTATTTATCTTGCAAAATAATGAAAATGTCATAAAAGCAAAGCTGGCATCTCTTACCTGTCTGTTTTCAAGATGCTGCTGAGAAAAGAACATGAAGCTTTTTGTGGAGCCGGTAGTTTAACGAGTTCTAACTAAATATATTTTTGATCCATTAACCTGTACCTAGACTAAAAAATGAAACCCCCTAGAAGATTCCATAAAATCTGCTCCAAATTCCACTTGCTAAGTAATTGTGTATTCAGTGAGTTAGTTTTGAGATCTGTGGTGTGGCAGACTTTGAGCTGCCACCTGAATTCCTTAAAGTAGCCTGTGATATGTAGTGGGATTGCTCTGTTTTCTGCCCTCAGGTCTGTTGTGCGCTTCGCAGCAAGTCTTTTAGGTAAACTAGTGGACAGCCTTGCACCATCTATTACTAATGTTTTAGTTCAGGGCAAGCAGGTAAGTGTTTGCTCCTCAGAACTGTCTTAAGGAATGATAACAGAGACACTAAACAAACAGCTTTTGAATTCTGACTTCTAAAAGTACTCAATGGCTTAAAAAAAATCTTTACTGCGGAAGAAAAATCCAGAGACAGTAAAGATGTATTTAATAATTGCATATAGAATTGGCTAATGATTTTATGTTTAATTAATGACAGAATAAGACTGAAAATGCAGTTCAGCATTTAGATAATGGGGGGGAAAGGCATGATTTATGTGAAACTCTTTAGGTTTAAGGTCTCTGGGGAGAACTCAGAACCCCTTCCGATGCCTCAAAGGTGTCCAATAGAGCTGGAGAGGGACTTTGGACAAGGGTATGTGGAGACAGGACAAGGGGGAATGGCTTTACAGTGAGATAGGACAGGCTTAGATCAGGTATCAGGAAGAAATCCTTCCCTGGGAGGGCGGGCAGGCCTGGCACAGGGTGCCCAGGGAAGCTGTGGCTGCCCCAGCCCTGGGAGGGCCCAAGGCCAGGTTGGACGGGGCTTGGGGCAGGTGATCTTTAGGGTCCCTTCCCACCCAAACCTTTCTGTTTTTATATATATGCCCTTTTATTTCACAGAAGTATATGGAGTGAAGTAATAAGGCATCTTTTGAAAGGCTTCTTAAATGAAAATGTAGCCCCTCTTTCTTTATTTAAGCATAAGACAGCATGTGGGTGGCAGCTGAGCAAAAGGGCTTTCAGAATTTTACTGTTCCATCTCAACAAAGTTTAATCATCAGTGTTTCTTCCTTTCCTAAGGAGGATGGAAGTTTTTTTTTCCCCAGCACAATAATTTTACTTAAGTTCATGAATAGCTGCTTCCAAATAATGCTAATTGGATATTTATGTATTTTTGTATTAAATATGTATATGTGTCCACTTGCTTGTATGCAATGTTGTTGTGACAGATTTGTCTTTGTCCTGCCCCAGACTGAGGTCTGGGTTTGTGCTTCTGGAGCTGCACAGCTGCATGCGGCTTGATTTGAGCCTATTTGCAACTTTCAACCTAACTTTCTTTCACTGATCACTTGATAACAATGATCTTTATTATAGGAGAAAAACTAGTGGTGCTGTTTTACTGACAGTAGAGTAAAGCCAAATCAGAATTTTAAGAAAATTCCTTTTTTGTGGTTAAACAACCCAGTAGCAGCAATATGTTTTCTTAAAATGAAGGGCTGTAACTTTTAGGATGCTATTAGAAATAAGAAAACAAAACTATAAATTCGATTCTGAATTTTAAGAGTTTCAGAGCTGAAATGTATGAGATGAAATATTGTCTAAACCTAATGTACAGTCATGATTATAACCAAAGCATTTTTAATTTAGAAAAAGAGATTCCATATTTACTGTTGGTTTTAGTGAAGTTTATTACTTCAATAGCATCCAATTAACAGTATTAACAAGCGTCAGCCATTGATGTAGAATTATGTTTGTACTGTGAAATTCTAACAAGCAGAGCAGAGCTGATGAAGTTGGATTTCTGAATTGCTTCTGCAGAGCTTTTGTTCCTGTCTGTATCTTCTGAATTGTTTTCAATATACCGTAGGTGACACTTGGAGCTTTTGGCCAGGAGGAAGAGGTTATTTCTAACCCCTTATCCCCAGCAGTGATTAAGAACATAATCTATGAAAAATGTCATTTACAAGACGAAAGAGAAGCCGTAGTTCAGCAGGAACTTGTCATACACATTGGCTGGATCATCTCCAATACCCCTGAACTGTTCAGGGGCATGCTCAAGATACGGATCGGGTCAGTAAAGTGTCTCTTGGTGTCCTTTATTACCATTATGGCAGTAGAACAGACATACTCCAGGTGTGTTTAGTGAGTGCTACATTGCACAAGTGGTCAAGGAGGCAGGGCCAGCTGGAAGCCCAGCCTGGGCATGGGGCTCTCTTAGCAGGGCAGGGGGATAGAGGCTTCTGGCTTGGAGTGCAGTGGGTGATGTGGACATGGAGCTGGAGAAGCTTCATGGGTCACACCAGCCCAAAGTGCTGCTGCCTGCACACCTCGGGCACATCAGGGGGATGTGGCCAGAGGCTTGGGATGTGCTGTACATCAGGGTACACGTCTGATACTCAGTGAATCTGAATATCTGGTATGACAAAGGCATTGTTCATGAACAGTTCTCTACACAAAAGTATTTTACTGCCATGGTAAAGGAAAACCTGATTTTTCCCTTGAGGTTGCTAAATATGTCGTTTTCTTATTCAAAGAACCTCAGACCAAGCACCCCCACACCCCAACTGAATAGTATCCCTAGTGCAGACATGTACAACACTTCTTGACTATTCATCAGCTGCCTAGTTGCCCAATTCTATACTCAATGCTTTTGTCGGAGCCCACAAAGCTGAATCAGGTTTAAAACATCATTCACCTACTGAACATTAGTTGACAAGGTGACCTACGAATAGTCTGTGCTGGAGTGTTGTCATATTCCATGGTATCTGCATGTACTTTGCTATTATTTGTCACAGTTAGGAAGAGACATGCATTAGAATAGGCACTTCTCTGAAGAGGCAGGTGCTGCTGACTGAGATACACAGAATTAGTGAGCAGCCTTTAAAATCAGAACTTAAATGTTCCATTGTCTGTATTTTTTTCCATAGAGCATTCCAGCACTGGAGGTAGATGCCAGCAGCCTTTCTTCAGGCACACAAGATTCATATTTCCACTTCAGCAGTACATTCCAGTCGTCATAAAAGCAAAAACGTTTCAAATTGCCTGTATTGGGTTTAGCTGGAATACATTTATCCTATAGCATGGAAATGCTTTGCTGTCCCCTCTCCAGATCCATGGTACTCCTCTCTCCTCCCCTTCCTTATTCGTAGGAGCTAATCTTTTTTGCAGTTCTTTTTCCTTTCTTCCAAGGTTAATGCTAGAGATTCAATTTCCTTTATTTCAGTGTTATCACCCACTCCAGTGAGCAAAATTAACCTTCACACAGAAATGCCGTTCCAGTTTGATAATGATTTGATTTAGTGTCTTGTTATTGATTTGTTTTCAGGGTTTTGTGTTGAAATAGATCAAGTTGCTGACAGCCCTATTACTGTAGAAACTCCCAACCTACTGACTTCTACCCACCTCCTACCAGTGAAGAGCTCAGCAGAAGGTCCAATCCTGACTTTGCTGTGGTTTGGAGGCCACTGCAAAGAAAATCCCAGAGAAGGGTTTGCACACAGGCACATTTGAGTCATCAGTGAAGGGAGGACAGACTCCTGAGCCAGTTGTGTTGTTAGGAACAAGAGAGGGACCCTGTTCCCCTGCTAACATCAATGAAAGTAGGATGTTCTGCATAATGTAGTGTGTCCATGTTGCCTGATCTTCTCAGGTATCTTGTACCTCCAGTGCATGGTCCTGGAATGATTTTAAAGCAGTGCTGGATCTCTACACTCTCTGTAGTTACTAATAATTCTTTAGAAAAGACTGTGACTTGACTGGCATAAACACAAACATTCTGCACCCTCTTGCCTAAATAATTAAATGACCATGGAATGTGGCTAATACTGATGGCAGTGTAACTCTCTTAGGAATACTCTGCATTTTGGGATAAACACAGAAAGGCTCTTTGATGTGACCCACACTTGATCAAGTAGTAGCTGATGGGCTATTTGAAGAAAAACTAGTTAAGTTTCATTTTGCTTTTGTTAGCAATACCTGCTTGAACTGAAGCAATGTATGTGGTAAGAGGCTGAGCCCTGTGCTCAGTTACTGGCTTCAGTATATCCATATGTTATTTCAGCTTTGATATTGCATTAGAGGCCACAGCACTGGTTTTACATAATGTGCAGAATAAAACTCAGCATTTTCCTTCAGTACTTTGCCAAGTGCTGTCTCTTTGATACCTAAGGCTAAAAATCTTCACTGTTGACATATTTTTATGGAATCGAATTTTTTCAAAAGGGAGTAGCAAAAGAAAGTGTTTTAGACTGCAAAAAGGAGTTTCAAAGGCTAAAACTAAATAAGCCCTAAAGTCTTTTTAAATGTAAAATCTTGTCATTTTAATGGCTTTTTAAAACTCTTCAGCAAAATGCATATATTGTCAGAGCATAATTTTGAGTAAGAGCTTTAACATCAAAAGGCAGGTAAATGTTTGTCTTAATGAAGGTGGGATGTAGGAGATGTAGTCAAATGCATTTTTTCTATGGAAAGCACACTCCACAACACATTTCTTAAAACACGTGCATTATGCCTTTAGTTCATCTCATGTTCTAATCAAATAGCAAGAGTAATAGAGTTTTTGTCTGATATTTTGTGCATGTCCTGACAGCCAAATAGCAGAATCATGTGGGATTCTTATGAGCTATTTTATTAGACTAATTTTTCATATTTGTAAAGTTTGTATTTAATCAATAAACCTATTCCTTCCTTTACTTCAGGTGGATTATTCATGCCATGAAGTATGAGCTGAGGATCCGTGCTGGGGATATGCCAGCCAAGGACCTGTACCAGATGTCCCCTAGTGAAGTGAAGCAGCTTCTGCTGGATATCCTTCAGCCACAGCAGTCAGGCAGGTAATGAGATGGGGGGTTGTGGCACCTGCTTTCGTTCATAAACACTGGGCAAGTGAATTTCTTTTCAGTTCTGCTTTGTGCACACCTGAGATCACCAGGCATCTGTAATCAGTAATGCATTTATTTAAGGAAAGGCAGCAAAAATGCACTTTTTTCATTCTTTCACACATGTCCGGGATCTACAGTTGTTTCTTTTATATTGCATGTTCCTTTTTCAGCTTTTTTCTTTCTGGAATTCTCTTTACTGCCACTGAAAAGAGATCTATCTACTGTAATATGAAGCATTACATTCTTTGGTGTGGGGAAAAGAGCAAAAAATTACCCAATAACCTCTACTTAAGTAGCTTGTAAGAACAGTTTGTCTGCTGTTCAGTGCCCTCCTTTTCCTGGGTTATTATATGAATTAAGAACAGATGTTCTCTAGAATTCTTGAGAGAGTGGTACTGCCTGAAACTTGCCATATTTTCTCCAAGCTGTAATCAGCTGCCAAAGGCACATTCATTGTGATACCAAGTATGCAAGACAAAAGTTAAAATTACCATATTTCCACTGAACCGCATTGATAAGAGTGAAAAAGCTCTTCTTTTTGGTTTTCCTCCTAGTTAAGTTAGAATAATCTTTGGTACATAATACTGCTGATAATTTCCATAGTCCTTGACTGAATAGATGATTGCCTTTTCTCTCAACAAAGAGGCAATACACAGCACACCCTACTGCTTGTGTTCCTGCTTCATTTAAAGCACACCTGGTTTTCCCCCCAATGTAATGCCTGAGAAACAAGCTCCTTAAACCAGTGCCTCATCTCAGTCCAACTGGCCATGTATTGGATCTCCCATGAGCTTTTCAGTGTCCTGTTTGCTGTTCTGGTGCTGTGTCTGCTCATGTTGATGCTGACATTATTCCTCTCACACTGTAGCAGAACAGCCCCCAGTTTCTCTTTGCAGCATTTGCCCTTAACTATGATGCTATTTAGGAAACAATCTGGTCAAGCACAGTAAGCATTTCAAGCACTATCTGTTATTAGAGATCTTACCTGAGTAGCCACAGCAGCTCTGCTTTTGATTGCTGTAGCACAGGATAGATAGGTCAGTAAAAAGCACTCAGACTGGTTTTCTGAGGATGAGGATTCTTTTCTGGGGGGTGATCTGAGTATAAAAGCTGCCAGCATAACCTTCCAAACTTCCTAGCTTTAATTTCTTCCCGTACAGTGTTATAACTTGTTTTTCCTTGCCCATTAGTGACTTGTTTTTAAAAGTTCTCTTCCTGCCAGGAACTACAGAACAGTCTCCTTGCTTTTTTTGTGCCTTTTTTTCTCTTTTTTTTGTGACAGTTTTTCCTACTCTTGTGATTTTTAGAAAGAAAATCTCTGCCAGTGTGAGCCCATATATCACTGCCAGTTAATTTGTCATACAGGAAGGGCTAATGGTCTATTTGCCTCCCTGAACAGTCTCCCCATAACTAACCTCTCCAAGTTTTCAGAGAGGGGAGAACTTTTGCAATTTTCCTGCCTCTTACACAGGGCTCCAGGATGTGCTCCCATGTAGATGAATATGTTATATATCTCACCAACAGAGAGCAGACTCCACAGATATGCTTTTTAATCTCTTTATGTAGGTCACAAGATTGGCAGTAACCTCTTCCAAATGTAGTATTGTTCTTTTACTGGTCCAAACAGTTATAAAACTCATTTTGCTTATTGAGTGTATCTGCTGCTGTTACAGGACTGCCCTGGATAGTTTTCACAGTTAATTCTTTCTCTCCAGTTCCACAAAGCACAAGCATCCCCCTAAGAATGACAGCCTGATCTCTGCGTGCTGAGCAGCTTTGCTGGGTTTGTTCAGTGTCCCTTGCCCCAGAGCCCAGCACGGACTGACCTGCACATGGAGGTGTATTTGAGCTCCCTGCCCTCCTGGCTGCTCCCACCACACAGCAGGGCTTTGCTGGCGTGTGCAGGGGCTGTCCCTGTGAGGCTGTGCCCTGTCTGTGCCCACAGGAGCTGGTTCAACAGGAGGCAGATCGACGGCTGTCTGAACAGAACCCCGGCCGGCTTCTACGACCGCGTGTGGCAGATCCTGGAGAGAACCCCCAACGGGCTCATAGTGGCAGGGAGGTTCTTACCACAGGTAAAGCCAGCAGAGGGGCTCAGCTGTTTCTGTTCTGCCTGGAAATGGTGAATTAATTTACCAGTAATGTTTGGTTTATGTCATAATGTTTTACTCTGGGCATTGCTTTCCTGTTATAATTGAAAAACAAAAAAGTGGTTTTGCATTCTCTTCTTTTTTTGGAGTAAAAAGCAAACACAATAGAATGGGAGCCAATTATTTCTATTAAAGCACAGTCATAGAAGTGTAACTCTAGAAAATTCTTTCCAAACCATGGACTCTGAAATCTGCTCCCTTCTTGATCCCACAGTGGTCATGTCTCTTACTTGAGTAGGATTCCACAAGCAGATTGGCTCTTCCTGGGGGTGGGTTTGATTTCATGCATTTGGTCTTTGAGTAACAGTATTATTTGTCTTTCAGCAACCAACCTTGTCGGATATGACGATGTATGAGATGAATTTTTCCCTTCTAGTTGAAGATATGCTGCAAAACATCGACCAGCCACAATACAGGCAAATTATTGTAGAGGTCTGTGACCAACAATTAGTGAAATTTTATAATGTGCATGAGTGCTCCAGCCTAAAGGGAAAAAAAAATAACCCAGACTCAAATGTCTGAACAATTAGCATTTTAAATATAAGCAGTTGCTTCAGTGGTTTCTCCATAGATTATTTATGATCAAACACATTCCTGTCAACATGTTCAGAATATACCAAGTTCTTGATGTTCTTCCTCTTTAGCAAAATTAGTGACAGCACCACTACAATTAGATCACAGGAGGCAAAAACTATTAAGAAGACTAATTCCAAAGTGGCTTTCCCTCAAGTTCCTAGCCTATGCCTTTTCCTAACAATTTCCCAGGTCTAGCCCAAACTGCTCTAACATCATCAGTTTGCCCTCCAAAGGATTCTTCTTTCCCTTTTTGCTGAGGCTGTCTAGGAAGTTGCTTTGTATTCCTGAATCCAGGAACTTTCACCTGCTCACATTCCTGTACCCAACAGCAAAGCAGGAGGCTGTTTAACCCCCTTCCCCAGCTCTGCACAAAGTGTTTGCTGTGTGAGCAGATCAGGAGCATCTGTAGCGTTGGGAACTGACCCCTGTGCTCATGAGTGTTGCTCCACAGGAAAAGCAAATCCCTCCCAGTTCTGGCTCACAGCTAATGGTCAGGCTGGGCACTGGAACATTTAGTTTTTGCTAAAAGAGACCACAATTCCCAAACTCAAGATGGCCAGTGCAGACTCCACTGCCCACTTTTAGGTATTGCCACAGGACACTTGCCATGGTCACCTTCCTATTTTAAACCTCTTTTGGATACAAGGAATGTAAATTCTGAAGAACTGGGACTTCATTGGTGTCTGACTGTGGTTTTGATAACCTTTGTCCAAGTATGACTACCCTCTCTGTAATTATGCCTCAAATTACCAAATGCTGAGGTTCGGTGTTTACTGCCTTTCACCCTCTCTGTTGGTTGAGCACCAGCAGCATTTGTGCAGCCACACAGTGAGCTGAACAAAATGGAAAATAACTCTCTTGGTTCTCAGCCAAGTTAGATGTTAATGTCAATCATTTGCACAGTGCCCTTAACCAGGTAGTCACCAGCAATTGTAACCTTTCATAAGAGCCTGCTTTTGCAGTGGTTCTTTTATCAAAGTCAGAATTCTATTATCTGTGCACTATTACCTGTGCCATTGTTAAATGGCTTCCTGCTTGAAAGAGGCATATGCAATTACCAGCAGTGCTATTATGTAACCTGAATTTTTAAAAAATCAAATTTAAAGTCTTACAGTCTTTTTCTCCCTTCTAGTTGCTGATGGTTATATCTGTTATTTTGGAGAGAAATCCTGAGCTAGAGTTCCAGGACAAAGTGGACTTGGACAAAGTGGTACAAGAAGCATTTCATGACTTTCAGAAAGATCACAGCAGTTCAAAGGGAGCTGAAAATCAAGTGAGTAAAATATTGCTGTCTTATAGAATTTACCATTCTTATTGAATTTAGTTATAAATGTTAATTCAGAGTAAGAAGTAATTGATAGGAATCCAGAATGGAACAGAAATAAGAAATGTATATATCCAAGCACTGCCTAAGCCTGCAAAGAGCCTATAAACAGAGATGAAAGAGGTGTACTTTATTGCTGAATTGCAAATTCCAGCTAGTGGGGTAAGTAGAACACTCAGTGTTCCATAGCTCTGCAGTGGGAGTCTGGGTAAAGCTGGCAGAGTTACTCATTAGGAGGGACACAACAGAAGAGCTAAAAATAACCAAATAAAGAAGGGAAAATAAAGCTCATTGTGGAAGTGTCAACTTTGGATCTTATGTACACAGGTACTAAGAAAAATTTGGTAACCAAAGAACTCATATTGACAATACTAATGTGAGAACTTGAAATAAAACCTGTTCTTAGTTACTGATTTTTGTGCTGGAGTTGCATTCATGACCTAGCACAGTTTTGATACCTAGGGGTTAACATTCAAATAAATGAATAAATGCTTTTAATACTTTCTTCACTAGAATTTTAGGTTTTATGCTTTAGAGACCTCTAAATATTCTTGCTACAAGTTTTGGTGTCTCAGAGCTCTGAAATTCCGTAATAAAGCCAAGTTTATTGGACTGGTTGGAGGAAGAAACAGGAATAAAGCAGTGGGACAAGTCCCTGTGCTACTGAGGAGGATCTTCCTCGCTCCATCTGGCATTTTATTGTGCACAATATAGCCAAAGATACCTGTGCTGGCTCTGAAGAATTTATTGATTCATAACATTGACATGCAACAGCACTTCCTCTTGCTGAATTTAGCTGCTCTGAAAGATGAGGAAGGACGTGCTCCTTACAAATTCTTTCAAATGTTTCAACTTTTCACTTTTTTGCTACTAGTTTTTTGTAACAAGATTTGAAAGCAAGCCACATATCCAGCCTCAGCAACATGTCACTTTGCACAGCACCTTTGTTTGTAAAAGAACACAATTTTCTTGAAATCACAATTCTTTTGGCCCATTTTGGAGGGCAATGACTCTGTGGCCATAAAATCACACCTCATGCACACAGAGGGCTGTGAAGTGCCAGCTCCACACGGGATCTCGAAGATGCTCCTGACTTCTGTGACAAGCTGCAAATCCCCAGGGGCTGTAAGCAAAGGAAAATTCCAGGCAAACCTCAGTTTTTACTGGTGCTGCTCTAGCCTTCACTAAGTGATGGATTTTTTTCCAAGCCCAGATCTATTTAGAATGTTGCCTTTTTGTCTCTTAGAAAGAAATCCCAATTTATAGTTGTGAATAGTATGTTTGTTGTTGGAAATTCCAACTCCTTCCATGAAAATTTCCTGGAACCTGTCTCTCCCACATTCCCAGGTGTATGCCTGCAGTTAACTGTGGCCTATTTAGGATTGTTCTTAGGATGTTCTGTCTCAAAGTTTCCTAAAAAACACTTAAAAACTCCTAATTTTTCTGAACTGTGGTCTTCCCTTAAACTGATTGGCAAGTATTTTGAACTGTGTTAATTCCCTGTTAACATTTAATAAATGTCAGAAGTATTTACTCCAGTAATTTCAAACACACCCTAAAAGCACAGAAGTCTAATATTTTCACCACACTCTCTACCCTTGATTTAATAAAAGTAACCAGTCTCCTGGATTAGTATTGAACCTTTATATAGCAGCTAATGTATAATTTGGGAATAAGCAGATGTTTTAACATCATTAACTGTGCAAAGCAGGTGTTCAGTGAAGGACACCTATTTTGGTGAAGTGATTAATGAGTTAGTTCCTGTGGTGCCTGTGGTTTGGATCCTGGATTTTTTCCCCTTGAATAACTCCTCAGTCAGTGTTCCATGTCCATGCAGACCCAAGGCTCTGGCTCACAGCTGACTGTGCAGCACAGTCAGGTCCCCCAGTCAGCATCCAGCTGCATGGTGGAGGAGAGCAGTTGTTCTCTGACAGCTGTGACATTTAAAAGCATGTTAAGAAGGTGGTGCCTGTACAGTCCTGGAAAGCTCAGTAAAGACAGAGATGCACTACATCTTAGTAATGTGTTTCCCACACGCTGAGGTAAGTATGCATGGGAGGCTTCTGACAACTGAGCAGAATCAGCCTATAGCTTTAGACTCCAACAAACACATTTGCATCTCTGACATACTTGTGATGTTCTTGTTTCCCTGGGTTTGGCTGCTTTCCATGGGCAACACTAATGGCAGCATCTCTCCCTCTCCTGCAGAATGACATGACTGCTTTCTACAACACTCACCCGCTGGGGAAGAAGGGAACGTGCAGCTACCTGAGTAAGGCTGTGATCACCTTACTGCTGGAAGGGGAGGTGAAAGCAAGCAGTGATGACCCTTGCACTGTTAGCTGAAGCTTGGAGCACAGCAAAGGAGTTGTTGCTTTCCTTAGGTTCTAGGTATTTTTCAAGCACATATTAAAATACTGTTTTCAGGAGTCACCCTGGCTAGTAGTACAAACACATATTTGTCTTTGCTGAAACAAGTGCCATTACAGACACTAAGTGCCACCTAATGTTTTCCTTTCTCAACTATGCAGCATGGAACTGAGCACATGAAGTTAGTTCTGTGGTATTTGATTGAGCTGAATGGGAATGTATTTATGATCTTAAATTGTGCACTTAATGTAGCGGGTTAACTTCAAAGGAAAACCAGTGTGAGATTTTGTCTTTATACCTCTATTTATTTATAATTACAAACAAGGTTCTTGTAAATTCTAAATGAAATTGAGAAAATACCATAATTAATATGCATACCAATCTGTGGAAATACAAAAGTTGAATTATTTTCTTACTATTGTACACACAAATTGGAGGTGAAGGTTAAAGAGTTGTTATTCATTTCAGGTTTTATGTATCAGTTCAGCTGACTGTTCTTTTAAGGTGGTGTTTTTTTTAATTTACCAGTTGATAATTTGATATGCAGGTTTCATCCTAATAGAGCAACTTTTTAACTGTAGCAATACATATCACTGCAGTTTCCCAATCCTAGTTTAAATATCGGTAAGTTAACAAGGGAAATGTGTGATAACAAGATTAAAGTTTGTTTTTAAACAAAAAGGGCAAACAAGCTGTATTTAAAGTTAACATCAATGAAGAAAGAAGTTTATATTACGTATGCTATTGTTGCATTAAAAAATTCAAGATATGCTTATTTATCTCCTAAATGTGTGGAAACACTGTATGCAATATGCTTTATTTTGGTGAAGATAATAAAAAGCAAATGCTTGTTAAAAAAACCTGTCAATAAAAATACTTCAAGTGACATGCAAAGAGGCTCCTGTTGACGTTAGTGGCAACTTTGGACCTCCTGATGAACACAGGCAGTTCAACTTCCTCAGAGATGCAGGGCAGAGCTCATGGAGTCAGTCTGGGCACAGAGGAGGATTAATTTGAATACACTGAGGCAGTGGTTGGTGCCATACAAATATACAACATAAGTCTTGTCTGCAGACTGTAAATCCTTGTGGAAGGAAACAATCCTTAACCTACAGATTACTCCAGGAGCACTGGGAGTTTCTTAGGCAGTGGCACTGGTTTTGGTTTTGCAATTGTTGTGACTTAAAGTGTTAATGCCCTTTAATTCTTACCACTTCTTGCTGCTTCTCTTTTGCTCTCGCTCCATTGGCACCTCAAGTACTCATAAGCCTCAGATTTGCTGATCTTGGTCTGACCTTTATAACTGCAAATGAATGAAAATGCCAGTCACCACTTTTCCTTATTCAAACTTGGAATGAAAATCCCTGCAAGCTGTTCTTGTTTTCCTTTATAGCCTTGAACACATGCTTTATGAAATTGTGATTGTGACAATTTTTCAGCTTCTACAAAATAAGGATAGATTAGAAGATGAAGATACAAAATCCAGCAGAGTCCACAGTCTCTGAAAAAAGTTCTTGAGTCTGGAAGGTAAAACCATTAATTTTTCTCTTGGTGAAGTAGGAACAAGACAGGAGCTTGACACAAAGGGCTCTCACATAGCTTGCCTCTTAAATTATAGGTTTATAAGATAATTGGAATGGAAATTAAAATGTCTACTAAAGTAAACATCTTTCTACATTATATAATGTTTGAAATGTCAGAGGAAAGAGAAACTTCTATTAGAATAAAGAGGGTAGCAGAAAATAAAGGGTAGGCCAGATAGTTTTTTAACAACCCTAGCTCAAGTAATCTGTTAATATTTAATAAACTTGGTCTTAATTTCTTTGTCCTTTCAAGGCAGAGTATTTTCAAAGAAGGAGATGCATTTGGGGTTGCAAATGAATAACTGGAGGTGCAACAGCCAATCCAGTGCCCCATGTACTGACCAGAGCTACTGGCAGTAGAGTTGCTCCAGCCATTACCTGGGTCCCAAAGGGTTCAGTGTGGGTTCACAGCATTCAGTTCTCTTACTCTACACCCTCACAGTGCTCCACAACTTGAAAAACCAGCCTGCTTTCAAGGGGAAGTAGGATTCATGAAAACTATGGGAAAACAGAAGTTGCAAAAGTTAAAAGTTGAGCTGTTGAGTAAAAGGAGGTTGGTTTTAAGCACCACCTTTTTTCCCCCAGACTCCTCTATCAGATGCTCTTGAGAAGAAGAGCAAATTATTTCAGCTAAGCAAACCACAGAAGAAAGGAATCCCTTTTTCCTCTGTTATTAGAAGGAGGGGAAATACCAACTTGCAGTGACAACTGCTGATGTAAATACACTTAAACCCACCCCCCTGTCCAACCCCAAACTGGTCACCTTGGATTTTATCAAACCCATTGTCTTCACTCCAGATTCCTGAGGCAGCTAATGGTGTCATGATCACAGCCCATCAGACATTTCAAACTGCTCAGTCCTCAGCACAAGGCAGAAGGTAAGAAGCTGACACTTGCAGTTCAAGGCTTTCTTGGCATTTTTGCTGTTCACTTTGTTGCTTTCCTCGATATGACTTTTCAGTCTTGTTTCGCTTACAAATCAGTCTGTGCAACTGATACAGAACAGAAAAAATGGACAACCATATTAATAAGAAATCAATCTCTGAGAAATCCTCTTCATTACTTGCTAATACCCTACAGCAGAAAACACAGTAAGAGATCCTGATTTGAACAGGGTTTTGCGGGATCACTCCTGGAGCACATAATGTTTTGTCCCCAAAGTCCATCAGCGAGCAGTGTCTTTGGTAACAGCAAGTTTAGGGTTAGCAGGACAATGTCACAGAGAAATCACAACACTCCAAGTTGGAAGGGACCCACAAGGATCAGGGAGTGAAGTGAATGGCCCATATGGGGATCCAAACCATGACCTTGGTGTCATCAGCACCGTGCTCCAACCAGCTGGGCTAACCTCTTCTGCTTTTGTAATTTAGGTCTCATATTTTTTGTTTTCACTGCTATTTGAAATACTTTCTTAAACCTTGCACATGAAGTTCATGCCACGAAAGTAAATTCCTCAAGGATTGGTCATCACTCACAATCAGTGTCATTTGATACTTATGGACCTCCTACAGTTTTCAAGCAAGTCTACCTGCTTTACCAATGGCATTTTTAAGACTGAAAATTGGCATTCTGTAAAAATGCTTTTCAGCTATATGGGTATTGCAGTACTAATATCACTGAAAGACATATTCAATGAAAAAAAAAGAATATAGTCAGAGCACATACCTAGAAGATACTTTGTATGCTGGTTTGTAAGAGATAAAAATAAATGTACCGAAGGAAGTGGGAGTGGTGGGGCAGTCTGATGCTTAAACCATAAATTAAAAACATACTGGGATGCAATTAATTCCACTGAAGCCTCTATATCTCATCCCAGAAATCAATCAAGAGAACGGCTTGATTGAATTTTTAGATAATTACTATCCACAAAACCCCTGCCAAACATATTCTCTTCTCCAGAAGCGTGACAGTCTTTTAAGCTAATGAACTAAGCCTTGCAGCATGGGAAGAGAAAATTAAATAAGCAAGAAAGTCTACGCTCTGCCATAAACACAAGCTGCAACAGTGTTGTAAAACACTGCTGAGAGCCCAAAGGAAATGTGCAGGATTCCACAGTGGCCATACCTGCTCCTGTCACCTCAACTACAAGAGAGAACTGAAAGGATTGTCCCTTGGTGTTGTGGTCTTGTGCTTTTGTGGGTGTTTGTTTTGGGGGAGTGGAATAAGGAAGTTGTGTTCTTCTCATTTACCTCTGGAGTACTGACATTAGGAACTAGAAATGGTTTTTCTCTACCTGAGCATGCTTTTCCTTTTGCTCATTGGCAGGAGCTGGAACAAAAACAAATGCAGAAACACCAGATATAAGGAAGGTAAAGCCTAATGTGATGGGTCTTTCCTGAATCAGGAAGACTTTCCTAAAAGCCTTGCGAGGGTTCCCTGTGTGAGCATTCTGTAAGAGTGCATGTTTCTGACAAGGGAGGGGGAAGAGGAACTAAACAATTTCCCCTCTTCATTTAAATAAGCACAGAATAATTGCTACTTTCTTCAGATCAGGTCAGAAATTAAGCCTCATTTCACAGAATAACAACCTTCTGAGACAAAAGAGATGTTCTTGAAGCCATGATTGGTGCCAGTGCCAGACAGTAGGGACTAATCTCACCTGAGCCTCGCCCTTATGGCCACGTGGCAACACCTGTCCTTGTATCCCAATACTGTTAGACCAAATGGCCACAGGTGCTGCAGTTCTTCCTTTCAGCTTACCAAACATAAGAGGTTTCTTGTATAGAAAATTTCAGCCTTGTGCCTGTTTCTTTGCTATCAGTAGTACAGTTTCTGCTGAAATCAATTATAGCACAGTACAAGTTCTGTAGGGTTTATTCAGATTTCAAGACCAACATTAAAACTAACCAGTCTAATGAGAATTACACAAACCATCAGTAATGAGGATTCACACTGGGCAGACCGAATGAAGATTTTCCGGTAAAAAAAACAACAGTGAGTCACTAACAGAGCAATTGGCCCTTTGTATTCTAGAGACAGACAAAATAGAGGATGTACTAAAACTAGTGATTTTCATCTCAAAGGTCCCATCACAAAACTAATGAAACCACAGCTGTTTTGACAAAACTATTCTAAAAAATCAACATGTTGCAGGAGGATGATACAAAGCTTCAATTCTCCTGTGAATGCTCTACAATAAATGTTTGAGTTCAGGCTCATAGATTAATCTCAGCATCACAGTGGTCATTCAAGAAGATAAATTATGCATTATTTGTTTATGAAGTGTTACAAACACATAACAAATAGCTGTTAAAGCTTCTCTTAGCCCAACTCTCCTTGAAAAACCTCAAACACTTGGTGAAAAGATTGAAGAGGTGCAGTTGACATGTGAAAGTGCTGAATCACCTTGACTTTCCCCAGTGTACTCATCTTTTCTTGACTTATTTGCTTCCATGGTGCTTTCTTACCTCTAGGTCACATTGTGCTGATATGCAACTAGAGATACGTTATTACATTTGACCTTACAAATAGTCTCTGTACCTTAAGGACCCATATTTTGGTTTTACCAATTTCTTTTCCATTTGATGCTCACTGGTCTGCCCAGTGTTCTACTCCAGATTTGCTTTGGTTTGTAATGTTCATTCCTCAGCACAGCTGCTGTTCCTGCTTGTCCTCAAACTCAGCAGTCCCTCTGGAACACACACACTGGACATTGCTGAATTAGTGATAAATTAAACAAATGCTCCAAAATTGGAATAACAAAAATTACACGTAGTGGAGAATGTGTTAGTTTTAGGTTTTTGTGATGACTTTCTTGGAAGGGAAGGCAAGTGTTAAATGATCAAAATAATCCTCTACTAAACATTAGACTTACTATTACTGAAAGGCTGTTAAGAAGGGCCTGGTTTGTGTGAGCTGTTAAACCCAGATCTTCCTTAACATGATATAACAGGCACTTGAATGAAAGGATTTTTGGTTTGGGTTTTTTTCCCCATATTATTAGCACTTCAGGTTAAACCAAGCCAAAATGCACCACTATCAGAAAAACAACCCTGGTAATCCTCCAAAGAGAATCCGGAATTCTCCCATGCCTGGTTTTGCTTCAGTCAAGGCAGTAACATCAAAAATGTTCCCAAAAGAGACTGTACACAAATCACTGACATGATGCTGGAAAGGATAACTTACTGTATTCACAAGAATCCTTCAAAATGACAGTAAAATGGCAAGTCTCACTTGGCAGTCTGATTTTCTGATCTCTGCATGAGAGAACCTCACGTATGGTTAGAAAGCAACTGGTAACTGCCCCCACAGCACAGTCAGGTAAGTTTTATTTGTAGCTGCAATAAATGATCTCTCTCTTCAAATTGGATGCTTTAGAGAAAAAAGGCATGAGACTTTCTCTCCACATCCCTGGCAGGTTCCTGTGCCTCTCATGGATGAGTAGGAAGGCACCTGTTCAATTGCCATGCTTAAGGAAGCCACAAACCCTCCTCATGTATAACTTCTGCTGCTATTTTTCATGCCACATATAAACAAAAATAATTGGAATAATTTTATATCTATTTTTAAAAGGGCAAATACATTGCAAGACCCTAACCTTGAAAGTTATTTTTGTCAGAAGACTGTACTTATATTCAAAAATACTGATAATTAGATATGAGAACATGAAAACATGGAATACTACTTGGATCTCATTTGCCTTTGAAGTAATTTCTGAAATTCTCTTATCTTGCAGGCATTGTCATGTTGTCCTTCCTGTCTTTTGTTAGTGTTGGCCAAGACAAAGAGAGAAAGTTCACTGACTCTTCTAAAATTAAGCTTTCTTCACAAAGCAGGTTTTCAGCTTCAGTCCTGTCAGCCTCTGTTTCAGTTCCACCATTCACGTGAGCTTTGGGTCAAGCCCCAAGTGACAAAATGAATTGGCTGCTTCTGGGTATTTCTTTTTTTCCCTCAGCACTGTGTGCCTCCCAGTACTGCAGCATCCATTACCTTAGCTCGGGTTAATAGCGTGCTTATGAGAACTCATTTGTACCTCGAAGCCTTTGCATTAAATATCTCGTTGGCTAAATTGGCTCCAAATTCTTGACGTGATTACAATTTCGAGTCCTGCCTTGGAGCTGACTGATTTGTTTTAAATGCTTTCATTTCGGCACACTTTACTTGTCATGCAGAAATAGCCTGGACATTCCAGAACACAAGGGCCAGAGGTTAAGAGACACTGAGTGGGTGTTGTTGGCAATTGTCACAGCCCCTCTCATCCAGATTGCTGTGCCAGTGCCCCAGCCACAGTGCAATTTGCATGGGGGAAAGGATAAGCCTTACAAGACAGCAGCAGTTTATTAATTTTAATGCAATCTACCCCAAAACGCATACAGGAGAGGTAAATATTTATCTATGGGATGTCAGCTGCCTGTTTCAGCCCATCACCATCCATTATTATTTCCTTTGATTCTGACTGACCTGTCAGGCTGGAGTGCAGTTCTGAGCTGAGCTTCAGTGCAGAAATTAACCCTTCAGAAATGCCCTGCAGTTCCTCGCACTGCAAGGCTTTGAGATGCTGAGACTTTAGGGAAGAGAGAAGACCGAGGGCAAGGACAAATAATTGGCTACCTGACTTTACTGCTCACAGACAATAGTGAGTCACCCTTTCAAATCGTTTTAAGGTGGTTGTTGTTGTCACTGCTTTGAAATAAAATCAGCTGACAGCTAAACAATCGCTAAGGGATTGAAATCAATATCAAAAAAGCACCTAAAAAGCAGCCTCAAGGCCCTTAAATTTAATTAATTCAAAAACAAGAAAACACCTGATCCACACTCCTGCATAGCCTTAAGCTGATTTTTAGTTTTATATCTGCAGTTTTTGAGCTTGCAAGTTACACACGTAGAATTTTCACATGCAAACACCTAGAGCTGTTTTGAAAGAATTTGGCTTCCTACTGGGCAAGGAACAGACACAGCCCAAATACCTGTACCTTTTGTCAGTGGCACCCATGTTACATGGTCAAAGGAATTCTGAGCTGGCACAACCTTTTGTCCAGCCCACCCTCAAAGCTGGAGCTTTATTGGACTGTATTTTTTCACTAGATTGTTGCAGGACATTGCAGACTGGAGGTACTAATTTCAGCACTGTCACTTTATAATAACTGATGATGCTCTTGCAGAGGATGGACTGCCATCTCCAGGAAGAACAAATACCACTTTGGCATAAGGTAAGAAATCTTTCCCTTTTCACTGCACTCATAAGCAAGTTATGCTGCAGATAAACCACAGGTGAGACTTAGCAAGTCTATGCTGCAAACGCTCTTGTAGGCTTCAACCAAAAGCCAAAAGTCCATCCCCAGCCTTATCCTGAAAAAACTCTGCAGAGAATGTTGCCATTAGTGCAAAGGCCTCCACTGAAAATAAGCTCAGGGTAAGACAGGGAAGCAAAAAACCCTACAAGGAAGTCATTGCAAGACTCGAGGCTTCTTTCATCTGTTGTTCCAGATTGGCACAGTTATTGTACAGGGAATTATTTGTATCCTCTGCATGTAGGACTTCCATCATTGCAGAATCAGAGCTTCAAATTCTACTGGACTGTTAGAAAAACAATTCCTGTGTTCATTTCACTGACAGAATGTGGCACATTTCATTTGCATGTCAGTCAGGGACCTCTTAGGGCAGCAAGATTAGTTTACTCAGAGCTTCCTACCAGAAAAAGTTTAATCAATTTTAGATTGCTAAAAAAACAGCCTGGTCCATAAAGGTGACTCTTCATACTGTCTGACTGACAAATCATTTTCAATATAAAATACAAATAAGACACCATAATACAAAATAACACAAACCACAGTTCAGCATTCAGAACTTCCACTGCAATCTACAGTGGTTTAATCCATCAAAGCTTCAAATAAAAACCTCTCCAAGCCCTGCAAAGTTTGGCCCTCAGAACCTGCACACTCCTGGGGTGGGAAGAGGTGGCTGTCAAGGCAGTGGAGAGCCCTGTTTCAGATCTTCCTTTAGACAAGCCCTTCATAGAGGACTGTCAACCCAGGCTCAACCAGGACTGCTCCTGAATAAAGCCAGGCTTGTGTTAAAGCACTGGCTGCATCCAGACCTTCCTGGCAGAACTTCCCTGTAATGCAGGGTCCACTGCAGACTATCCATGGCAGGATTCTAAAAATGCATCATTTTACTTACCTGTGCTGAAAAAGTGCCATGAATTTACAATGAACACACGAGCTTTACTACAGAGCTCCTGCACTGCTTTTGTTGCAGAAGCACCGTGGCCCTGCCAGCAAGGGGTGATATTTTTGCACAGGATTTTCAAATCTGTTCACTTCACCTGCCTGATGCTGCTCTGCTTTGGCACTGGTAAATTATCCAGCAGTGCCTGAATGAGTAACAGGGAGCAGTTCCCCACGTGGTACCTGTTTTCTCCCCGGAGGCTGCCAGTGGCTTTCCCAGTGACACCAGTCACTTCTCTCTGCCCTTGCTCCATCCAGCTCTTGAAAGGGTTCCAGCAGCACCTGTTGGAGGTGGTGGTTCCACTTTTCAGTTTGTTAAGTTACAGTCTGCAGGGAGATACAAAACAAAAATTGCTTTAGAGGCTTCACCATGTCTTTTACATAATCTTACAGAAAATCTCCAATATCCAAGCCTGCAGACTGGGAATTGGCCTGTGAAGTTTCCTACTGACAAACTTCAATAGCACTTTAGAAGAGAACCAGGCAGCTGCATGGCACTACCCCTCCAGTTTCCATGGCTACAACAATTAGATCAGCACATACAAAGCATCTGAAATGTTCAAAAAAACAGTATTTTAAATTACTCTCTCATACAAAAATCCTGGTGACAATAGATATGTTAGAAATATTGATTTTTTTGTGGTTGAAAGCCCACCCACAGATGCAACATTGTTAAAATAAAGGTTGTCTTGAGAGAAGAAAATAAATCCAACATTTTTACCTTTTCATTTTAGATAAGAAAGACTACAAGGAGAAGGAAGGATTAGTAATATTTACTAGGAAAATGATTTTCAGTTACACAGCTTGGTTTGCAATGCCAACAAAATTTAGGAAGAGGCTTGGCTTGCCTTCTTTGGGGGTGGGGGGGAATCAAACCAAACTCAAAGCAAGGAAGGAAAGTTTGGATTCCCTCCTCATCAGGCACTGTTTCCACAGAGATTAAAGAAATGTGCAAGGTTTGCCAAGGGAGATTTCTGTGTTAATTTCTTCTATAATTTATTTTGAACCACAAACAACTTCCTCTTACAGATTTGATAATAATTATTAACCTCTCTGAGAAGCACTGATGAGATCCTTTATGATAAGGGCTTTACTAATTCTTTCATGATTTTAAAATGTAACCCAGAAATCCCAAGCCTATGTTCAATAACCAGTCAAAAAAGAAAAAAAGGTTCTAATGAACTCTTTAAGTTGAAGGTGCAATATAGTGTGAATATTAATTAAATTTTATTCTTACTACATTAAATGACCTTTTTTATACTCCCAGTTTCAGATTTCTCTGAATTTTCTCAATTGAATGACTGGCAATTCTTAAACCGACCACCCTTCCTGCATTTCTACCCTCAGACACTTTGTAAGAATTCCACAAAACACTCTCTTGATTCCTTGATGGGCAAACAGCCAACATACACTGCACTGGAGAGCATGCAGCAGACTGGCTAGGGCAGAACTGAGTTTTAAGTGATTAGCACAGCATGCAAATTTAAAGACTCGGTGCTTCATACTAAATTAGGAGACCAATTAGATTTACAGGCTATGCTAGACTCAGATACCACAGAAAGGTAACTGAATAGTGATGCCAAGCAAGCTTTCCTAGTTACTAGACTGCGCCACCAAAGGCACCAGGTGCCCTCCTGCCCCTCCAGCCCTGCCCATGCACACCTGCAGGGCACACAGCTGGCCGTGGAAAGAGCAGGGAGAGGGGGCAGCTAAAAGGATCCTGCAGCAGGTTTGCTTTTCCTCTGCCTCTTAGAGCTAAGAAGGTTGCTGGACGTGGCAGCTGAAGCTCAAAAGATTTTTCTGCCTCCTCTTCTCCGAGCACAATTAGTTACTCTTGCTATTTACTATTGCAAAGCTGGTGCTTGGGCATATTTTTGGGCACATTTTGGGGCATTCTAGCCTGTTTCCAAAAGACTTCTACCCAGGTCTGCACTGTCCAACTGCACCAAAGTCNGGGGCATTCTAGCCTGTTTCCAAAGGACTTCTACTGTCCAACTGCACCAAAGTTTTCTGCTAGGAATGGCCAGCAGCCTATCTCAAATCCAAACAACTTCCAGGGAACCAAACCAATCCCCCTCCTCCATGCTTCAAAGGAAGCCAAAAAATAGAGTTAGAACAACTTATACAACACAGCAATTAGGACAGAAGTAGGGAAATGTGACGTCCTAATCCTGCAATGGCAAACTGGTTCAGACATCATTTCTTTTTAGAGAATAAGCCCTGTTCAGGTTCCCCTCCAAAACAGCTCTCCCTAAAGTCACCCTTAACGAGAGTCAGCAAGTGCCAGCCAAAGGCAAACAGGCACAGAGGGCTGTGAGACACTGGAAAGGAAAAATCCAGCAGGGAATGACATGGCTTCACAAGCACAGCTGTATTTTTTCCTGTCCATGCAGCTTAACCAGGAGAGTATACACCTCTCCTGCTGTTTTTATAAAGGAGGAGAAGGCTAAGCCATAGCAAAAGGACAAATCTAGGTTATGTGTTACAAAAATCAATCTAATCACAGAATTACTTAATTGCTAAGGCTTTCTTTTCATGCTACTGCAAGTTTTCTAGTGTCTAACTACATAGCCAGAGGGAGGAGGATGTATATACATATGCATTAGAAGTCTACATGACAAGGTTTAAAAAAACCCGAGACATTAACGTGGAGAGTGTTAACAATTCAAGGCAGGAACTATTTAAATTAAATGATGTAAAGACTGAAATAGCATCACACTATTCTGGGGAAGGAGAATTTATTTCTGTAACCCAGATAGCTTTCCCTGTATAATCCTGCCACACACTATGTTCTAGCTTGCTGTCACTATAAAACTTGCTATTATAGATTGCTGGGGATACCTAGAAGCACATAAGGATAATTTGTCTATCATGGCATGCTGTATCAGTAAATATCCAGGCTACATCAGTTAGATAAGTGGGGGATTCAGAGCTTAAGTCATGAAAATCTTCCTTGTTTACTACTTCTTCCAGAGACTTTTTCATATAGCATAACATAAAAAGTTAAAGGAATAAGAGGAAAGCAAGGCAGCAACTGCATTTCTTTACAAAGTATGTTGAATGTGAACACAGACATGGTGCTTCTGCAAGGCAATGAATCCAGGAGTGAAAAGGGTTTCCACTACTTCCAAAAAATTAGCCTGATAGGATGCATTGCACCTGTTCATGTTTTCAGTGCCTGAACAGGCAAGAATTGTTCTCATGTCTTGAGTTGTACTGGCTATTTTACTGTTTTACATACAAAGTACAAACTGTTTTAATACTAAAAATGATAACTTGCATGGGAGAAGAGGCCTCATACTGGTTTACCCTCCAGTATGAAATCATACATGTTAGTCAAAAGAAGACCCAACATGTATTTCAGATTCACTTCTGAAAAATGACTTTCATATAATCATTTGTAAGACATAGCAAAAGAAGAATGAATTTTGGATGTTTCAGTATTATGCCCAGCTGCCTAAGTAATTCTGTAAAGCTTTGCTCAATCCACTTGCCTTCTCCGTGACTCTTCTGAGGTCTCTGGAAAACTCAGAAAACAGCTCCTGTTTCCCCAGTGTATTATAAAGTGGAATACTCAGAAAGCGCTTGAAAGTAATCAAGATCCCATGGAAAACAAAGCAGAAAGGCACAGTAATTCCTTCTTCACTCACGAGGTGAGTCAGCAGAAGTCAGACCTCTTTCCCAAACACAACTGGCCTCTCCAGGGCGTAATTTGTAACCCTTTTATTCCCTAAACTGAGGCAATCACAGCATTTCCTGTTTCAGTAAAATACACTCTGCAGAGCAGCAAATCTACCCTCAGCCTCAAACTGAACACATTCTGTATGTAAAAATACCCCAGCTACCCTTGGAGGTTTCTGTTTGCTCTAATATAGACAATCTAAGTCTTGGACTTTGTCCTTCCCTGATAATGGGAACAATTTTAGGGTCATTAGTAAGGGATTAAGGTTCTCTCTTTCTTTCCTCATTTCATTGCTTTCTTTCCAATACCTGAAGCAAACTCTTACGCCTGCTCTATGACTTTGGTGACTAATGTTTTATGAAGATCACCTTAAACACTCGTGTGCCTGAGAGAAGATGAGGTGCAACCATCCTGAAGAGATCTTCCTGATCCAGGACACTTAAAGGAACTTCAGTCCATTTATTACCAAAACCTGCCTTTAGTAAGATCTTCCCCTTATGTCCAAATGTTGCTCTGAGATCTACATTTCAAGGACACTTCTAAAAGCACAAACTTTGAAAACCCACTGGTAACTCCCCAAGGCTTCAGAACAGAAAATATGACACTGATAGAAGAATTACATGACGAGCTTAATGGTCTTTCACCCCTTAACAACAATAGCAAAACCTCAAATCCACTGTGTCCTGGACCACAAAACCCATTAAAGCTGGAAAATTAATTTCTCAGACTAACACAACTGAAGATAATGTCCAGTGGAAGTGCTCTAATCTGGGGTCATGTCCATCTCAGTTACATTTTTCCATTTTGCTACAATAATTTCTCTTGACTTGGGACCTGAGGCCTTTAATGCATTAGTGCAGGTTCTTTGAGAAAGCATTACATTTGTGTTCTGTGGAGTTTTGCCAGTTAACATTTACCTTTCATACTGTTTATTTTATTTTCCCATTTCTTCTCAAATTTGTCTTGCAGCATTTCCACAATGCAGTTATTTTAATGTAAAAAGTAGTTAATTTCATGCACATTTTCAGAGAATTCCACTGAGAATTGACGATGTGGTGTTACTATGAAAATATCATTAGCTTTATTTGTAGCTTTCAGTGGAAGCACCAAAAAAATCAGGTATCCAGAAAAAGTGTCTAGAAAAATCCACAAGGGCACTTTTAATAGTTTTTGTGTATGAAAGGTTTCTAGAGACAAAGAGCTGAGTATAAATTAATTAAATTTATTTTTTCCATACAGAGCCAAAAGAGGCTCTACCAGTGTTTGGCTTTACCAATGTCAGTTAACAATGCAAATATTCAGTAGCTTGAATGATCTGTTTAGGGTTATTGACTTACCCATTCTTCTGTGGGAGCTGGTAAATGAATGAAAATTAAGAGATCTGAAAGACAGAGAGTGGAAACACATCAGGTTTTGCATCATCACAGAAGAAACAATTGAGAATTAAATAGGTATTATCACAAAATATGGAGGCAGAAAAGCGTTTTTCCCTAGTAACTGTGCATAGCAATGAGAGGGATATTGTGAGGAAATACATAAGGGGAAAACCTGCCACAGTGAACCAAACAAACTTAGGAGACAAACCTCCATGAACAGGGGCTGTGTGAAGTTACCTTTGCCTTTAAGAAAAAAACAATTTTGAACAAAAACTGGGAAATGTGGTATTTGACATGCTGTAGATTCTGAACATATGCAGAAACAAAAGGGAAATGAGATGTTAAAGGACAAAGAGCAAAATGAGCCATTAACTTGTTTCTATGGCTGCATTTGTTAGTGCAAAACTACCTTGGAAAGAATATTCCATTGTAGCATATGAAAATAAAATCAGGTTAGGTGAATTATCTAAGTGCACAGTAATTCTTTTTTTTTAATTCTAAACTAAGAAGAATTAAAATGTTTATTGAAAGAACTGCCATAAACACAGAAATAAGAGGCAACCCACAACTCTCTCATTAGCAGCACCAGAGCAGAATTATTTGCATTGAGCAGCACTTGGTGTACGGAGCAGAAAATCAGTTCCAAGACAACAGCAGACTTATTTCTGCTTAAGAGTCCCCTGTGTGTCAAGACAAGCACCAAAATGCTTCATGAGAATTTGCATTCATTCTATTCCAGGTTTGAGGAAACTAGATTTTATTTCCCATCCACAGCATCCTGTCAGTTTTTATCACTCCTGTTTTGTAACAGAGTGGGACTGACACAATCCATCCTGGCTTAACAGAACCTGAGCTGTCATCTGTGCAATCTGAAAAAGCGCTTCTCTAATGCTGCAGTGACATTTTATTTTTAACATCAGCTTGTTTTTTAATACTCAAGGCAAAAACCCCTATCGCATAAAATACTTCATTGACACCTGAATTCTCTAAACAGTGCAATTGCATTACCGGCCTGGCCTTTCTCATGCAGTAGCACATAAATTCCATACCAGTTTAGCTGACATTTTTGTTCTGTGTGTTAGTTCATGCATAATCCAGAGCTGAGTATCTATGAATACACATCAACAACAGCATCAATCACACGTGTAAAGCTCAGTTAAAAACAGATTTTCACCCTTTTTACTCTATTGTGACCAAGTATTTAGATATCAGCCCCATACTGAACAGAACTGAAGAACTTATTAAAACAAAACAAATCACTATTTACTCCCAGTTGTGTGACAGCCATAAAACTCATATATGTGACAAAACCCTTAATATACAAAGTCTTCCTGCAACATTTTGTCACTCTTTTCAGTCTTTACAGATTACCAGAATGCCCTTA
This sequence comes from Campylorhamphus procurvoides, assembly GCA_013396655.1. NCBI lineage: Eukaryota > Metazoa > Chordata > Aves > Passeriformes > Dendrocolaptidae > Campylorhamphus > Campylorhamphus procurvoides. The sequence goes on along the minus strand of WBMV01009020.1, from coordinate 67,586 downwards.
ATCTGCCATGTACTCCTCCTAAGGATGGGGAAATTGATAGTGCCAGTCAATTGACAGGAGCCAGCATTACTACTGAAGACACAGAATTAAATGGTTCCATTAAAAAAAAATCAGCAAGACATTTCTTCATAGATTCATTCTATCTCTCTGAGGGTTTCCTGGGGAAATTTAACAAGCCAGATGAGCTCCTAATGACAGCTGCTAAAGCCAGCCCATGGAGGAGGTGCTGCTGGTCCTCCTGGGAGCAAACCACGGTGGCAGCTCAGACAATTTTTGGCGCCTCACCCAAAAACACGAGGTCCAGAAGACTCAGCAAGCAGCATAACATGAAGTCCCAACAATTAGATATAACAAAATAAAGAAAGGGGGAAACTGGAGCAGAAAGTAACCTCTCAACACTGAAGCTATTTGCAGACATGCCATTTTAGAAGAACTGCAAGTGATCAGCTTTCTCTGCAATTCTCAGATACAATGACACAAATTCATTTTATTCAAAAATATTTTTAAATTCAGAATGTGTCAAAATAAGTGCATTTTGTAGGACTCACAAGATGAAGCACAATAAAAAACAATACTACTTTTAACTTCACACACAGGATGAAAGTTGAATGGCCCTGCCATCCTCTCTTCTTTTGCAATACAGCTCACAGATAGGTCTTGGTGTGTCTCATTTAAAATCACAGTCAGCCCGAGCCTTCAGCTTTTCATATTTAGTTTCTGTCATGTTTTTCCTATTCATGACATGAACCATAAACCCCTATCTAACTTCTAGTCTCATGGCATCTAAAAGTAATCTTTGATCTGACTCCCATGGGCTCCTATTGCTACTGAAACATTTGTTGTTAACATATTTTTTGTATGGCAATGTTCTTCAAAAATCCCCTTGAACACCGAAAAAGCATGAAACAAATTAACTGTTTTGGTAGGATATTTTACTGGAAGACTTGAACACACTGTTAAATAAACTCAGATCTGCTAAACATCGATGTTACAACACTGGTTTGTAAAGGAATTTCAATATCAACATCTCAAAGCTGAGGATCTATCGACAGATCACTGTTTCCATAAACAGGATAATGCTGCTGGCATCCTCCTTTGGGGATTTAAATGTTCCTGCCTTACTGCTTCCACTCGTGGCCACAAGTCATTTGCTACCTATGACCTGAAAGCCAAACCTTTCTGAGTTAACCTTGCTCTGATCTTACTTCAGCTTTTATGACAAAGCTTCAGTAAGTTTTGCCAGTTAACATTTACCTTTCATATTGTTTATTTTATTTTCCCATTTCTTCTCAAATTTGTCTTGCAGCATTTCCACAATGCAGTTATTTTAATGTAAAAAGTAGTTAATTTCATGCACATTTTCAGAGAATTCCCCTGAAATCACACTGCTGACAGGGAAGGAAAGGGCCAGGCAGTGAAGGCCAGCATCAGCCTCTCTCTGACCTAAGCAACAGGGACCTCTCCTGCAAGTATTTTGCTCCCTAATGATGGTGCAACCCCATGGCTCTCATGCTTCCTAAGAATGAGTAAAAATGTAAGTTACATCAACATCAGAAGGGCAACTCCAGCCCGAAGGTGTTGCAGTTAAAGGTAAGAGGGTATAGAGTCTGACCAAACATGTGTCCCTTGAATCATTTGTATCTCAGCTTGGAGTGCAAACAAAACAGTAACTGACAGCCTGCAAGAGAAACAGGGCTTAGAAATGCAGAATTCAACTAACACCACTGCAGTCATTTCAGACATGCATTTTGCCATGTATTTAGACACAGTAAATTGAAAGGGAAAAGGAAGTCATCCTGTTAAAAAATTCCTTCAACTATTTGACTTCCCAACAGCAAAGATGCTGTAAAACTGGGTACTGACATTTACAGCTCACACAAGATTGATTAAAGCATCAGGAAATAAAACTTCATAATTAGTTCTGGAAAAGCTGCAGGTGCCAAATTGCTATTTACAGACTGAGGGGATGTAAAATTTTAAAATTAAAGATTGTTATGCATCACCTACAAGGAGACAGAAGGAGAAATATGCCTCTAACTCAAAGAAAATAATACTCAAACATCAGAGAAAGGTAACTGAAACTTGGATTAGGATAGGTTTGTTAACTTTTTCATGGAATTTCAATAGAGAGGATGTACCACCTCCAGAAGCCCCCAAATCTAAGGAGCTACAAGATTTTCCAAAGTCCTGATGTCCTCCTTCCCATCTTACTTCTTTGGCAGCAAATGGTCCTTACTGCCAAGCATAGCTCTACATACACACAGAAGCAGATGCACACCACACTTCGTATCGACTCAAACTTCAGTGCTTTAATTCGGTCTAAAGTACCTTTTCTCTAAGCCAATTGTTGAAACTAATGCTCATCACAGAAATATAGGTAAGAACAATGGAATTAAGAGAAATGAAAGAAGCATTCTGTCTTGGAAAAAGAACAAAATGAAATGAGTGCTCCAAATGGATTTGAAAGAAAATTGCTGTAATTTTAAAAATTGTATTAACTCGCTGTGTTCTACATAATGGTTCTGCAGCCATTACCGCCTGGTTTAGAGCTCCATTTTCCTATTTTCTATCTGTGTTACTCATTATTTGTGCTATTTATACAACCTATATTGACAACCACTCTATTTAATATACATAAATATCTTGACTAACAAGATGGCAAAGGAGGGTAGGGGAATGTAATATCCCTATTGAGTAAAATTCTTTAGTGTGTCAACAAGTACAACAGTCATTTATTTAGGACAAAGTCCCCATTCTGGACAATATGCTATTTCTTCTTTTCAGGTCACACTGATTATCCATGCCTAGTTCCTAAACCAGTTCCTCTATTAACATTGCTTAAGATTAAAAAATCAAGTATTTCCAAGTAAATAAAAACCCCTCATACTCCAATTAGCTCACAGGTGGCTTCCCACAGGGTCACTTTGCACAGTTCATTGGGACACTTCCCTCATTCCTTGTTTGTTACAGGGAGTGCTCACCCTTTTCTTTAAAGATTTCAGTTCTCACTGCTGTATTACCCATTTGTATCTCATCTGACTGCCAAACATGGAATCTGAAAGGGAGAAAACCTAAGCATTTCAGTCAGTCTCTTCAAAACATCCTTTCAGAATTTCATACAAATAAGTCCTTCCTGGGCTATTTGGTGAGGGCAGTCAAATAATGCTCAATTATTTTTGCTTTAACTATTCACAAATTCTTGATGTAAGAATTGTATGAACTTTATAGCCTGAAATAGCTTCCACAATTCTGAATTGCAAATTATTTAAATGGAATTTGTCTGGAGCAGGTTGGTTTCATTATCTGAAGTTGAGACATGCATCACAGGCTGGGAGTAGTAGGTCTTGAATTTAAAACCTCTTTCAAATTGACGAGTTCCTCTGCTGTAATCAAAAGAACAGCAGGTATACTTTTTATCCAAATGACTTGAATTACCACGGGAAAATGTGATGAGGGTTTCTTACATGGATTAGATACTTTAGGTTTAGCACATCCAGAACAAGCACGTCTCCATTTTCTAGCCTTGAGAGCCAGTGGCATTCTCCACTACCACAACTGCTCACCCAAGCAAAAACCTGATTCACAACCCACTCTTTTGAACTCATTCAATTCCTCCCTGGGCAAAAGTATCAAGCCAATATATGTCAGAAAACAAACAAACAAAAAACTTTATGCCGTTTTAAAATACAAGATTCCACTAAAAAAAAAGAAAACACAAAACCCCCACCACAACCAAAACCCCAACAAGTACAGAAGATAAGCAGTTCAGAAGAGCAGCTTGGCAGTAATAAATCAAAATGCAAGCACAAAGTAAGGACCTGCCAATGGAAGGGAGAGAAAGTACTTTCAGGGGAAAAAACCTGAGTATACTGGACAAAGAAATAAATTGCTAATACTGAAGAAGGAAAACCCATTTACTTTGAAGAATGTTCTTTTTCAAGGTTTGCATCTTTTCAGCAATTAATCAAGATATCTGCTTACTTACAGCATTTCCATAGCCCACATATGTTTCTACTGAATTAAAGAGAGTAACTGAAGTAAAGTAGCATTCTATTATTATATTTTGTTTACATTTATGATGTTGTCAGTGCAGGAGTTTTTGCTCAGCATATAAAAAGGGGGAAATACCAAGATTTTTAACTATTGAGGAGATTCTGTCATTGCCAGAATCCAAACGGGGCAGTGAAAAAACAGAAAGAACACAAACAACCAAAACTCAGAGAAAAACCAAAGAACTTTATTCTAACTGAAACAATTTTTATTCTCTTGCTCCTGAAGTATTGCTACCATCATCTAGAGCTTCCTATACATCATCTTATTTAAGCTTCCTACTGAGATTTACATATTTATACATCTAAAAAGCAGCTTGTCAGGATAGTAAAACACCATGTGTGTGAACAGCAAGGAAAACAGAAGGACCATACCTAGGGAATCCCAATTGCTGAAGCAGAAGGTGGGCTCCTCCTGGACTTGGGAAAACAGAGGTGCCTGGAGATCAGGATATGGGCTCAGACAACTGGTGAGCTGGTGTGAGGTGCAGGCCTGGCCATGTGGGCTGGCAGCAGGAGCAGCTACAGAACTGCAGCAGCTTCTGGAAGGGCCTGGATGTCTGAGGAACTGGAAAGGAACTTGTAGTTACAAGATCCTTATGTGGCAAACTGCAGGGGAAAGGAGGGAGAGCAGCGACCGAGCTGTGGCCTCACCTTCCAGCTGTGTGTCACCACTGGCACAGCGAGGGCACAGCAGTGCCCACCAGGGGGAAGGGGCTCAGGTGGGTCTGAGAAACCCAATTGCTGCTTGTGCCCCGTGCCCAGGAGCAGGGGATGGGGCTGGGGATGGAACAGGGGATGCAGCTGGCAGCTGGGGATGCAGCAGGGGATGCAGCTGGGGATGCAGCAGGGGATGCAGCAGGGGATGCAGCAGGCAGGCTGCACACAGGCAGCCCCAGCTCTGCTTTAGTCAGGGCACTCAAATCCATGTTTCTGCTGCTTTTGACGTTTCCACCCCAACCTGCCCCAAGGTGCAATCAAATACTCCATTTGCACACTCACCCCGTTCAATTAAAGCGCAGACAGCCCCGCAGACACACAGCTGGCCATGTCTGTGCCCGGCTCTGTGCCTGGACAGAGGACAGAGCTGTGCAGGGGCGGGTCCCACCAGTCTCTCCCCTGAGCCTGCTCAGCCCCAGGCACCGCAGCAGCCCCGGCTGGGCCCGCAGGGACCCCAGCCCAGCCACGGGAGTGAGCGGGCCGCACACCGGCCCAAATCGCCTCCCCCCCGTCAAACAGCGCCCAGAACACAGGCAAAGTGCCCCCAGAGCTGCTGCAGCGCTGGCTTGTAAAGACATGAGGCGGTAAGACAAGACCCTCCGAGGAAAGGAGCGGTGAGGGCAGCGCCTCCCTCAGCAGCGCCGAGGGGGGAAGGTGTGAGGGGCGGCCGCGGCTCGTCCTGCCCGCTCCGTGCTTTGGGAAACAGCCGAAAGGGCCCATCTCCTCCCGGGCTGTGCCGGGGCTCCCGGCAGCTCTCTCGGGAACCCACAGAGCCGGGACGGAAAGGCGGCCGGTCCTGCTGTGCCCGCCCAGGGCCGTGAGCTGGGGATGATCCCACCTGAGGGGCGAGGAGGAGCCGCCCCTGCTCTGCCCACCTGAGGACCGAGGAGGAGCCGCCCCTGCTCTGCCCACCTGAGGACACTGGTGATGCCCCCCCCTGCTCTGCCCACCTGAGGACATTGGTGATGCCCTCCCCATTATCTGCCCACCTGAGGACATTGGTGATNTGAGGACATTGGTGATGCCCCCCCCTGCTCTGCCCACCTGAGGACACTGGTGATGCCCCCCCCTGCTCTGCCCACCTGAGGACATTGGTGATGCCCTCCCCATTATCTGCCCACCTGAGGACATTGGTGATGCCCCCCCCTGCTCTGCCCACCTGAGGACAGGGTGGTGCCCCTGTGACACCCCTCGGGGCCCGGAGGCAGCGCTGTGGGCAGCTCCTGCTCCCCTGTGGGTGCCCCTTTGTGTCGCTGCCATATATTCCCTCCTTTCGTCGGGCCTGCCGTCCCTTCTGAGGGGGTGCTTTGGGGAAAGTTCGAGACAACATCCTCACACGAGTGACTCTGAGGCGAGGGGCAGAACCCGCTGCGGTTTGGGGTGGCCTTACTGCATCCTTCTCCTGGGCCAGAGGAGGGCGAGGAGGCGCTGGAGGGGTGAGGAGGAGTCCCTGAAGGGGTGAGGAGGAGCAGTCCCTGGAGGGGTGAGGAGGAGCAGTCCCTGGAGGTGTGAGGAGCAGTCCCTGCTGAGGAAGCACCTGGAGGAGAGGGAAGCCAAAGGACAGAGGTGAGTGCCAAGCAGGTGGGGATGGAGCAGTTCTGGTGCCCCTGGGCAGGGAGAGGGAGAGGAGGGAAAACCATGCCAGGGTTGTGAGGCCTCACAGAGCCTTTCTCGGGAGTGCAGGGATTGGGGAGTTGTGATACCCATTTGGTGGGGAACATAGAAGTTTCAAAAGATAAAATGCACACCTATGGTTTATGTGGAGAAAATAAGCAGAGCAAAATGTAGGAGCACTGATGTGTTAAAAGAGAGACTCTAAAATCTTGTAATTCCCCAGGAAGTTGATGTTTGTGTTTCCTACTTTGTAGATTTCAGCAAAGAAAAGTACTTAGCATATTTCATTTCAATGATATATAACTAAGACTATTTGAGCTATTTAACTCAAATATCACTTTCAGTGATGTTCTCTATCAGTGTAACTTGGTTTCAAAATTGGTTATTACACCTTTAAACTGTATTATCAGACTGTAATTGCCAAAGTTTTTTGTGAATGCCTACAATGGGGTTTACTGAACCAAAACTGTTTATACAGTTCTTTAGTATCAGCTGCCATGGGTATAACATTTATGGGTGCAGCAGATCCAATACTGCGGAGATCATGAAACTATAAAAGAGTAGAATTGAGCAAATTGGAAACAATTATATCAGATTATTTGGGTCTGTATTCAAACCATAGTAAGGGTGACTCTGGTATGTTGTAATTTTGGATCAAGAATGGGCTAGCTTGGTCTCTTTAATAGCCTCATGATCTATAAAAGTATTTAATTCCAACTATTTTAATTAACTTGATAACATTAACATGTTATTCAATGGCAGAAAAATTATGCTATTAGGATTACGGTTATATTTAAAATGGTGCTCATGTGAGGCTTTAAGAATACAGATGTACAGCTCAAATGTTGTGTTCTCATTAGTTGTGCAGTAGAACATGACATAGAGTAGGTATTTTGTCATTGTTAGGAACAAAATGGCTCAAGTCATAAGTAAATTGCACATTCTTATAGTAGGGGAGGGGCCATACTTGTCAGCAAAACAAAGTAACTCAGAGGAAAAAAATTGTGAATAAAAGTAGTAAGAGGAAAGCTATTACCTGTGGAAAGAAAAGAGGGGGAAATGTGACCCTCAGCTGTTTTGTTACCTGTTGGAAAAAAAACCAACACCTATATTACTACCTCCCCAAATCTGATTTTAATGGGCTACTTCCACTGGTGCAGAAATAAAGCAAGCAAAGTCATTGTCATTTCAAAGATTAATTGATTGATTTCCAACTGAAAAAAAGAAAGAAAGGAATAAAAGCAGGTTTTGTTTGAGGGCATAAGAAAGAAACTGCAGCTTGTTGGTCCATAGTGATAAAAGTCCTGGTGACCTGCTGCAGAAAGCAGTAACTTCAGTAACTTGAAATGGCATGACCACATCTGTTTACTGATACCTGGAAAATAGCTTTTGCTTCCAAAGGGCATTTAAAAAGACATTTTGCTTTGTGGGGAATATTTTAGTATCAAGAAATGAGCCAGAAAGTAATGTTCAGTTTGTGTTCATCAGTATTCTAGCAGAACCTTTCATAAGTCTGCTTTAATTTATAAAGCAATGGAACAATTTGAGAAAAGTGTATGCCCTAAATATTTTCCCCAAATTGTGACCAGGCTGAGGCAGATTCACTCTAGTTCTGTTCCAGACTCCTGATACCTCGTGTTTCTCCTTGAATGAGCGACCTGTTTGAATGAACAACTCTCAGTACAGCAATAGCAGCAGTGTTTCCCCAGGAGGAATGGAAGGGTGTGCCCATGTGGGCACTTCGTGGTGCCCTCAGCTCTCCTGTCCCTGGGCAGGCTGAGAATCACACTGAGAGCCAGGGCGCGCACAGAGCTCACACGGAGGGTCACTTCTCAGCACTTGAAGTGTTACTTTGAATGCTGAATTAAGGTTATCTTTGAGGAAATGAGGAAAAATATCCTTTAGTCATGGATGAGTTGTCTGTTTAATTTTCATTAATATCTTGATACTCTGATAAAGATTTTATTCCTCCTGATGGAGTTTCATATACACTTTTATCTCTTGTAGTCACGGTGTGAAAATCCTGCATCATGATCAGTGTATTGTAACAATTACTATCTCCCATATTAGACAAAGTTATTTTTAGGGAAGACAGAAAATGTTTGTAACATTTGTGCTAAACCTTTTGTTTAGAGTGACCTTTATCCTGATTGGTTTACATCTGATACACAGTGCTTGGTTTGAGCAGGGTGAGGAGCCTCAGTTGTGTGCTGAGAGTGACTGGGCACCAACATGGTGCAAAGGGTCCAAGGGACAGGAAAACAGCCATTACTTTTAATTGATTTATCAAAAATAGTTTTAAATTTGATATAGGCTAATGCAATAAATATGAATCCTTGTGAGTTTGGAATTCTGTTGGAGAAGCCATTTTTTTTGTATGTCTTAACAACAATATTGGAAAATGATGTTTTCCCTGCATAAAGAAAAAGGTTTTAGGCTCTGTAATCCCAAATTATGTCAAGATGTGAGAGTTTTAGCTCCAGAAAAACTTATTTTGCAGGGATTTTGTCAAAGGAGATTTTTATTTTGCATAATAAAAATCAGATCTGGGCATCCTTTTTTGCCATGGGATCTGGGAATAATTCTAACAACCTTGTGTCTGATGGCTGGACTATCTTTAGGCAATGGGGACTGTGGGATTCCAGGTTCCAGCCCTTCCCACTCCCTGCTGCAGTTCAGCCAAATCCAAAGATGCTGGATTGTGAATTTTTTTGGTAGAAATTTTATTTAATGGATGCATGTCCTGACTCTCTACCTGCTGGAAGTAATAATCTTCATTTTTGAATTTATCATAACTTATGCCAATTTCATATTTCATGGTCTAATTGGTAAAGTAATGCATCACTTTGAATAGTGAGGTCATCTTGTTTACAACAGTAGTTTATTTCCCCTGCCTTTTGACAAAAGAAAGACATGTTTACATCACTTTCCTCTTCACATAGGCATATTCTTTCCTATGATTTTTCTTTTAGCTTCAGCATCAACAGCTAAACAGACATTTAGAAGTGTAAAACCAAGGCTTGAGCCCTCTGTTTCCACTCTCACCTGGGTTTTGCCTGCTTTATTCTTCTCACTTTGATGCAAAGGGTCCTGTCAAGTAACTTCAGGCCTGATCCAAGTTTTATTTCTTAACTCCCATTGATCAGTATGGTGGAACAAAGCAAACAAATGAGGAAACCCATGAGGACAGAGTCAATCTTTTTTTTTTATTTAAATGTCAAAATGCTTTTTCCTGCCCAAACATTTAATGGGTATTACGTAGGCCTGAGAATCTTCTGATTTTTAACTTTGTCCTCTGAAAAAGCATCTAACTAATATTTCGTAAATAGATAATACAACAGAATATTTCATCTTGACTAAAACATATTGCTTGCTTCAGTCTTCAGTGGCTTTAAATATATTGGAAAAATCTGGGTGTAATCAAGCTGCATGAAAAATGTCAGTTCTTCATGGAAAAAAAGAAATGGTTATAATCAGATTTGCTCAAATTGTTTTAATTCAGAGTAATAATGTTTACCTTGCCAAATTCTAAGAACACTGTTCAGTCCTCAGTGGTGAGTAGGGTACCAGATAAGAAGGGGGAATAAATACATGAGATGCACAGTAGAAGTGGAGCCATAACTGACATCTGTCTGCATGAAATCAGCATTTAAAGCTGTCGGTAATGCAGAAGGCTATTTTGGATGCTGTGAATGGAAAAACAATTCTCTGAGAAGCAAATCTTCAGTGTCATGTGAGCAACTACTGATGGCTATAATTTCAGGGTCAGTTCAAAGTGTAGGGACTCCAAACTAAGATTGTTCTCAGTCTCTATTGAGTCCTGTGATAGAGCTTCACGCTTCAGACAGTGGGTAATTTGGCAAGCTCTGACAATGCTAACAGCTAGGGTGGATAGAATGAATTGGAAGTATCAACCTTAATTATGAATTTTCTTGCTTTTGTGAATGTTATTTTTGTAGTTTAGTGTGATCACTTCTCCTCTTACATCTGTCATGATAACTGTATAGATTAGAGATGTAAGTACAGGGGAGAAGGACATTTAGCACCATGTGTAATTGTCTTATTCAAGCTCTTTTTTGAAGGCATTCTCTCAGAAGAGCTAAAAAGCTGAACAAAGAATGCATCTGAGCTGAATTGATGTATGTGCACGTTGATTACAATTAGAAAACTTTATGGCCAGCCTATGTTAGTTGGAACTTCCACTGAAAATGATCCAATGTGAATCATTTCTGTCAATAACAGTGTACTTGAATTGTGTTAGACCATTTCCTTGATGTACAAAATTGGCATTCTTATTGTTTTAGCCATATGGAGCACGTTATCCTGAGGGAATAATGTGCTTTTAGTATGTTGCTATGTATGGTTTGTATTGGGTTTTTTGTTTGTTTGTGTTGGGTTTTTTGTTTTGTGTCTTTTTTTTTGTTTGTGTCTTTTTTTCTTTTTGTGGAAATAGATCACCTATTTCCACAAATAGATGACCTATTCACTCTGTTGCAAATCTTTTTCCATTTACAACGTTTATTGTTGGAGAATTTGCACAGGGGGTTAATGGAATAGCATATTTAATGCCTGGCAGTAAAGCCAAAGTCAGAACTGTCAAAGATGAAGCTTTTAATATCAGGGTGGCTTCCAAAACAGGATTGCTGAGAAGCTGGCTGGTCTGGCTTGATGTCCAAAACAAGCTTCTCCGAACACGACTGTGGCATCTGAGGTATAATTTGTGCCTAACTATGCTGAGAAAATCTGCTTGTTCTACTCTTGTACTACCAAAAATAGGGTTGGATGCTGCTGCTAATTACAGCTCCCTTGTATCTGTGATAAATGATCACCATACACATCAAGATGAGATGTGAGCAAGGCCCAGGACTTTGAATAACAGAAACCAGGCTATTAACTATGTTGGTAGCAATCTTATGTTTAGCTTTGAAACACATTCTTGGGGGTTTTATACCTAAAACACACATACCTACACCTGAATATTCCCACTATTCTATGTGTTGCAATAGAACAACAATAACAAAAAGGGCAGAAGGAAATTATGGATGGGGCCAGATTGCCTCTGTTTTGGCTTGATGTGGATCATTGACAGTGGCACAAGGTCTGTGTAACTCTTGTGGTTCTCTGTGTAAAGCCAGATCAAGATGATGTCATGGCTGTGATGCCATTCCATCTTCTATTCTGGCTGCTTATGCTGCAAGTGCTAGAGAAGAGGAGATCCTGCCTGAGCCTTAGGGATTCCCCACTGAGGAGGAGACATGTAGCATTTATTATTGTTTATTACCCACGTCCTCCCACCTCCACGACAGGGATAGAGTGAGGATGATCAGGTAATTTGAGCAAGAGGTCCAGTTTTCTACAACCAAGTTCAAAGACAGTTTGCTGCTCTGGTCAGCAAGCACACCCCTAAGAGGCCCAGGGCAGTGTCAGATCACAGCTCCAAAATGATCTTGTCTTCTAAACCCTACTCAGGCCATCCCTGATCATGAAAATTGTTCAGAGCCTTGGATAACTTTGAGTACACTAAGCTAGACTATGAAGTGCAGCCTCCTGGTTGCTTTGCCAGCTGCCTTTGCCACAAACCTTCCTTGTGCAGCAAGGAGTCCTGCAGGTGAGAGCCCTTCCTGTGCTGGGACAGCATGTGTGGGAGCCATCCCAAGGGGCTCCTGTGCTGTCACAGGGCATGATAAACCTCTCAGCACTGACTGCTCCATGTTAGGCAAATTCTTAGTAAATAAAAAAGGCACCAGCAATAAAAGGTGCTGTCTTACTGAGTTATCGTATTGCACAAGTGACATTAACCTCACTAAAATGTTATATTTTACAGAAAAATGCACTGCTCCTTCAAAAGAAGGAAGAAATCCCAACGACTCAAAACAGGCCTTTTTGTGGCATTATGAATGATAATGTTTTTGTTTTCCATCCCATTAGATATTCTAATGTGGTTAGAAATGCAGCTGGAAAAAAAATGCCCCAAATGGTATTGAACCCTAGAAATCAGAGTCCGCATTTTAAACACAAACTGCATACAGAACAGGGGACGAGAAGAAAAGCAAGCCCTACTTACAACACAGGCTCATATAAAGATGTCAAAATATACAGTCTTTTAAGAGTTTTTATAAAATAATTTGCTTCTAATATGGATAGTTGTTAACAAATAGTACATTAGCCTTTAGTGTTTGAGAAACATTTTTTCAAGTGTGATTCTAGGGGGAAAAAAATTAATATTAAGATGGTACTTAATAGAACCATCAATTCCAGTGATCAATGATGGTTATAAACTCAACTCCTGGTGCATTTAATAAGCAGAAAAGCATTTGTTCTTTTTGGTTAAAAAATGAGATCTAAACAAGCAGTTCCCTGTGTAGTTCTCTGTTTCCTTTAAATTTTTATATACATATGAATTCTCCAGAACTTCTATACAGCTACAGGAAGCTGTAGGAAGACCAGAAGCAATAGTGTGGCAAAAAAAGGAGAAGTGTTTGGGTGAATATGGGAGAGAGAGAGTCTGAAAATACAGAAGAGAAGTTGGTAAGACTAGAAGAGAAAATAAGAGAAAAGAGAGGAAGAAAGCCTTCCAAGCTATTTAATGAGAAAGTACTTGGAATAAAGGCTATAATAGAAAAAAAAAAAGGTCCTTCTATCAGTAGCTGTGTTCTAAACCCATAATTGCACTGCTTAGCTGGGGAGTGAAGGAAATGAACTGAATTCATTGTCTTAATGACAAACTTAGCAGATGGGCAAAATGAATACATAATAAATTGTGCTTCATTTCTTACACAGGCAGCAGTTTCATGAAATATAACAATGTTCTGCATTTTCTCCATCTGTTTCTACAAAAATAAATTTATTTCTTCTATCTTCCTTGCTCCCCCTTCAAAACATCATTTGATTTGAATATCATGTGCACTTGAAGGAAATGATCCTTGCCATAAGAGGTCTCAATCAAAGCTTTGTCATCAAAGGAAGGATGTGCCACTATGGAATTGCACCCCAAAACTGTATACAGATGCAGTTGCAGAATTTGGGATTGTTCAAATTACACCTGGAAGAACTGGGGAATTCTGTAAAACTTGGTTGGAGTTCAGCCATGCAGATAACTTCGTTTAATGCAAAACTTTTTATGGTGCCTCTTAACCTTTATATAAGTGATCTATATTCTGTTCTAGAAGATTTAGATTTTTTTTTTATTTTTTTGCATCAGTTTTACACCAGTTATTAAAAAAAAAGGCATTCCTAGTAGTTCTGAGAATCTGAATGTGTCTTAACATTTGATGCATATGACTGCTCCATAACTACTGTGGTGGTCTCCCTCCTCCCACCTTTTTTTTCCTTTAGTACAATTTAAGACAAAGTCTAGAAACAGATGTTTGCCACTGATGCTCTGCAGTAAAAACAACTCTATCTCAGATATGGTCCCATCTGTGAAGAGTTAATCACCTGAGAGTTCAGAGTTTCTCTGGGGGTTTTTCCTACCTATGGGGACTGTGAGGCTGTAGGTGCTGGGAAAGGTCTCTGACCAATACAGGAGTTCAGGGCAAATGGGCATGAAGGGCACTGCTGGGTGCAAAGGAGGGATGGGACTGCCAGTGCCATTGCAACATCCCTAGATTTCTGCTTCAGAGGCAGGTTTGACCATCTCTACTCTGCAGGTTTGATTTGTTGGAATCTAGTTCAAAAAAACCTGACTTCTGGAAAGAAAAAGCCTTGAAATATCACTTGACAAAAACTTCCTGTTTAAAGATGTTGAAGACTGAAGTACTTAAATTTGGAAAGAAATGGAGATGTATCAAGAGCATATTTATAATACAAAAACAGGAATATGTACTTTTTTCCCCCAGAATTAAATGAAAATTTGCTTATTCTCTTTCTCTGGTTCCTCTGTTCACTTGAGTGAATTTTAACGAGGTCAGAGGCTTGGCTGGTGTTTTATTAAGTACAGTGCATGGCCCTGTCTCATGGAATTCGAGAATTGTCAGAATTTCATACAGTAAGTCTATTAAATGTTTTAGTTCTCTTTTAATAATAAGGCCATAAGGAATCCAGAAGAAAAATCAGGCCTCACATTTTGATTAATTGTGTGGTAAATCAAAGGAGAAGGTGAAAAATGACCTTCACTGAGTGTGCTTTGCTTCCCCTGTGGGAAAGGGAGGAATCAAATGATGATTTATTTTTTCCCCTCACTCTACCTGAAAAGAAGAACATTCATGCAGAGAAGAGGGTTTTTTGTAGCATCTGAGAAATAATTGTGCTTTCTCATAGAAGTACATTTTAGTTTGGAATGGTTTATATTAGAGCAGCAGTTCAGTTCTGGTTGCAGACTGAGCAGTTTTTAGATAGAGGATGAGGATCACTTAACAACGGGGGAAACAGTTTGGACACTCCTTGCACACTCAGAAATGATCCTTGTGTCTTCATTGCTCATGGTGAAAAGGAAGAGGGCAAGGAACAATGAAATGGGAAGAACAGAACTATAATGTTCATATTTTTAAATTTTTTGCCATTGATCTGGGAAACAAGACAGCCCCCAAGATACTGTGGGGCCACAGTACACCCTGTATCCAAATATGATTGAGTGCAGTGGATATTTTTAATACTGCAAGATACCCCCCCCCCCCCCCCCCCCCAAAAAAAAAAAAAAATTAAAACAACATGAACATAATCTTTGACTTCTGATCCACTTCATTCTCGGTAATATCTACAGTGCAGAGACATCAGTCTGACACTGCTAGTGATCACAGGTCACATGCCAGTGTGGAGAAACCAAAGCACTCAGGAGAACTGGGCTGCCCATGGTTCTGTCTGGGTTAACTGGTGTGCCCACACCTCCTACGAGGGCTGCCAGGGGCACCACTGGGCTCTACATTGCTCTGCCCCATTTGGTTTGGGACTAGAGGATTGATGATCGTTTCTGCATTTGCTTTTGGGGTTTGGATATCATCTAGGTTTCCTAATACCGGGCTGTTCATGCCATGATCACACACACTGTGACTGCTTAGTCAGTAATTCCGTATTCAGCTTGAACTGAATGATACACTGATAACCTGAGAAACTGATGAGTTTATTTGATTCTATTCAGTTTTAATTCCTCAAATTCAGACTGTATATTTGGTACAACTGTGTTTGCAAGAACTCTATATGTAACGTACAAAGCAAGGAAATGTTGTTGTCAGATGTACTCATAGTGATTGTAGCTACAGCCTGTTGTGGTCACTCACTGTCCAAGCCAGAAAAAGTCCTGTAACAGGGAAAAAACATATTCCATAAGAGGAAGATTAGTTCTGGTCCTGCTTCTCACTATCTCAACATGGCATTACCCAGCTTTGAGAAGTCTTACAGTGGGATTTTGATGATCCACACAAGAGCCTGTGTGACTACAGAGGTTCCTCAGGACTTCAACAAAAATTGGAGCACCAGTGAGGAGGATTTGGCACTGGGACTTCTTTTTCTTTGGTTTTATTTGATTTGCAGTGTCTCAGGCATAGCAGTGTATCTCAGTTTAACATGGCTTGTCCCGTGGTCCTGAAGGGAGAAGCTGAGAGCCCGGCTGTGTGCTGAGGGCAGTGCTCTGGGGAGCGTCCTTGGACAGGCAGCGGGACTGAACTGTCTGCTCAAACACCATTCTTGGAGCCTGATAGGCCTGGGATTGGGGCACGGGCACTGCTGGCTGGGCATGCACCAGTGAAGCTCAGGCAGAGCTTTGAAATGGTAATCGCTGTCTTGGAGAGTCCCTGTCATTGCTTTATCCGCGGCATGGAACTCTGTTATTTCAAAGAAATTCGTTACGCAAATATTATCAGAACTAAAAATTTACAGGAAAAAAAATCCAACATCCTAAAGCCATTATTTTCCTTTAGAAAAAGTATGATGCAAATGTATAGTATGTATTTTATTTTTTAAATATACAGAAGCAAAAATGTTTGAAACTAAAAATTTAAAAATCCCAACTATTTTTTTTGTGATCTGCTTTACTAGTGAATAATTGCATAATGTTGCCATGTATTCTCTGTGGATCTGATGTTTATTAAGTAGTCATGCTTTCAGCATTCCTCTCTAAAAAGCCTCTGTGTTTTTGTAGATATCAAGGATGGGAAGATTTGCGAGGTTGATTTATTTGCATCCTATTCTCTTTTATCCCACTCCAGCGAACTGAACTACATTTTTCATTCCTGGGTCACAGTGACAATGGCCCTCTGAGCAAAACAGAAATTACTTTATAAGTCACAATTTGAATATTCTCATTTTTACAGTCCTTAAAACACGATAGATTTCTAGGTATTTCACTAATCAATGCTTTTCTCTGGATTGTCTGTAGGGCATTTTCTTGGCAAAATATTTTCCAAAACTGTGCGGGGTTTTCTTCTCCGATTGCTCAAGATGGAAGTGAAAGGTGAATGTAGGATATATATAATACATATTTAATGAGTATTTCCTTTCTGCCTTTTATTTTCTAATATTAAAAAGTGCAGTTCAGGTCTCATATAAGGAAAATGCAAACCACTATGTACTTTCCTGACTTTCAAGCAAGATCTTTGTATAAATTGGCATGAATAAGGTTATTAGAAATATCTTGGTTCATTCCAACTGCATCAGCTTTTTGGTTCCAGAAGTGCCAGGCACCTTATTGGAAAAATGTGAATAAGGATTAACTCCTAAGTACTTGCTAGTTCCAGAGGAGCTAATATAAATGAAATCAGCTTCTCATTGGGAAACAAGGCTTCCTTTTATTAGAAAGGAAATATTGCATATGTGTGTGTTGAGTGCAAGAGAAATGCTACACAGTGATTGTTTCCAGAGATAACCAGGGGAATACTTGTCTCTTCAGAAAGAAGCACAATCAGGGATCCCAGAACACTACTGATCTTCTGTGTGTCTGTTGAGAAAGTTGTCCTTCTTTAAGCATTTCAGTGTGGCTGTAGATAGCTGAGCTACTTTAAGAAAGTGTAAAAGAAATGTTGTATTTGTATAACACGTACTTGTACTTGCTCTGTAAGTGAAACAGCTTCTTTGATTTTACTGCTTTCATCAGTCAGAAAGGGCAATGTTTCAATGTGCACAGAATAAATCTTATCATGCACAGAATATATCTCATTTAACAACTTCCAGAGACACATTTTGTTCTTGTAGCAAATGAGCATTTTCATTTTGGTGCACATGAGTATCAGAAATTATGATGTTCACTGGCTGCTTGTTTTTTGAAACTTCCCCCTCCCCCCCCCAGCCTGTTTAGTATAATTTCAATGAACATTTCCAGATGCCATAGCACAAGACAGATACCCTTGTGCAGCTGATGTCAGAGGGGACTGAACCAAATTCATTTCAGCTACATTGGAACTCTCCTGCCTTTCCAAGAGGGCAGAGTGTACTGTAAGTCAGGCTTTGTTGCTTCAGTCTCTCTTGATAATGACTCTAATTAGTGTTGTGATAATTAGATACAGATGGTTTGCAGGTGGGGAATGCCAGGCTTCATCTTTTCTAAATTGCTCAATGTGTCACCTGTTTCACAAAATGCAGAAGCCATAGGGCCCTGAACAAAAGCCTGATGATACACTGAAGAGACTCCACTGCATGGGCATTTAGAATAAACCACAAGTTCCACTGTGTTTTTGATAGCAATATCTCCTCTGCAGAGCAACTTGTGCAATGTGAACATTCAGAACTGTGTGAAAACATCATCTTGAGAAGAAGTGGAGTTCTAGGCCAGTTATATTTATGTGATCTTCCTCTAATTGTAGCATTTCTCCTCTGCCCCTCAGTCCTGGGGAAAACCTTTCCTCCTGCTCATTGGCATCTTTCACAAGCTGGTAAACTACTTGGTCCAAAACACACAAAGGATTACATAAAAATCATCTTCAGAATAGTTTCCCATGGAAATTGTTCTGTATTTCATGTATCTTTTAGGCACTTAAATCAGTGACTTTACTAATTGGGATGTTTCGGGTAACGGTGGTGACAGAATTCCAGTGAGAAGATTTCCACTGTCTCTGGAGGCAGGAGGAGGAAAAAGACAAAGCTATTGTATCCAAGTCCCTACTTCATTTCCTGAGACAAAGCAATTTCCATTTCAGTTGTGTTTTGTGCAAAGAAAATGTGTTTATATGTGTTGCTTATCAGATGTGAATTTATAAACAAGGTAAAGTGCAAAAAAGAAGTGCTGTCCTGGAAAAGAGTACATTTCTGATATTCTTGCTTGAAAGGAATTCAGTGATGGAGAAAATTTAAACCCAACCCTTGTGTACATCAAAGCTTCTATTCAGGGCACTCCTCAGCCACACCAGAACAAGTTTTCTCTTGTAAAATAGCATTTTAAAAGTTAATTTCATTTTCTAAACACTAACCTGATTAAGCTTCTCAATGCTGATTTATATAGTTTGGTTTGTAATTTATTTTTTGTGTGTGTCCAAAATTGCCACTTCCTGGAAGGCCACACTTTGCAGAATTCATTGGTGTCAAGTCCAGTGCTTCAGCACGGCCTTTAAGCTTCAGTGCTTGCTCTGTTCCTTGCCAGTGTGTGCTGGCAGGATCCAGCTCTTTGGCAGTGAAATGACTTCATGGTACCAGCAAAGAACATGTAAAAATAAGGGAAAAAAATTTAAATGACTACTAAATATCTATGACATGATTAAGTGCTTGCAGTAGTTTTTAAAGACAGATGTAGAATATTGAAGATCTGTCTTCTTGGCCTTAGGAACTGAGCCATCTGTAACCATCCCTACCAGTACCTAAATGCCAAAAATTCCAGCTCAAGAAATGAATTTCAACCCATCTACTGCAGGTCTACATGTACATCTGTATTAGCACACTGGGAGTTGGTGGGGGGTACAGATGAGCACTCTTATAAAGAGTTTGCAGTTATAACTGGTTTATGGCCAATCCCAGTGTTGAGTAATATTTATCTCTACTAAGCTCTTTGTATTTTCATGTTCTATTTGAAATACCAAAGATGCACAAATCCTACTGCTCTTTTCTTGTTCCTTAAAAGCCACTTGTTATTTTCTGTTCTTAAATACACAAGCATGGTGAGAAGTGAATTTGGGATAAGCTTGTCTGAACTACAACTGCCTTGGTTGTGATGCTTTGGACTTTTGATATTGCAAAGCCCTTTTTCCTTGTTTCTGGCTTTATATGGGAGATAATTCTGCCTTGATTATCCTCTTGAAATGGCTAAGTATTCTTGTCACAAGACAGTCAGATGCAAGGAGGTCTTGCACCAAGATAATATTTCTGCCAAAAGGCAGTATTTTGACAGATGGACTTCTCATTAGAGATTCGTGTCACATCTGCCAGGGCTGTCACCTTTGGATGAGGACTGCAATTCCGTTCTGGCTGCAGATAATTGCTGCCTCACCAGGCACAACGGCGGCATCAGAGAGCAGGAGTCAGAACTTGTCAGGTGCTTCTCCCTCTGTATTATTCCCTCTCCCCTCTTGGCTATTGCAAACACCAAGAAATTATGCAAATTCAGATGCATTTATACAACTTTATATAAACCAAACATTTTTAAAAGTTCAGAAGTTTAGATAATGGCAGGTATGATTGCAATCTAAATAACAGGGCCTCATGGTGGCAATAGGAAACCTTTATCTTGCTCCTTGCTTTACCAAGAACTTTGTTCACTTGTATGAGACTTTCACTTCTGTTCCTCTTGTCATAATACCAGTTTCTCATGCCTGGACTCTCCTACGTGTATGTCTGTGATGGAGACATTGCTGTTGCCACCCTGTGACGTGGCTGTGCCCAGGCTTGGGGGTGCATGGATCCTCTCTGTTTGTCCATCTGTCTGGCTGGAATTGCAGCTGGAAACTCACTCTGAACTATTTGAATATTAATTCAACTTCGTCACAGATTTCGCAGCTTGCACTGAGCTGACTGCTCCTGTAGCACCAGTTTGTTACTGGTGTCTAAGCAACCCAGTTTAAAGCTAACTGCACCGTTTCATTTAACAAGGCTCTCCACTTATCAATGTGTTAAGTCCAGACCTTGCTTATTGTTGTGTACTTAATAAATAGCAGTGATATCCCAGGCTTAGGTGGATTGAAAGTTTGTGCTTTTATTACAGATTCAGTAGTCCCTCTTGCAGAATAAATGTCAAGTCATATTGTGGATTTTGCTGCAACAGCTATGAAACCACTGCTTCTTCAGTCCTTGATACAGACAAAACTAATATAAGTTCCCCTTTGGGGATGTGTTTGCTTTGAAATACAAATATGGTTTGGTTTTCTATGCATTTCGTGAATAGGGTTTTAGGAAGGTTTTGGGGTTCTTTTAGCCACTATTTATATTATTACCAATACCTTTTCATTTACTCTCCCTCTATGATACTAAGAATATCTTATTCCTCCACCATAGATGTTTTTCAAGGTTAAAAAAGAAGTGTAAAGTGTCTTTAAAGCATTCTCCATTATGTTGCAAGGTGGTCCAGGAAGACACTATTATCCTTGGGAAATGTAGAAGCTTAAAAATAAGCATTGATTTGGCAGGAGTTATAACCTAATTTATTTTATCCTGTACTAAATTTCCTCGTGCAGCTGGCTGATCAGCTGTGGCCTGATGATGCCTGAGAGGCACAGTGCTGTGCGATGGACCATATTTCCATCTCTTCCTTGACTCTCTTCACTGTCTTTTAGAATCCTCTTTTTGCTCCTGGGGGACAGAGAAATGGCTATTCTTTTGTTTTGGAATGAATGTGCCTCTCCTTGGGCTCCCGTGCGAGAACTAGACATTAGAGGATGTAACACAGGGATGTCAAGAAACCTGTAAACCTCCTAATTAGACATGTCTTAAGTGTGAAACAATCAGAGGTGGGGCTGTGCCCAGCTCCCGGGAGCAGGCAGATAGAGAAGCTGCTGTTTCACCACTTCATTATCACCCAGTGCACTGAAGAGGGAAACTCTGATGTCACCCAGTTGCTATAGCAACGCCATCCTTGCTTATCTCTGTTTCTCTGGCAACAATCCCTGACTTTCTGCTATATTCACACTCTCTTTGTTACTATAAAATTCCTTCATCGTGGTTTATATGCTCACTCACTTCAGGTCATTCCTTAGAACCAGACTGTGTCTTCCTTATACAAAGAATTACTGGACTGTTATCATCTCACATTAATTTTGGTGGCTTTTGAAACTGAAAAAGAAAACCAAGCCATTTAGGAGACTATAGAGAGGCATGGTAAATTAAAATTCCTTTTGTGGTCTGTAGGATTCATTTAAGGCTGTAGGGTCTGGGTTTCTTTTGGGAATTACCCCGGTTTGAAGTTAGAGACCCGGGAGTCCTTAGGAGAGTTTAATGTCTGATATCACAAGGTACTTGAGGAAAGCAGCCAGAAGTGATACTTACAGGCTGGGATTCTGTGAAGACTTCCAGTGTGTGCAGAATCAATTACAAGATAAGAATCTTTATACAGAAGTTTAGATTTGTAACATATTTTAAGATAGAAGGGGCCTCCAGAGTTCCCCATCTGTTCCAACCCTTTGTTCAAAGCAGATCTAATCAGATCAGGCTACCCAGAGAAAAAATGCAGCTCTGTTTTGAACACCTTCAAGAATGGATCTTTCATAACCTCTCTGTGTGACTGTTCCAGTATTTGACCACTATTATTTAAAAAGAGTGAAAAAAGGAATTTTCAGTGTTCCAACTCGTGTCTGTTGCTTTGCACCTCCTGTTCATTTGTTTGTTCTGCACATGCAAGAGGAGTTCATCTCTGTTGTCTTAGCACCCTCCTCCCCTCTCGCTGCCTCCCTGACCATCACTGTGGCCCTCCAGTGAACTCACTCCAGTGTAACTTGGGATCCGAAGGCAAAGCTGGGATCACTCTCCCCTTCTCTATTTTCTTTTTAGTTACAGTGGAGGATCTTGTTCAAGGAATTAGGGGAATGACAGCAGTGGAAAGAAGGAGGGGGAAGAAAGTAATTAATACCAACGTAGAATTTTCAGAACAAGTTAAATATTTTCCTTTCTATGGCTAATAGGTTGATAACAGTGTTCCATAACTGAGTATTAATATTCATGAGGATCTCTTGGTAATTATCTGATTTGGTAGCTGAGGGGAAGGTGAAGGATCTTGCTATTGTTGGTAGTATCTGCTTTGGTCACCCCTTCTCAACGACCCATTTGAACAGTTATAGAAAAAATACCCATGCTAACATTCATGTGAGTCTTCCAGGTAAGTGTTCCTGTTCACTTCAGTGAAGATTTAGCAGCCAGAGTTCTACAAGTAGAATTACAGTCTGCATTGCGTTGTGTTTCTGCAGAGACAGACATGTTTATGTTCATGTAATACATGGCAATATTAATCATTGGGGAAGTAAAGGGACTATTCCTGAAGTTCTTATTCTCAGCTTTTACATTAGCTCTTCTCAGATTTATGGATACTGCATATTTATGTGTTGTGTCAGCACTGGAGCAGTTTATCATTTAACACTTATCTCACTGAAGAGTAATTTGCTTTCTCAATATTAGGTAATTTTTGAAATGCTTGTATATAATAAAATCCATTCACTATAAATTTATTAAAAAATTTTGAATGAGCTTCAAAATCAATTACTTTGCTTTAGGCAGAGTAACTACTTTGTCATTTCTATTGTTATTGCTCTCTGGTGTTTCAGTATTCTACCACTGTCTGTACAGTCACTGTGGCCTCATGATGATGTACAGGAGGTATAGAATCAGAGAATCATTTTGGTTGGAAAAGACCTTTAAGACTGAGTCCAACCACTAACCCAGCACTGCCAAGCCCACGTGCCACAGCTGTATGTATTTTAAGCACTTCTGGGGATGGTGACTGGCACTGCCCTGCACAGTCTGCTCCAATGCTTGACAACCCTTTCAGCAAAGAAATTTTCCCCAATATTCAACCTAAACCTCCCCTGGCACAGCTTGAGGCGCTTTCCTCTTACCCTGCAGTGAGAGGCCCAAAACTGAACCCAGTGTTTGAGGTGTGGCCTCACCAGAGCCCAGCACAGGGGACAGTCACTGCCCTGGTGCTGCTGTCACACTATTGCTGGTACAGGAATCAATGAAATGGGGGTTTGGTTTGTTTATTTTTTACATAAGTAGATGTTTGCTATTAGTAAATTTCTAAGTGAATTGCATCAGGGAATTTAACTACACTAGAACTCCTCTTTAAATTTAAATAGCTAAATAAAAGTTAAGGTTCCAGATAAATACAGGATAAAACCAGAATCTTTATATGGTATTGTTGACACTATCAAGTCATAATGAGCGTTTGAGGTAATTCAGCTACTTATGGAGAGATTAATATCATCTTTCCTTTAAGTTCTTTTTCATGTCATGAGAAGATGAAATGGACTGTGTTTTCCCAACTTTCATTATGGAACTAGAGATTTCCAAGAAACCAGTTAAGTACGGGATGGATATTTCTTGCTGATAAGCCAATTTGTTGTGTCATTTTTTTAGATATTTCTGTGTTCATGCCTGGTTTCTCTCTTACTGATTTATCATCCCTGACACTGGAAGAGATGTTAAGGGTATATTTGTACCCAATTACAAGAGTTATTTTTTGTAAAAAAAGTTGAGTTTGTACCAAAGAAAATCAGCTACCACCTATGTGACAAAGAGAGGAGCAGGGGAGACATTGCCTAGACTGAAATATTAACTGAAGATTTGATTTGAAATTTAAAAAAAAATAAGATTAGGCCAGGGAGAATGCAGGGGAAATGGTCTCTGGCATCCAGAGCTTGTCTTTTTAAAAATAATTACAAAAAAAGAAATAAATCTGACTCTTGCTTATTGCATTTTTTGGCCGTTGTGTGTTAGTCATTGTTCTTGAGATGGGAACAGAAATAGTAGTTGAGAAGCAAGCAGAACTTATAGTTCTAAATAGCTGTCTTGACAGTTTCTCAATAAAAAGTAATTCAACAAATTGCCAACACTTTTCCTGATCGGAGTACATAATGCAACAGATAAGTGACATCAGGCTCAGCAGGCAAGTAATCAGCATCCAGCACATAATGATCTCTGTAATTTGGAATGGCTCTGCTCTGTCACATTGGCAGTGGGTACTCATCCCGTGTCACTTTGGGTCCCTGCCCTGCAGCAAGACTTGTCAATGCAAAGACCATCCTACAGGAAAAATAAATGGCCCAATCTCTACCCTACCACCTCCACTCTTGCCATGTGTGATTAAAAGAAGTACTTGAGAATTCAAAATGCAGCCTAAAACTTAGATTTGTATTTTATGCTTCAATGAGTTATCTTTGCTATCAGAAACTTCTGAAGTATTTATTCAGTCTACGAATTTTTTGGTTTGCTGCTCTGAGTAATCAAGAAACATTCTGGTTACTTGAACTTCCTCACTCTTTCTTCCCCCATCTTTTTCTTATATATGATAAAAGGTCTCCCAGAAATTTAGCACTGTCTTAGTAAGATTTTACTTTGTGGTATGTTTCAGGTTGGGTTTTTCCAGAAGATGAATTAATATGACAGTGTGCTCTTTTCGTGCTGGGGGAGCACTGAACAGAGACCATGAAATTGGGACTGAATATGCTGTAGACTGGCAGATTAATTAATTATAACAACAGAAATAATATTTTTTTCAGTTTATACAGTTGGGACTGCATTTCTGCAGCCATAAGTAAATAATAACACTTTCATTAATTAAATAATGATTTATGCAGTGTTATCCCCAGCTTACCAGGACACCAAATACAAATTTTGCCCTGGCCTGTTCTCCTTGAAGCCATCAATGTGTGACCTTCTGAGTGGTTCCCCCCCCTTTTATTCTTTCTTCTCTTAATCTCTCTTCCTTTATTCTTTCCTTTCCCTTGTGGGTGACATAAACACTTATTTTCTGTACCTAACTGAAGTTGCATGGCGTTTGTGTTTGCTGGGTGTGACAGGGGTTCCTCACTAGAGCAGTGCTTGTTCTGGTAATCTGATGGAATGCTTTTGTGAAGGTGCATGTTTCTCTCCATAAAACCCCTTTGTCAAAACGCCTATATTCTCACCAAATCAAAAGAATTCTCCTAGAGGAAAACGTGTAGTTATTCTCCATACAGATGTGAACTCAAGGTACCAAAGCACCAAAGGCTTTACAGGGTTGGTGCGGGCAGAATCTCTTGAAGCCTGAAATGTCCAAGCACCCCGTGTGGAAGGGGAGCTGGGGGGAGCGGGGGGTACCAGAGCTGCAGGGGGCTGGGGAGGCTGGCCTGCCCATGGGGACTGAACAGCCTTCCCCTGTCACTGCTCACGAGGCCTGAGAGCAGCCTAACACCGCCCCGTGGCTGCACAGATGCTCTCCGAGCCGCGGATCAGCTCCCTCTGCTGAAAGGAAAGAGAGGTGTGAAGTACCGTGGCTGGCTGGGGATGCAGCTGCTGGGGAATGATTTATAGGACTTTATTTTTCCTGATAGAAGTGTGACTGCTCTCCTGAATGCGGATTCGGGTTGTCTGCACTTGACTGTGCTCCTCAGCGCTGAGGAACAGCGTTCCACGATTTCTTTCTCATGTCTTGCATGTGGTTTCCAAGCTGTTGGCTTGATACAGCTAAATTTTTAGTTACTTTTTGTATAAATACACCCAAATGACAATGTCTGAAAATGCTCCAGTAAGTCAGCAAGGTGGCACTTTACAGCTACTGGGTATTTCAGACCACATCATGCTGTTCATGTTACTTCAGCCTGGCAAGGTGACAGCGAAACTGTAGAGAGAAAATGTGTTGTGTAATGCCACTTTTGTTTTGCAGCATGGGAAGTCAAGACAACTCAGTTCTGTCACCTCCCTTATAGAGTTTGTGTATCTGCACAGACTTATAGAAAGCATTTTTGTAATATGCTTCAATCCAGTAAAAGAGAAAATTTGAAAAGAAAAGCAAAAGTTACTGTTGATAAATTGCTAGAGATGACTAGATGGATCAAATAAATAAGATTTGCTGGTGAAAATATGCATTTATTAAATAGTAAGAACAGCTTGAATGTGGTCTGTGTAGAGGAGGGAATCAAGGAAGGACAGGAAATAGGAAATCCTGCTGCTGATTCAGCACATGGCACCAGATGTGACAAATTCTCGGCGAGTTTTCGATTTCTAGGTCAGACTGAATCACTTGGCTGGGTTTGGTTTGCACATCTTATTGGTGACCTGCTGCTTCCATTTAGCACATACTCTAGAATGCACTTTAAAAAATCTCGCAGTTTTCCATCTGCTGTTCTCACAACAGACTTTATAGCCCTGTCATCTACGCACATCTTCCAGGGAAAAGCAGTTTCCTGCAATCTTTCCTCCTTGTCACTGCTGTGAGAAGTGTCTGCTTGGGGTTCTGCTTCTGCAACATGGGCAACACAGGCGTTCTCAAATCAGCTCCCCTTTTGGGGCTGTTGGGATTTTTAAGACCTCTTTACTGGTCAAGGAAATGCAATGTTAAATGTTTTTATTACCAAACAGACCTGATAGTAGTTCCTGTTGTGGAAAAATCGTCACAGGCCAAAATATAGGAAGTTTTTCTGAGGAAACAGGGTGTGCAAGACACTTGAATGTCTTAGCATGCTCATTTTAGCCTCTTCTGCTCCTTGGCCACTGTTTATGTAATATTGATGCACAACACCCATTGTATGTTATTCCAATATTTTTATCAGTTTCTACATAATCTTTTAATGATGTTCATTTATAAAAATATCAATCATGTATTCGTTGTGCTACAGCAAATGTTAAACTGATTCAATTTCAACTTCTTTGCTAGGCTCTTCACTTTTCTGAAGAATTATTATAACCTACTTGTTTAGAAAATAAATTTTTATTTTAAGTAGCTTGACAAACTTGGTAGTAATCTCTCATGGTTCACTGTAATGGCAGCCATATGGAACTATAATTTCAAAGTCCCACAGATCTAATTTAGTTTTATGCTATGTTGGATTACATGTCAAAATTGTCTTCATGCCATCTGTAAGAGTTCTTACATTCTGAATTGGTTTATTGTAATTTTACAGTAGTGCTTGTTATCTAGGGATTTGTTCTTTACATCAGTTACTGACATTTGATTTCTTAAAGGCCCAAACAGCTTAATTTTTCCGATATTGTGTCTTGTAGGTCAGGCTCTAGGAATTTCCTGAAGAAATCAAAGTGACTGTAAAGATGAGTGAACGTTCATGTAAGTGAAACCCGAATTTATTTGGTTTAGCTTCATCACTTGAGAGAGTTGTTTTGCTTTGCTTGTAGCACACCAAGATCTCTTCCCTTTCATGTGTAATTGCTTGGCCTTTTCCACTGAAAATGTTTCCTGAGGATACTTACACATACTGACACGACGGACTTGTTGAAAGGGGGGAAAAGGTGCGGAGAAAGAGGAAAAGAAGTAAATAGTTGTTAAAGAAAAAGCTTTAAATGTAATTTTTGGGCATTAAAAGAGGAAGCTTTTCAAAGCCAAGGAGGTGGCAGCTGTGGCTTTCCTAGCCCTCGATTTTTCCTTATTTGCACAGTCTTCTTTGTCCTTTACACGGACGGCCCTGGTCCCTCCCTGTGCCACTGACTTCGCCACCTCTCCTGTTCCTCAGTGCAAACTGGTGTCCTGGAAGGGGCTGGGGGGAGTTCTCAGGCTCAGAACAGCAGAACTGCTGCAGGCCGTGCATTTTGGAACGCACTGGAAGGGGGAAAGTGGGAAAGCGAGAAAGCATCTCAAGTGGCTGTTTAGCAGATGCTTTAATTCTTTGTTCGTGGTCAAGGCTTTTTGTCCTTCAAATCACTGTCTCGTGTTTTCTTTCTGTATCACCATCCTCTCATCAAAGCTCCATTGAAATAAAATTCAGCACATCAGCATACCAATCGAGCAGTAAATTGCAGCACTAACATGGCAACTGGAGAACTTCCTAGTCCTTTAGCTTCTGTTTCAAGCTTTTACTTTTTTTTCTTTCTCTTCTTATGTCTGTTTTTCCCCATGTGGACTTTTAAGCAGATCCATAAAGGGGCTACCTCTGGAATGTCTCAGGGAAGATGTTGGATTTTTCCCCCGTTCACTTCTCAGTTAATTGTGTTTTATTTTGTAACTTCCCTCTACCTACAATGAAACAATTGAAGGAAAACATCGTTTAGGCAAAAGAAGATCTTGGTGTTGTCTCAGATTTCTGTGATTTGTAAAAATCATGTGTATACAGGTATATCTAAATGCAGATTAGGTACAAAACAAGCTTGGAAAGAACAAGAGAAGAGAATGAATACATAAACGTGATTTTGATAAATTACTCTCCTTCCTTCACTTAACAAGACAGATAATCCATCAGCAATATTTTGTTAAGAGAATTATGAAGCCTGCAGTCTTGATGGTTAAATGTTGCATCCTGTATTTGCTGACTTTCAGAGCATAAAGCTAAAGATATTTTGAGTTGCAGAAGCCAGGCACAAGGTAGGGATGTATCAGGCTCCTACCATATGTGTGTGGAGAGTAGAGCAAATGCATGTCCTCTTCGGTTCTTGCTGACTGATAATCAATACAAACTGCCCAATGCTATGTATGAGCTAGCAAGATTTCATCCCTAAATTCGTGGAAGATGGGAAGAAGTCTTGGGCGTTATGGGGGAGGAAAGAGAACCTGTGTCTCAGAAAGTGTGAATTGCTTATTTTGAGAAGCTTGTGAATGTTTCCCTTTCACTGGCCTTAGACCAGCCAACTATTTCCAAGACCCCCAAAGTACCGATTGAATACGCTCCCCTCACATGCCCGCAGTGCCCTGGGGCGAAGCACGTTAGTGATTCACAGCTGTCACCACCATCCCCTCCATCCCCTCCTGACACAGGCACTCCCGTGGCTGTGTCACACTGCCTGACCCCTTGGCTTCCCTGCATTGCTGCATTTCACAAGCCTCCCTTCCGCTTCTGTCTGTATTCTCTAGGCTCTAAAATCTATAGTCACACTATCTCTGAATCTTGTTTTGCTTCCTTTTAGAGGATTGTTATCAGTGTTGCTGTCTAAAGTCTTACCTGAAGCTGTACTTTTATATCTGTTTACTAAGCCCTTGTAATACTTCCTCTCTGAATATCCTCCCTGATTATTTTTCCCCTCTGAAGGAACACTTTATGCTCATTGCAGAACCAAGGAACTAACCCTTACACAGATCAGTTTAAAAAACAAATGCCTGAGGCAGAGCAAAAAGTATTCCATGATGTTGAAGGCCAGCTGCACAAGGGAGTTTGATACAGTTTGCTGTGTAATATTTCTGCACCACGACACAGTGCAAAAGATATCTTAAATAATGGCATCTTAAATAATATGCTTATTGTATATTAATGACGTATTATATGTGTGTATTTTCATATTCTGTTTAAAAATATGATTGTCTGAATGAATATGGAACATTAAAACTTCAGATAAGTAATGAAGAAAATAAAAATGAAATACCATTTTTTTATAGGTTGGTTGCTGTGTTTCTAGGTAACAAAATGGTTTTTGAGGTTTCTAGAACAGCAGAAATTGTACACCAGCATTTCTATCACGTGATAAACAGAATGTGTCTAATACATAGAAAGACACAGGTGTAATTGGATGTGATTTCCCCCACACTTGCCTTTATCACCTTACTACCCAACAAAAAATTCCTATATACTGCTCTAGACAGGCTTCCTGTGATGCTTTAGGCAGTGATTCTGCTCATGCTCCAGAAGACTTGAAACCCCAGAAAGCATACTGTTTGAATTATTACATTATCATTATTGTTGTTGTCATCATTATTTATTATTCTGTTTAGCTCAGACTCTGGTGATCTTGGAGGTTGGTAGTGAATGTGATATCAGGGTTTCATTCAGAGAATGTCAATACCATGTAAATAGTCAAATTGGCTTGAGTGTCCTAGCTAATCAATGGCAGCAGATTTTGGGGGTTCTGTGTCTGGGGGCTCAGCCTGCTGTCTGTGCTTCCCACAGGAGGTGGATTGTACCTCTTCACAAATAGTCCTGCTCCAGGACAAAGCTGGTGGAGCTGTCAGAAGTTTGTCATGGTTATATTAAAAATCAGAAAGAAGCTGAGGTACTTGAAGTGAACTTGCTGATGTCAGTGAAGCAAAGTTCCTCATCAAAGCTGCTTTGCTTTGGGGGTTTTCATTTGTGTGCCTTCTCTTATTGTTATGGTACACGGACCCTTCAGATACATGGGTTTGTTACATGATGGTGTCTGCTCTGTACAATGCAATATGGTAATGAAAGCAATGGAAAATGGTATGGAAAACAGGTAGAAAAATACTATACATGACATTACAGATGTGACTCCAAACACTTTCAAATGGAAATGTTTGCCATGGTACTGAGCGACAGTTTTGTGGGTCTGGGTGGGTATTGTTTCCCCAGGGATTTGCTGAGGCCCTTGAAGCAACTCAGCACAGTCCTTGGCACTGCTGGGGTTCATTTAAGTTAATACCATCTCAGGTAGAATGTTTCTGCCAGTCAAACCCAAGCATGTATTGGATGACTGACTTAATGAAAACTCCTGAAACTCATTAAGTGCCACATCTCCTGTATTTCAGCAAAGGCTGCAATGCAAGAAACAAAAAGCGAGTAGGTTGCCATTTGCCTACAGCATGAAAACCCCCTTATGACAAATCATTGTGCTTAGTTATACAGAAAACATCGTTCCTGCTGTGTCTTTTGATGCCAAATGTTCCCTGTGGTTGGGCACACAGGCTCTATCTTCCCACAAGTGCATCAGAGCAAATGAGCTATGACACTGCTAGCCTATTTTTAAATAAGTTCAATGTTGTCCATCTAATGAAATGCTAAAGCATACTCTGCCTGTGGGAAATGCAGGCTTTGCAGGGAAGAATAGCTAGAGACAGGCTTTGTGTGCTTTGTATTCAGAAAAGCAAACCAAAAACCAAAACCCACCAAGTAGGTGTTCGGAATGTTGCAATAAACATCTGCTGATCTATTTAAGTAAATCCTGAGTTGCTGATGTCTAATTAGAATAGGTGGCATTGATAATATTGAAGAATTATGTATTGACTGTGAAAAGCATGTTAACCACATTCTGGAATTGTAAGCATGGAAATACTTGTTGTACAAGGAAGTCAGGGGAGTGTATTGATCTGTGGATAGTAGATTAATGGCTATATGAAGATTGAAAGATCATCACTGTTTAATGTCACATGATCCTGATATCTTTGCCTGGCAACTGCTTATTCTATTTTTACTTTTTTTCATTGATCTTCTTTTATTTGAAAGTCTGCTGATAATCTGTCATAGAGCATGAGCTCATTTCTGTCACTGACTACAGAACCACGCTGATTAAAGAACTACATTCTGGCTGTAAGTGATGCAGCTGACTGATGTGCTTGGGGTCAGTTTGTAACAGCATCACAGAGAGGGTTTTCAGGGCAATTCGCAGGAGGTGATTCAATCACCATGGTTATATGCCAGTTATATTTGTGCTAGTTATATATCTTGTTTTAGGGTCCTGTCTCACCTGCTGATCATTTATATCTGTAGAGAGAAAAAGATGTCAAACTGATGCTGGATCAGCAACTCCTTAAATTTTATGTTAGGAAAAAGCAGTAGACAAAATAAAGTTTGCTCAAAAGAAATGTTATGTTCTAGTAGGTGCCCTTTTTAGAGCTTCACAGACAGAAATTACAAGAGCAGTAAGAGATTCTCACATTTATAAATATTTAAGCTTAATAGAGTTGGGGTTTTATTTGTTTGTTTTTGTTTTTGGGGTTTGTTTTTTGTTTGGTTTGTTTGTTTTTAAAGTCTGAATTACTTGAATTATATACAAAATAAATGAGAGGACTACAGGTCTCCCAAAAAGTCAGGGACATGTTTGCCTCATGTACCCATTGTGAGGAAAATTCTGTGGAATAGCAGAATTACAAAGAAGGAGGAATGAGTGATATGGGCAAGTAAATGTAGAAAACCCAGTCTTTTTGTGGGCCAGCACAGACTAAATCATTTCATGATAAGGAACTGTTATTAAGAGACTAAGAAATTCAATATTACAGCCCAGATAAGTGACCAGCATTAGAGTTTTGGGATAAATTGTTTAAAGTGTCCCTGCCCCTGGCAGGACAGCTGGAACTAGATGATCTTTAAGGTCCCTTCCAAACCAAACCATTCCATGATAATTACCTCAAATAATCTGGCTATAAGTGGGTTGAAGTTGAATGCAGACAAGAAGGGGCTGGATGCCAGAGACTGTGTCCTGAAATTTGGTCATGGCACAAATGTGACAGAGAGGGAAACAATGCCTTAGAACAATGAAGCCAACAGTAGCAGCCTGTTCTCATTGATCATTTGCTGATTAGAGAAAATTTTGCAGACAGCTTCAGATGGGTGCATTCATATTGGTACACTGGGAGTAATTAAAGCCGTGGCGTGGCAGCAACACAACCCAAGATGGGAAGTCTGGTCTCTGTTCTGCACGTAATAGCTGATATTTAGTATTGTTACACTTGCATTCCTGTCTGTCTCAGTT
Source organism: Campylorhamphus procurvoides (assembly GCA_013396655.1). Classification (NCBI taxonomy): domain Eukaryota; kingdom Metazoa; phylum Chordata; class Aves; order Passeriformes; family Dendrocolaptidae; genus Campylorhamphus; species Campylorhamphus procurvoides. Next base: position 34,809 of record WBMV01009020.1, on the reverse strand, counting down.
GTATTCGTTATTGAGGCAGCTGGACGAGGTGGTTCATGGGAAGCCTGTGGCCTGTGGAAATCAGACCCGCATTCTGAAGAGCAGACACTTGAATTGCTGTGCTGCTCTGTCCCTGGTGCTGCAGCGACAGAAACCTCCGTGGGTGCAATCGGGTGTGCAGCAGGGCCGGGATGAGCAGCCACAGTGCAGCAGGTCAGGCCTGAGATGATGATTGCACTTCTCATCTCATTAGCACCTTTAATCCAAGAGGCACGCAGCATTTTAAACCTAAATTAATTTTTGTCATAGCTATGTGAGCCGCTCGCAGTGTGGTACTGTGGTACTGCAAATGTGGTACTGGTCCTGCATTTTGTACAAAGGAAACCAGAGGAGAAAAAGGTTAGCAAAGTAACCCAGCAAACTGCTGACCAAGCCAGAAGCCAGTCTTTTTACTCTCCTGCTCTTTAAGAACTGGCCCAATAGCTTCCAGCATGTGTTTGGAGGCCACAGAAGTGGGATTCATGCCCTCTTTGAAAATAGACTGTGACAAAATATATTCCTCTTAGCCTTTATTTCAGTTGTTAGAACCTGGATTTTCTGTCAGAAAATATTTAGGGGTCTGCAGACTGAGAGGGACTGAACAACAGTGAAGTAAGATATCCCCAAAGATAATCTGGCTAAACAAGTGTGGCTGGAATGGGTAGAGGTTTCTGAAGACAAGGGGTGAAACCAGCAGGAGAAGCAGGGGATGAGGCACAGAGCACATCTGAGAGAGGGTGTGGGTACAGAGAACAGTGGGACACTCACTACAAGAGCTGTTTTCTCCAGCAAAGGTGTGAATTTATAATTGGAACACCCGTGGAGACTAATCCTCAACTATAGTCTTTATTTATTAACATCTGGAAGTGCTTTGCTCTTGAGCCCTCCCTGCAAACTCCCAGGCACTGATAATTCTTGGATTTGGGAAAACCAGACTTCACAATATGGAGAAGCAAATAAATGAAAATAATTAAATTGGGGGAAATGGCTGGTTCAGGAAGCTAAGATAAATGCTTTTGTCTTCTCCTAAAAGATTTCCTTTAGTTGTAGGAAGGAAAAGGAAGAAAGAAGCAAGTACAGACACTTTGGTTGGTTGGTTTGCTCCAAGACCTGATTGCAAGTGTCCTCTGTGTGCTTTGAGATGAAAACATGACAATTGAATGAATCAAGTACATTGATACAAGGACAAAGGACAGTTTGGAGTGGCTGGGCAGAATATCAGTAGGCTTTTCTGTTAAATTCAAAATAAATAAATTAATAAAGGCAATTGCTGACCTGCTAATTGGCTTTGAAATGTACCTATCTGAAGGTGAAAATGCAGCTGAATTATTGGCAAAGTGAACTAGGAAAGTAGCTCTTTTCCCTTCTATGAACAGCTGCTCTGCTCCTCTGTAATCAAAAGCTAACACCAGCTTGAGGTTTTTTTCTAGCTGTGGGGTGTTCTTAATGGATTTTTTCATTATAAATTGCAGTTGTGATTTCTTATGCCAGAATAAAGGAAGTATATTCCTGTTTAGTTAGTCTGTTAGATTATGTTTCTTCCCCTCTTACTCTTTTAAGAGATGTGGAATATAAATCTAATTTTTCAGTCCCATGATAATGAATCAAGCATGTCCTATTCCAGCCTAAAGCAAACTGCCAGGAAATAAGTGTGTGTGGGAGGGGGTTGCTAATTGAAAGAGCAAACACTTTGTAGGTAACCTTATTTTGAACTGAAGTCTTTTATCTAATTCAGTTTGCTTCGGCAAAAGCTGTTTACCCATGAAGACAATCACTAAAATATAGAACATTCAATATTAACAGGCTGCCTGTTATTAAGGCTCCAGGGGAATTTTGTCCTAGGCCAGCCTAGAATTAAGGCCAGACATTGGTGATCAGCCTGTTCTAGTTTAACTGCAGCCCTAACCATGATGAATTATGTTAATCAAGGAGTGTGTGTAAATGGTATTTGAAAGCAGGTGCTGGTTGCTCTGTCTGACCTATCCAGATGCAAACTGGAGCTATGGATCCATGCCTGACATAATGCTGCTCCTGAGGTTTATGTGAAGCCTTGCTGAGCTGGGACTCGGGCCTGGCTAAACTGGAAACACCATTTCCAGCAGGTGCAGCCCCTGGGGGAAAGTGCTGCACTCTGCTCTCACTGGGGGTGGGCTGGAATATCCTTAGAGTGGGGTCCTTCTGCCGGCTCCCAACTAATGAATTTTATCATGAATCTTCAAATTGTTCCCAGTTTTGTTCTCAGCACGTAGATGTTGGACCTATGGACAATTGTTTGTGTTTTGACCTTCTACTCACATGTCTTGTATCTGAAACAGTTCACTGTCACAAAGGAAATACATGTCTTTAACTGCCAGATAAAATTTTATTGCCTTTCAATTTTTTTCTGATTCATATGAGATTGACTTGGCTTTCGTGGAGCTCTTGTTCTCTGAGCATGAACAGAAGCATATGCATTGGGTGAAGGGTTTTTTTATTTGTTTATTGTTGGGGGTCTTTTTTGATTGTAACTTGTTCTTTGCATTTCAGATTCTAGTGACTGGAAAGCTGGCAGAATATTGTCCTGTAATTTCAGTGGTTTATTCAAATAGGTGTTATTTATGGTTTCTTCTTAAAACAGCACACCTTGTTTTGAAAAATCTCATCCTCAAAATTTATCTGCAATCTGAAGTGAGGGAAATTATATACTCTATAAGGTGAAATCAAATGCAGTATGTGTTCTATAAATTTCCATTGCTGGCTAAACTGAAAATATTGCTAGTGGCTGATAAGCATTTGCTAGTTCTCCTTTTTTTCTTTGTTTTCTTTTGAAATGTGCAGTTTTCTCTCAGACTAATGTGCTTTATTGCAAAGTAATTTGTGTACACGCAGAGTTTTTATTTGACTTTTCTTTGACCTCAGCTATTCTTATGGGAAAATCACTGTTTTGGAGACTTCAGCATTTGGTGTGTTCCTCTGTTACTCAGCAGCAGTGTCCGGCCTGAGAACAGCTGCAGAAGGACTTCACTGGGTAGGACGATGTCACTGGGCATTGACATGTCACTTACTGGGGTCTTACTGGTTCATTGGTCTTTCTTAGCATCGCCCTTCTGTTGGTATCTTACTTAGGAACTCTGCTATCCCACCAAATATCAGTGTTGCACCTGAAAACATGTGAGATGTGTCCTGTGGGGAGCTTGTACAGTGTTCAGAGCACAGAGCAGTGACTCTCCTGTGCCTGGTGTGTTTGTGTCACTGCAGAAGGGATCACTGTGTCACTGGTGCTATGACCAGCTGCCTTGCTGGAGGACAAGGCAGGGAGAGAGTGGGAAAATACAAATTTCTGGCACAGGAACCAGCAGACACGGTGCTGGAGGTGAAATGAGTACAGTCTACTCCAGGCTCTATTTTTAGAGCCCCAGAAGGCCCCTCCTGATAATACAGTATATCTAAACACAAAGATCTCAGTCCCAGATTTCTAATTTCACTCTCTGGAGCGCCTGTGGACATGTGCAAAGGCTGGTTGAAATAATGGTGTTAGTGTGTTGGGTTTTTATTCACTCTATCCCAGGTAGTGACTCTGGATGGAAAAGGACACTGATCAGTGGCAGAGTGATGATCAGTGTTCCCTGGTCGGGAGCTCTGGGATGCTGCCAATTACTCAAGAATATGCTTCAGTGATGCAAAATGGAATATGAATTCTTAATTATTATTTCTCTTGGTTGCTTCTGCTTGCTTGCATCTAACTTTTAATGGCTTTATGGGAATTCTGTGCACGTGCTTCAAGGCAAAATCTGGACCTGATATGCTTTTTCTCATTTCTCCAGTGTGTTTCAGGAATGTTGGCAATGGATGGTTCTGTTGTGGGAATATGCTTGTATTTTTACCTCTTGGGTTTGTGTTCCCAAAAGGCAAAAGAAAGCTGTTCAAGTAGTGCATGAAGGATGCAAATGACAGCCTGATGTAAATTAAAGCCACTAACTGTTCTTGATGTGTTCTAGGAGACTGTTTCTGCCAGGTAGTTGCTTTTATGGGTCTCATTCGAGACCTACATTGAAGAAAGAGCTAAGCCTCTTTGTTTCTTGTTCTACAAGTTCTGGATTCTGGTACTACATACTGTTCCAGCTACGGAAGGATGCAGATTTTGAGTGGGGGACAGTGATTTCAGCTGCCCACTGCAGGTATCAGGAATTCCTAGAGCTGCAGGTCAGTGCAGCTGCACCTGCAGGGGGTTTGTAGGGGACCATTAGTTGTACCACTGCACTGACTGTGAATCTCCTTGTGCTGGGGCAGTCTGCATAAATAATCCTGGGAAAACATGCTTTATTCCTTTATTGTGATGCTTTGCCTGTTGTGATTTTAAGTCCATCAGAAAACACATACAATACATGCTCAATAAAGTGTTTGGAGTGTTTTTTTCAGTGATACTGCACTTTTAAATTGTGAAGTAACATCAGGAAAAAGTAGAAATACAAATATTCGAATATTTATTTATCTTGGAGCATTCTTCTGCCTGACACTTTGGACATATCACATAGCAGCACTCTCTACTTGTTTGTGAAGTGGAACAGGCTGAATCACCAGCCCTGGAAATGTCCAAAAGGTGTGGATGTGGCACCTGTGGATGTGGCTTAGTGGTGACTGTGGTGGCCCTGGGTTAACAGCTGCACCCGATGATATTGGAGGTCTTTTCCAACCTTAATGATTCCATGTTTACAATTTACCTATTTCAGAAGGACATAAAATGGATTGTGATGTCTCATTACTCTGTGGTGGCTGATTTAAAAAGAGGCCCATTGTAGTCTGAGTTACCACAGACCAGCCTGTGCCTGTAAGCAGAGACTGTGCCTTCCAAACAGTCACAGACACAGACCTCTGATGCAGCCTGGCCTGGCACACACAGCAAGGACAGAGATTCAGGAGTAAATTATACACCTTAAGATCTGGCTAGGATATTCCCAATATTAAAGCACCTGTTTTTAAAATAGAATTCTCCTCTAGTATTTTAATGGGATGTTTTCAACATTATGTAGAATTTTTAAGGGATTGTTTAATTATCTCCAAAAGTGTAATGAGCTGTGTGTTAGGTAAATAATTTTTCTTTGGCTCTGTCTGCTTGGTGAGGAAAGTCTGTGGGGATTTGAATTCTCTCTGTGCAATTAAGAGAAGTACCCAAGCAATTCTGTTGGCAACAGTGATGCGGGACACATCACTTGAAACTAATCTCAGGCTGTTGCTTATTGGATCTTTCCAATAGAGAGTGGGAGATTAGGTGAAACAGCTCCTTTAAATTGCTTGCCTTTTTACATTTTCAGAACAACACTCTTACTACTGCCTCCAGCTAGGCAGCTTCCTGAGAAGTGCACGGGCTTCCTGGAGGTCAAACTAGTTTAAAAGGAAGAAATCATTTTAACAAGAAGGTCTGAATATGTAATTTAACTTGAATTAAAAAAAGCTTTCTGGAGTGCAGAAGAGTTGGCCCTTCCTATCTGAAATGAACAGCATTGAGGCTGACAGGACATTTTGAGTTATCCCGTTGCAGCATTATTTCATTTGGAATACTCTGTGTTTCACTGGCATAACAGTGATCCTAATAAACTAACCTAGTAATAATGTGTAGGGCACAGAGATTCTCATGTCCACACACTCCCCTCAGCTCCCCACCCCAAACACAGGGGCGTTTTTGCTGCTTAAACAAAGCTCAACTGCTGAGAGTCTGCATTTCATAGATACTGTTTTACCTATGGATAATAAACATGGGATCGTGTTCTGTTTGTGTGCTTGTCCTCTCTGCAAGAAGGAAGTGTAAAATACTTTTCTTCCTCTTTGCCCGACCTTTTCTCTTGCCAGTGGAGCACAAGGAAACCACCTTTTAATGCTGCATGGACTGTAACAGACACAGTGTGACTGAAGGACTAATACTCCGTTTAATGGACATAAAATGAATGCCTAATGCTCTGAAAGGTGATTCTGTAATCTGCATAATTTTGACTATCTGACCAAAAGAGCAGAGAATAAAAAGATTCTGAAATTGAAGGACTTACCCCTCTTAGACGTGCAAATATTGGTTTGTTAGATTATTATTTAGGAAGGCTTTATATTAGTTTGCAACATGTAATTTGATCATCTGAGCCAGCTAGATTTGGATGACATGAAATGCTGTATGGATGTGAGATGAGGACAGACCCCTCCGAGGAGTCCTTTGCGGGGTGGGAGGTAGAGGTCAGGAAAGGAAGCACTTAATGGAATCCCAAACAGCTTTTTCCTGCTTTCTTTCTGCCACTTCAACATAATGAACAGGAATAAATAAGGTGATAAAGCTGTCTGCATCCACAGCTGTATGGCTCCTATTCCCACAGGCTCAGCAACATCAATCAAAAGTGAATTAGAGAGACACATTATATTTCTGTTGTATATCAGAGGGTTGCTCAGGCATTACCACATGCTAATTCATTTTAGCAGCTTGAAATGAGGCAAAAGTCTGGCAACAGGGTATCTGGAAACTCTGCTGTGTCCTGGATTTGTGTCCTGTGTCTTCTTCTTATTTCCATGAGGTAGCAAGGACGCTGTGGAATGAGATTTCCCTACAAAATGAATTATTCTCTGTCCTCATTTAATACTCCTCCTGTTCCTGCTATTTCTGCTCACTCCTGATGGCTGGTTGCAATCTGACCTTTCTTCTCCTGAGCCCAAAATGCAGGTTTTCACTGGTGACATGCACAAACTCTTCTGGAGCCAACAGACCATAGTACAGTTTTAGATTAAGTGGAAAAGGTTACTGCACTTCCAACTCTCTTATCCTAGCGTATTACAGTGTGCTATATCTAGATAATAAGCAAAAAAACCCTGGATTCTGGGGAGGCAGTGGAAAAACCCTGAAATAATATGTGGCAAATAGTTTAGAGTTTGGTTGCTGATCTGTAAGGTGACTTTTGGCCAGTTACTTCACCTCTGCCTTTTATTTCATCTTATCCTCTTCTGTGCTCAGTGCAGACTGTAGTTCTTTGGGCAAGAACAGTCCCCGTGTTAATGCCAAGTGTCACCTCAGCCTAGAACCAAATTCTTCCACTTTGTACAAATGAAGAGTAGATTTAGAGGAGCAAGATCAGGCTAGAGATAATTCTGGATTCAGAGTGCTGTTAACTAAATATTCATAGGAATTTCCTCATTTTATAGTGTGTTTTGGTTTGTTTTCCCACACACTAAATGTATACATGGCAAGATGCAGTCTGAGCCCCAAGGAACACTTATTCAAATTCAAATTCACATCTTAGTTCTTATAACTGGTATGTCTCCTCTGATACATGTGATCTAGCTATTTATAGGTATATACATTATCATATGGATCTATGAATATATATATATGTGTTTATATTGATGCATCCCCATTTGAGTCTCAGATTTAAGTTATGACCCGTAATTTAAAACTGTAATGGTAGAACTTAGTTTTGGCTATAAACAAGAGAAGTCTTCCAAATCCAGCAAAACACAGAGCCTTATGTTTATTTTACATGTTTCACTTTATTACAATACATTTATTTTTGCTTATAGAGAGATAAATGCTTTCTCTGAAACCATTATTGGGAGAGGTGTTTTTCTTCTCAGTGACAAATACACAGCTTGATTTTTGAGGTATGAATGCTGGTAACTGCATATCGAAACAAAAGCTTGTCTGGCTTTATACTGTATAACTTGGGTGGGACGAGGCTGTGAACATTCTTCTTCAAAAGAGAGAATTCATTTTTATTTGATCATATCAGGCAGACAATAAGAGACATTTATCTGCTTCTTTTTTTCATTATATGGTGGTTTTAAACCACAACCAAATGTTGCATTACCTGTGCTCTCTGCCACTTATTAAATCTGTCATTTTTCTGTGCATTCCTTAAGTCTTCTGATTAATTATGGAACCAATGCTTTTTATGTACACTGAATTCAGACAAGGGAGATTTTGTGATGAGAAAATGAAAAAGCTGGAATGACATTACAAGACTTCCACTGAATTTACATAAGCATTGGAAATGACAGGAGGTAAGAAACTAATTTAGGCTACTTACTTTTTAAAAACAGAGTTATATCACCTCTGAAAATGTTGATCAGGCAGTGTTCTTGCTTCAAGACAAACAAAACTGCTAGGTCCCTTAAAAGGTGTGAATTCGGTATAAAGATAAACATTTTCAGCATAGTTTTACATGTTGCAATGTAAGAAAGCAAGAAAGTGTCAGAGCACAGTGAGGTTCCCTGTCATCCTTCTTAGCATCTCATGGAAGAGCCGTCAGAGCCCAGGCTGACAGAAACCAGGGGAAGTAATCTTCGTGCTAAACCTGGGGCAAAGTTTTTAAGTAAGTTTTACCAAGGGAAAAGGTGAGCAGATGGTGGGTGGTGGAACTGCACATCCATGTCACGAAACAGCCTCTGAGTTTTCCTTTTCACTGCTCGGTTTCCTCTAACGAGAGCAGCACCCAGTGGCTGAAAAACACCCAGCTCTGGGAACAGAACAGGGTCCGGGTGTTCGGGGCGCAGGAGACAGACACTCTGTGATCATGCATGGCATAATTCCATAGCAATGGCTCTACAATTGCTGTGACTCACTTTAATGCCACACTGATTTACATAATATTTGCTGCTGAAGTACCTTCAACGTTTCTGATTGCAAACACCAAAATAAGTCTCATAGAATCTTCAGCTCAGAATCTCAAAACAAGTGGGAACAAACCCAATGCAGCTGGCAAGCACTTCAAAGTCAGTGATATTAAAAAAAAACAAAAACAAAAACTACCCCCAAAAAGTTACAGATTCTCAACATGGTTTAGGATTTGTAACTATTTTACATTAAAAAAGTTTGAAAAGTGATGTTTCAATATGAAGTATTATTTATACAGCAGCTATGTTTATAGTTTGAAAACAGTATTCACTTCAAACCTGGAATAATTTCCATCTCTCCTTCAGCTACTGTGGCATTATAATGTAAGTGCTTCTCTGTCCAGACATCATGCTTTTTTGCATCACAGAGAGACATTTTGTAAGCTGGTGCTCATCATTTCTGCAGTGGCACTCAGTCACTGTGGGTCTCCCATGAACTCAGAGTGAATGTGGGTGGTTGTACTGGGGGAAGAGTCAGAAAATGTCATTCATATCCTATTCCTTTATTTGCTTCTTTTATCTGGTATAATGGAACTTTTATTTGCTTGAGATTGTAGAGAGTCCTGCAGATTTTAGTGTAACAGCTTGTGAGAGTGAAAAGCAAGACCCTTTCAGTCTGTTTAGATTGAAAGCTTCTAACATTTTAGCAGGATAGAGGGCTAAAAACAAAAAAAAAGTCAGAAAAATCATATTCAGAACTCTTCAAAACTCACATTGACTGTCAGAAGGGCAGCTGGTGAGTTGTGAAGGTCTGACTTCACTGAAATGTCCATTCCAGTATATGTATGTGAACAGACCTGTCAGCGACTGAGAACCTGGACCCTTGTGCAAGACAGCATTTTGGGGCTGCATTAGATGCCTTTTTGAAATTAATTTGTTAATGAAGGACTATTAATAAGGAAAAAATTAGCATCTCTGAATCAACAAATCTATTTCCTTCTTCAGCCCAAGTGGGTTGTCAAAGGCTCTTTGACACTGGCTCTGTGACTCTCTAGGCTTGCCCAATTACAGTTTTGTGCAGTGTAAAGCAGCAACCATTTATTTACAGTTCTGTCGGAGGGGAATTTACATTTTGAGCAGTGGAATGGTAGCTCTTGATCTACACTTAATTAACACTGACATTGCTTGCATTTGTTCAAACTGAGCTAAACACAGAGATGTGTAATTTTTATGCCAATTAGTCCGGTCAAGTGAGGTTAGCAAATGAAAGACTGTAACTCATAAAGGAGTTGGGTGTTTGTTTATTTCTAAAAAAAAGCTTCTCACTGCTCCAGCCTCTTGCATCATTGTAGAACAAACAATGCTGATCACAAACACTGGAAAGTGCTCAACAGTAGCTGAGTTTTACACACCTGGCATCTTGGGGAAAGCAGGGGTAAGGCAACAAAGCCTCATAAATTAATGGGAGCAGGTCTTTTAATGGCTGGTGGCCAGCCAGGGGTGTATTACTGATGGTTCCATCTGGGGACAGGACTGGTAATCTCGGTAAAAGCCTGTGAATATGGAAAGGGTGAAGTTGTCAGCTTTGTTTATAAACAGAGGAAAACTAAAAACACTGGGAACAGTGGGAGAGGCTTGGATGTTCAGAGTGGCTGTGATAGTGTTTTGTCATGAGACATTGCCTCAAATTCAGCTTTGAGAATCCTCACCCACAGGAATTGCTTGGAAGCTGACATGTGGAGAATGATCATCCATGGGAAAGCAACGGACTCAGCATTCTGGGTATTTGGGGTTGAAGTTAATAAATCTGGTCTGTGCTATTTGTCAGATTGCAGACATGTATAAACTAAGGCAGACAACTGGTCTGACTCTTGTGACATAAATTGGTAGAGAAGTCCATCTCTTTGTGCGAGTGGGACTCAAGCCTATAAATGGCAAGTCCTGTGAGGAGTATCTTACATTTGTTTGTGTGCAGTCTGCTCTCTCCAGTCTGTATACAAGCAGCAGGTTCCTAGCATTTGTGTTTACCTCTTGAGGAGTCGGGGGGGTTGGTTTTTAATTGAGGAATGTTCGTTTTGTTGGAGTTCTCTTCCATAGCTGCTAATGAATTGATAAAGTAAATTAAGTGGAATATCTTTCAGATTATTAGTATGGGTAGAAAACAAAACAAACACCCCCCACAATGGTAAGCAGAAATGAAGTAAAACAGTACTGCTGGCTTTTGAGATATAAAAGGCACATTAGCTCTCTAAAAATACTGCCTCCACAGCCTTATTGTAGTTCAGAGACAGAACCAGAAAAGATGAAAACTTAAATAAAAATAAAACAAACCAAAAATCTCTATTCCTTGCACACCACCTGCTGCTCAGTCCCCAGCAACACAAATGTGCCTTGACAGTGTCTCTGGAAGACTGGAAATGAGCACGTGAGGCCTTTGCTGTTTCCTGGAGGTGGTTGTGCTGTATGTGCAGGGTGTGCCAGCCAACCCCAGAGGGGGAAGCCTCGCTGGGTTTTGGGCTGAAGTACTAAATGTCAGGAGAAGATTGGAGGTTTGCAGGGGAGGGGGCCCACCTGATCCTCTTCCAGCTGTCTGCTGAGGCTCAGAACTTGCAGAGGGGCTGAGCTGCCCTGAGGGAGGAGAAGCAAAAGTCAGAAGAAGAAATGTAATAATGGTTCTGTTTGCATGGAGTTTCCAGGCTGCCCAGCTGCACAAAGGGAATACGGTTGGAGGCTTTGCTGGTGCCAGTTTGGTTGAACAAATGTCCTGTAAATCAGGGGGAAGCCCTGGAGAGCCTTTGTTAAACCTGGTCCTCCTGTGAACTCTTGGTAGCTGCTCAAAGCATGAGTGTCCCTGTCTGGGCAGCTGCTGGCTGGCAGTGCATGGATCCCTGCTGGAAAGGGAACAGGGCACGTATTGGCACCTGGAAACCTTAAGTGAATTTTGAGCAATCAGCAGTGAATTTCACTTGGATTAAATAATTCCTCTATTTAAGAAACTTGGGCTGTATGATTTTGACTCTATGTAATTAATGCAGTTTAAGAAAAATACTATACATGAGGCATGGGCAGTGCTGCCACACTGAACACCTTTTAGTGTCATTAAAACATGGAATTACACGCAACATTGATTTGGAATTTGATTTGATGCTTCAGATAATTACAGTGGTCAGATTTCTTACTCAACTAAATTAATTTCAATTCCTTTTGAATGCTGAGTGCTCCTGCCATGCAGGGTACCTGCCGTGCCCCTCCATTTTCAATAGCTGCTTGGAGGTTTCCTGGCTGTTGGAACATCTGGAGTGTGGTTAAAAAAATAAAAAGCAATACTTTTCTTATGGTCTTTATACTGACTGTGCATTCATTGATTTTACAGTTAGTTGTGACATATATCTCTAGCTGTGTTGTACAACACACACAAATGAAAGGAGGAAAGCACATTTAAGTTTTAGTACCCTTGCACTAGTGAGAGTACTAATTCAGTACTTTTGTTATAGCCTTCCTGAATAATTAGAAGCCATAATTAATTTTAGTGCTTTTATCAGACAATAAACTGACTGAAACCCCAAAATACAAACTGTGTCTTTTGTAAAAGTGGCTTCTCGTGCTTGCAGATCGGATCATTGGTACAGTTGCTGAAGGGATCTAAACTGTCCCTTAAAAAAAGCAAAATACAAGGTAGTAAAGTAGGGGTAGAACTGTTTTTCAGTCACCCAGTATCTCTTCAAGTGAAGCAAGTTTTGAGTTTGTCTGTTTTCACACACACCTGGAGAAGACAACTCAGCTATAATTTTAAGAAGAAAAAAAATCTGATATAGTTATTGGAAAATCACCTTTTATTCATTTTGACTGTAACAGCTCGATTGAGGAAAGAAAAATGACTAATGAAAGTCAAAGGCTGCTTAAGAAGGAAGCAATACAAAAGCTCATCAAGCACAGAATTTAGCAACAGACCCCACGGCAATTTCCACGCCGTTGGAACTGCCTGTGGAGACTGCCAAGCTGCAGTAGCTACAGAAGTATTTGTCACAATTTGATGTCAAGTCTTGTGTTTTTCTGGCCTCTCTTGCTTTAAGGACATCCCATGCAGTTATTAAAAGGCAATAAACAGTGTTTTTACTGTGAATTTTTAAACGAAATATATGTATAGTAGCCACACTAGCAATCAAGTAGTAATGCTATTATAGTGAGTTTATTTCTCCATCTCATTTTTAGTAGATATTTGAATTTTAAACATAAATAGAAGTAAGACTGAGTTGAAAAAAGGCTAAGATGGAAAAAACACTTATTGCATGTCAGGGTTTTATTATGACTTGAAATATTTGCAAACAGAAAAGTGAGTTAAAAAGCAAAGCAAACCAAAAACTGAACAAACCAAACAACTGAAGCACTAATCTGAGATTGTACAGTGATAAGACAAAAGTAACACCCTTCTGTTTATTATGAAGGAAGCAATTCTAATTCCTTCCATGCAATAAGCAGGTGTAACAATACCCAATTTAGGCATCTGGCTTAGGACACCTTTAAAAACCTGTTTGAGGGAGTAGTTAGCAGAACTTGGATTGGTTCCCTGTGGGTTATCTCAGGTCACTTGTCCATGGAAAACTCTGGCTGCACTTGCTATTTCTGTATCTACTTTCTCCCTGAAGGTTTGAGCATAGAAAAATGGTACTAATGCCTTTTTTGTATTCAGAATCTCCTGTCGTGTGAACAACCTCATAATGCCTTAATAACAAAATACTGCAATGTCTTACCCTCGCAGAGTCTCTCTTACATTATTTTGTGCCCTTTCATTAGTGATGTTTTGGGAATATTGAAGTATGACAAAACACAGAAGAAAACCAGTGCAAATACTGTAATAGGGATTGTCAGAAGGGGAGAGAAGCCTGAAGAATAGCACATACCTAACCAGGCATACACTCTGCAAAACGGAACACCTGTGTGCTCTGGAGTGGTGGCGGAATGTGGGAAAGTCTCTTTGAATTTTCTAAATTCTTGCCTCACTGGGTGCTTCTGTCATGTGCTACAGCAGGGAATTTGCAGCCCCTTCAGGCTGCCATCCCTCCTAACCTGGCCTATTTCTGGCTCTTTGTTGGTACCTGTAGCACCCCGGGGAACAGGCAGCAGTGCTGCATGGGCACCCCTGTAATCACACTCTGCACAGAGGAAGACACTCGGCTACATTCAGAGAAAATGGTTTAACCAGAGCCCTTTATCCAAAAAAAGTGGGAATAATTGACAGCTTCCCATGCTGAATGTGCTTGCTATTTAAGACACTTGGTTCTACAGTTCTCAGCTTCTGATAAGCCTCTACAAAAGAATCTGCAGAACTGAAGATTAAGGATAAAAATCAAAAGCATACACTGTAAATTTCTGGACTTCAAACAAAAAGGATAATTCAAAACACTTAAAATATCTTGAAGGAATAGTACATCAACTCACTTAAACAATAATCCATCCCCCCAAGATAATAGCTTCATAGCAACTGCAATTAGCAGAAAAGAAAAAACAAGAGCTATTTTGATGAGAATAAAGAAGACTTCAAACTGTTGTAAAAAAAATCCCAGCATGAAATGGAAGGCTCACATCCAATTCAGCTGTATTATTAGGAAAAAAGGGTCATTAGACTGCCAGTGGGAGTTGTAGCAGAGAAACTCATAGGACTCTGTAAGATCTGTGGATAATGGGAAAGACAGAATCAGATGGTATACTTTATCTTTTACTGTAGTTAGAATTTATATAGAAATGCATAAAAAAGCCTTAATCCTGGCTGAGATTAAAATTATAGGAGCAGCAAACAATTTTATTATAGCTTTTACAACATCAGCATTTATAAATCACCTTTTCTACTTAATGCTATGAAAAGTAAAAGAAATGTCTTCAAGTCTTCTTGTTTTCATAAGTAAAGCAAAAAAAAAAAGGCATGAGAGTCAGAATATCAAGGATTTGATGATTTCATAGCAAAACCTACTGTCTCCACTTAGCTCTGTGACTCGTACAGGAATAATTGCAACTTAAAGCAGATTAGAGGGGCTGTTGTGGACTGAGGTTACACAGAAAGACGGCTTTACTGAGAGGGCTTTCAGCATTTTATGAAGATTAACTCAGTAAGAGGTTTTCATAGGTGGTACTTTTTAGAGTATAATAGAGAACCTGATGTAAAAGGCTGAGAGTCATGTAATCAGCTTCAGGTACCCACACTGTAGATGTCTGCACCCAAGCCTGTTATCTAAGCTGTCTTTACAATCAGTGGAAATAAGCAGACACTTCTGAAGGACTGCTCACGTTGCAGGTATTTTCTCTCAGGACAGGATAAATCTCACTTAGGCTGCCAGTTTTCTCCTCCAACTGTTAAGGAAGTCTGGATACATCTTAAGGAGGTATTCTCTGCTAACTGGAAAGAACAAGGCAGCTGTTTTACCTCTTAAATTATCAGGTGAAATAGCTGGAAACTTTAATGTCGCCTTTATGAAAAATAATTCTGCTTGGTAAGACCATGGTCACCACAGTGATTCCACAGACTAAGAGATAAGAGTACTTTCCAGCACAACAGGTTTTGTTACCCAAAAGCTTACAGTTTTACTTTAAAAAATACAGAAACCCAGATATGATCTCAATCTTCACTGGTACAATGAGAGAGAGGAGTGGACAAAGACAAGGCAGCTCAAATAGACAGCACATTTTCTACCCTGCTTTTTATTTTTATTTTCTTTAAATTGGAAAATGGGTTTGAGGAGGACTGGTATATAAAGCAGTTTTAGGACATGTCATGTAGTAAAGCTTTCTTCTACTTTATGTATAAAAAGCCTTGGCTCTATAGGTTTTGTACAAGTCTCTCTCATATCACATAGACACCATATTTTTATTGCCTTGAGTTTTGAAACATTTGTAATAACTTTTTATAGTGTTTAGTTTCACCATGTAAAACCTGCCTTTTACCCAAATCTCTCTCTCTTCCTTTAACACCTCACTTTCCATTTAATATAACTTGGTTTTCAGATTTTTGGTTTAGGTTTCTGGATAGTTTGGACATTTCTAGCATTTCCTCTACTAAACAGTGTGAAGTTTTTTTCACAGGTAGTATCAATTTAAGTCACAGAACTTAATCCTCTTTAGTTTTTGAGGTATGTCTCAGTTCCATGTAATTGGAACCAGACTCAGATGCATTTCTTGTTGCTACCTCTCTTCCTCTGGGAATAATAGATTTAGTTTCATGTGCCCCCCATGCATAAGTTGTATAGAATCATAGAATGGTTTAGGGCTGGAAGGGACATTTAAAGCTCAGCTAGTCCAACTGCCCTGCAAAGAGCAGAGACATCTTCAGCTAGAGCAGGTCCAACCTGACCTTCAGTGTTTCAAGGGATGGCGCATCTGCCACCTCTCTGGGCAACCTGTGCCGTGTTTTATGACCCCCATGATGAAAAAAAATATCTTTCTTATATTGAGCCTGAATTTACCCTCTTATAGTTTAAAATCATTAACTCTTGTCCTGTTGCAACAGACAGTGCTAAAATGTCTGTCCCCATCTTTCTGATTCAGATTTGCTTTGTTTTGTGTGGGTTTTTTTAAATACCTTTTATATAGTGGATTTGTGGCATTTCAGTAAAGTTGAGGCAGGGATATTTGGCCGAAACAAAGAATCGCTCAGTGTGATACTTAGTTTTGAATGAAAGGAAGACTCTTGTTTTTCCTCTTCCTGATGGAGTTGGTTCACAGGAGCTGCAATACAAAATTCTTTGCAGAACTGGATGAGGTCACTCTTGTGCTAATGGCAGCCAATATTAAGCATATTTTAGCACAATAACCACCCAAAAAACCCCTTTGTGTTAGTTATTCCACAGGAATGTTTTGTTAAATGTACTTATTCGTAAGTAGAGTCCTTGTTTTTGCTAAATGCTGCTGTATGGCAAGTGCTCCTTCCAGTTATTGACTAACAAATTGTAATAAATTATATATACTTGCTGAGAATGATGAGTAGGTCTATGTACAAAAATGTATTGATTTCTCCCTTCTCATCTTTGACAAAACAAAATGCCAATAGAAAGAAATGCAAAACCCAAGTTTTGTTCCGTGGAAAAATAGTTATAAATCCATTTCCCCCTCCACATTCTTCTTTTCTTTATTCTTTCTGAATTGAACTAGGAGGGCAAAATTTTTATAGATTAAAAAGTGATTTGTCATCTGTGAAATGAACCTTCAGGCTATAAAGAAAATTGCTATGGGATGATGCAATAGAGGTTTGCAAAGAGATTTACCTTGTAGATCCAAGATAATCAGTTAGCTTGCCAAAAATGTTCTTTTTATTTAATGATTTACCTTTCAAAACATTTGGGTACTTGGACATTTATACATCAGCTAATTGGTTTTTATGGTCACTGTTTTTTTTTCCTGAAAGGCACTTGCTCTTTACAAACAAACAAACATGTTTCCAGCCCTTAGGGCCGTGAAAAATGCTCAAAATCCAAAGAAACAGATGTGAAGCCATGCAGGTTGGTCTTTTCTCGAGATGAGACTGACAGAATTCAAAAGCTCTGTTCATTTCAAGAGGTATATAAATGGGAAGTTAAAAATTAGTTTTTAGTTACTTTGTTACTGCTCTTCATGGTGGATTTGTCACAGAAATATCTCTCTTCCCTTGGAAACATAACCACTTTACATTTACTTATTACTCCCTCCTTTCTACCCCAATACACCTACAGAATCTTGAGATGTATTGTGTGGTTTCTGTTCTATTTTCTATTTCAAAATAAGTTTTCCAACACGTGCATTAGCTGCTGGCAGGGGATCATCCCACCAGTAAATATCTCTGCCTGCATAAACAAGGGGCACAAAGAGGATCCCTTGTTTCTGATCCCCAGCAAGGGAGGGACCTCCCTCATCTATGCAAGAGGAAGGGAGAGCTGCAGGGATTAGAGGACAGACCCTTAGACAAAACCCTGGATTAGAGAAGACAGCTCTGCATTCATCATTGCAACTGAGCCTTCACTGGGAGGCTGTGCCCATAGTCAGGGGAGCATTTACTGACCTAGTGTGGGTTTAGCATTCCATGGAGCAAAACTATCATATCCTGCACAGATTTTGTGAGCTTTAACTCTGTGCCTTTGTCTTTTGGGTGTTAGTGTTGCAGTTGCTGGTTTTGGCATGGTCATTAAAAAGCATTGTCATCTGCCTTCTGATCTTTGCTACTTTTGCTAATATTATAGTTATAAGGAAGTATTGCCTCACAGAGATAGGCATAACCTGATCCACATGTTCCTGAGCTTTAAGGAAATTTGCACCAAATTTAGACTTCAATTTCATGTCTTTTGTTACTTCAACTATTGCATCTTCAGCCCAAGATTCACTGAAATTACGATTTCTAACAGAAAAAGACATGAGCACAGTGAGTTCTGGAAAAAAAATAAAGGAGTATAGTTATCTAAAGCTGCTAAAGGAGTATCTTAACTTCAAAACATTCTGGCTACTGCTCAGGCAAAGTTCTGCATATTTACTGAAACTCTGCATATTTTTCTTGATCTAATTCAGCTGAATCACATGAGCTTTCCTTCAACTTTCAAAATGGAACAATCAGTACTTTTCAGTGATGACCACCAGAAAAATGGGTAGAAAGGTTCTTTATGATTTCAGCTGCCCCCCAAATTTAACAATTTTAGGGCTACAGTACAGCATCTGGTCCCAAATCTTTCTGAAGACTTTAATCCTGTCTTTCCCAAATCTGAAATAAAAATTGCATGTATCAATTTGGCATGTTTAGCCACATTGCACACCTGAAGAGATTAAGAGCTTCAATGTGGAGAGTCCAAAGGGATACAAACTTATAAAACTTCTGTTTAAATGCATCCTTCTGACAGCTACTTCTGCAGGCAAGGAAGAGAAAAAGACTTTTCTCAGAACAGGTCAGCTCAGTGAATAACTAATCTATTATAAGCTGGCACAGACATGTCTCTTCTGCAGTTTGGAACTGGGTCATTCTTATTCCAAGTTTTTTGCAAGAGAAGGATGAAATCTTAAGGGAAACAAAGTGACTGTGTAACAGTGTACTCTGATTGCATCACTTTTGTGACTGATCACATTAGCATTTGCTCTGATTATTAGGAGCAACTATATAATTTGACATGCGTGCCTCTGGAGTAGCTGGATTCGTTTAATCAGTCAGAGTATAATTTTTCATTTACATTTTGAATCCCTGAATGCAGATCAGGGATTAGTCACTTTCAAAAAAGATTATGTCTAAATTTCAAAACATTTGAGGATGTTTGCTCTCACATGCATGATCAGACAAAAAAAATATAAAATTCAGTAGTTAATTCAGCATTTGGAAATAATTGAGTTCAACACTGAGTGCCAGATGCTCAGCAGCTGTAATGTGGTGTGGCTTCAGTCGTCTGAGCTCGCCCTGCTGAGCCCCGGCCCTCCTTAATGGCCTAGGAATGAATGAGGCTGCCCAAGGGCACACCAGGGCCCTGCCCAGCCTGCTGCCCAGAGCACACACTCAGGGAACCTCTGCTTTTCACTGGTTTACCAGCTCCATTCCTTAGCCTGACAGGCTGCCATGCAACTTGAGAGACAAGAGGGTAAGAAAAATATTGAAGGTGGTAACATTGGGAGCTCTTTATAAGCAGTATTACCTGCAAAAGGTGTAGGTGCTGCGTGGTTCATTAGAGGCAGACCCACCAATACCAGGAAAATAGATCCCAGAGAGTACTGTGCTCAGGAGAACACCTGGACCCACCAAAGGGATGGCAGGATGTGTGACAGGCCCCAGTGCATTGTGTCTGGGACACACGTGGGTGCAACTGAACATTGCTGCTGTGTGAGACGTGTGAGGATCAGACAGGTGCAGAAGGAATCCTGGGACACAAAGTAGGAGACTGTTTAAAGCCTTTTCTTCTGGGTAGCAGTTCTTAGGGTTAACTGTATTACTAAATTTGCTATAATAAGATTGGTTATACAATACAGTTTTGGATTCTCCTCACTTAAAAAAAAAGATAAGAATTTTACTAGTCTTTCTCTTTTATTCTTTGCTCCTTTTTCTTAATTAGCACTATAGTTGCTTGCATTTTGGTATTAATTGTAATACTTAGTTGTATCTCCATGAAGAAGAATTTCCATACCTAACTCCAGGCTGCATATTGACTGCACAATTATATCTGAAAGTAAGAGTTCAGCATTTCTGATTTTGCACAATTATATCTGAAAGTAAGAGTTCAGCATTTCTGATTTTTCATCATCTGAATAAAATCTCATGTATTTTTATTAATTGTGGCATCTGTACTCTGAAACACCACTTTGAACCATACAGATACATGACTAAAATTCAGTCCTTCATCTGGCTCTGGTGTTTTCTCTGTAAAATTGCAGCTGTTTCACGCTGTGAGATCTGTGGTATTCTCTTTCATTCTTAAATTATAGTTTTGTATGAGAAGAAATAAATTGTTGCACTTTTTAGCTTACATTTTAGACCAGAAGCACTGTTTGAAATGTTGAGCACTTACAACCCAACAAGGTATTGACTTGACATAAGCTTTCATTCAGGATACACAACGCTCAGGATTTTTTCCTCTAATAGGCCACTTTGCCTTAACAGTACAGATTTATCAGGCTGATTATTTGCCTGTTTCATCCCATTTTCACAGCCACTGGTACCCGTGCTGGTTATCTTAAGCCAATATGGGTATGGCTGCCCATTCAACATCTGCAATAAGACTGGGTTGCTCCTTATCTTTCAGCATTTCAGGATTGATGCTTATTTGAGAAATTGGAGAGTTTAGAAAACTGCATGAAAAGTTACTTGAAGAATAAGGGAATAACTTATGATATTAACTGAGTGAAATATGCATGACTTAAAGAAACACCTATGTTTTTTGCAAAGGTCGGCATGTCTTTAACAGCAAAGAGGTCATGAGTAGAATTATGAGGGGACTGCTGGTCATCTGACTAGAATAAGAAGGAGGTTTGGTTGTTTTGAAGTATCTGAAAAGCGGAGAGAAAATAATGGTTCCCCCCCCCCACCAAAAAAAATAAATCTTTGGGCCGATGTGACCTTTAACATGCCCTGAGATCAGGGTTACAGAACACAAACTGTCTGAAGAATCAAGTAGTTTTGAGACTGTTTATCATTTCATTGTGTGTCATGGTTTTTAAGACAGAGTCTGGATTTTAGAATGGTTGGAATTACGAGCTTAATTAGTTTAAGTGCTTGGAACATTTGAACTGGATGTGAATCAAGTCCTAGGTAACATATGCTGGGGAGGAGCATGGTTGGAGGAGGCATTAACATAACTCAGATCAGTGTTCTGGCTTGGTCTCCTTTGTAGGTTTTGTTTAGTTTGCTCTTTTTAGAGCAAAATTGTAAAAAGATTGTAAAAAGCCCCCGGTGATTTAGAAAACTACATTCAGAGTAATAGAACTGTGAAAAGAAATCTGTAGTGCATCAATCTCCAGATGTATTACAAAGACTTGTTCCCCTGGGAGGGAGCAAAAAATACTCTGCTTTCCTGAGACAATTTCTGACATTTTGTTCTCTTTGCCTCTTGTCATGAGAGACCACTCAGAAGAGGAAAGATCATTCCATATAAACTGTTTCAGAAACTACTGAAATGCGTACTGTTTCTGTGATATTGGGAAAACACCCCGCAGTTAAAACTGCATTCACGACTTTGAGATCAAAATTCCCTGTGCCTTAGGTAGTTGTTGCAAAGGCTATTTCCCAAAAGTACTTTGTAATCAATGTAATGCGTGTTAAAACCTCTTTATTTGTGTGCACTTATCAGTTAATGAAATTGCTGCTCTTTGAAATTCAGTTGTGAATTTAGCCATCTTCATCTGTAATCAGGCTGTAAAAGTCTCGTTGAAACATTTGCTTAATACTAAAATATCCGACAAAAAAATTAACATAAACAAAGATAATTGAACATGAGTGTTATAAAGTAGAAATGTTACAAACCATGTGGCACACTTTTAAAAGTGATGGTTTTTATCACTTTTTATGTTTATTTTTTCAAGCACATATGCTTCCACATTCACTGCTGAATATTCATTTGTTCCTGTCACTTCTATTACATTTTATTTCTTATTATAGTATTCTGTTGCTCACTAAGAGCATTAGTCAAGGCTCCCCTTCTATAATCATTGCAGTATTCTAATGAAGGAAGGTGGGAAAAAAAGCTTCAAAACCAGAAAAGTCTTGTTTAATGAAAACGCTGCATGTTAATAACTCCATGATTAGAATTATGTAATGTATATATAATCTACTTTATTTTCCTCATGTACATATTTATGCCTTTAAAACATACAGAAGTACAACTACTTCCACATGAAGTGATATTTTGCACAGAAAGTTCTGCTGTAAGTCCTCGAATGTTCTTGGTATTTTTCCCTGCGTCTAATCAGCTGTTAGAGGGAGCAGCAATACGCCCACCAAAGGTGAGCCTCCAGCACTGCTGTGAAGAGGGATCTCCATTGCCTGCGCTCTGTGTTTGCACACTGGGGGTGCAGAGCAGGGCCTAGCCAGGGCTGGGGGGCTCTGTGGGGCTCCAGCACTGCTGTGAAGAGGGATCTCCATTGCCTGCGCTCTGTGTTTGCACACTGGGGGTGCAGAGCAGGGCCTAGCCAGGGCTGGGGGGCTCTGTGGGGCTCCAGCACTGTGGCATGATGGGAAGGCATGCCATGTAACGGTGTCCCCAGCAGTGGGGGCCTGGCCGTGGCGACGGTGGAGTGTCACGGTGTTCCATGCCTGTGACACGACGGAGAACGGGCCATGGAACGGTGTCCTCAAGAGCGGGTACCCGGCCATGGCAACCACGGCGTGTTGCTGTGTTCCATCCCTGTGACACGACGGAGGAGAAGCCAAGGCAGGTGCTCCAGGCCCGGCGTTGACACTGCAGAGCAGTTGGAGCCAGCGGTGAGTGAGGCAGGCAGGGGGAAGGCTGAGCTGGGGTAGAAGCACCGACCACCCTGCGGGGCTTCTGGGGCTGCGGGGCGGGCACGGAGAGGGAGCACCTCGGGCAGAGCAGGGGCTGCCTTTGGGGTGAGAGCTCCCTGACCTTCCCTGCTGCCTGCAGCTCCTGTTCCCCCGCCCCCCCCCCCCCCCCCCC
>WBMV01009020.1:0-12010 GCA_013396655.1 Campylorhamphus procurvoides | reverse complement strand
CTCCAGCACTGCTGTGAAGAGGGATCTCCATTGCCTGCGCTCTGTGTTTGCACACTGGGGGTGCAGAGCAGGGCCTAGCCAGGGCTGGGGGGCTCTGTGGGGCTCCAGCACTGTGGCATGATGGGAAGGCATGCCATGTAACGGTGTCCCCAGCAGTGGGGGCCTGGCCGTGGCGACGGTGGAGTGTCACGGTGTTCCATGCCTGTGACACGACGGAGAACGGGCCATGGAACGGTGTCCTCAAGAGCGGGTACCCGGCCATGGCAACCACGGCGTGTTGCTGTGTTNCACTGAGCCCCTTCTCTCCCCCCTCCTCCAGACCATGGCTGCAACCTTCGCCAAAGTCCTGGCGGTGCTGAGCATCTTGCGGTTGGTGACGAGAGTGGGTGATGAGAGAGAAGAGGCCACTCAGGAGCTCCTGCGCCAGCACGAGGAGCAGCGGAGGCAGGAGATGAACCGGCTGCTGGAGATGGAGCAGGCGCTGCAGAGGAGCCAGGAGCCACCTGCAGTCCCCGAGGAGAGCGTGCTCCTCTCTGCCTGCCCGCACTGGTGCTTCTGGGCCGCTGCCGAAATCCTCCTGGTGCTCTTTGCTGCCTTCTGGCTGCCCAGGCAGAAGAAGTCTGGCTCTGACAGCTCAGACACCGTGGAACCTCCTGCAGAGCTGAGGAGGAGGAGGAGGAGGAGTGAGAAGATGCGTGGCAGTGGCAAGCTGGATCCAATGAAGTCTTTGGATCGGCATCCTCTGTGGATGGACAGGCAGAACTTGGGGAAGCAGAAGGAGAGGACAAGATGCATCTGACAAGGCCTTCCCACAAAGAACTTTTAGATGCAGCTGCCTCTGGAGAATATATTGAATATTCATTCTTAGACAGCAGATGTTACCTTTCCCAAATGAGACTGTATTTTAGATGTTGAAGAAGTTTTCATTTTAAGTATAAAGTTGTTCATAGAATGTTAGTAAAATTGTTCATAGAATATTAGTAAAATTGTTCATAGAATATTTGTTAAAATTTTCATAGAATATTTGTAAAATTGTTCATAGAATATTAGTAAAATTGTTCATAGAATTTTTGTAAAATTGTTCATAGAATATTTGTTAAATTGTTCATAGAATATTTGTTAAATTGTTCATAAATAGGAAGTAGAACTTAGAGATATTAGAACAAGTTTAATGCTAACTAAATATGCTGTTTTATCCACTTAAACTCTTGTTCTTTGTCATTTTCATACTACTTTGTTCAAGACAACCTTTGTAAGCTACTTGTTGAAGTTTTCATTTTAAGTATAAAGAATGTTAGTAAAATTGTTCATACAATGTTAGTGAAATTGTTCATAGAATATCTGTTCAATTTTTCATAGAATATTTGTTCAATTTTTCATAGAATATCTGTAAAATTGTCCACAGAATATTTATTAAATTGTTCATAAATAGGAAGTAGAAGTTAGAGATATTAGAGCAGCAAGTTTAATGCTAACTAAATGTTGTATGGTTTCCACTAAAACTCTTGTTATTTGTCATTTCCATACTACTTTGTTCAAGAAACCCTTTTGTAAGCTGTAAATTAATAATATTCCTTGATTTCAAAAGTGAAATGTTTTGTGGTTTTTTTTTCCAATTCCCAAATTGTGTAGGACACTTGAGAAGGAAACAGATTAAGTAATAAAAATATTTTCTTGTACTGTCAGTCAGGTTATTTGAAGGCATCTTTAGAAGTAACATGCAGAGAACATTTTCACATCTCCAGAAATGAAGTTCTTAGGCAAAATGACTCCTCTAAGAAATTATTGAAAGGAAGCATTAATTGGGAATTTGTTTCGTGAGGACAGTCTTAATTTTTCAGATAAATGTAGACCACTGGGGAATAGATGAAATAATTGTATTTTTCCAACCCCGGGAGAGAAGTCACAGAGTGCTAATGTTGAAATGAATGGCAGGAACTGATGTTTCATGGCGTTCTTAATACCAAATGGAAAACTTTATTTTTTTCCCCCACAAAGCTTGATACTATAAAATTCTGAGCATGTGACCCCACCCCACGGTGCTTTGGTTATGAATTTATGTCTGTGACTAAGTTTTACAGCATTCTGAAGTGTTCATGCCAACCACAAGTGGGACATGGGCATCAGAGTCAGCTTGCACAGAAAGCGTTTGCAGCTCTGCTGCACTTTGGTTAGAACCACGTGCTAATTTAGCTGGCGAGACATGCAAAGGATGAATTTGGAGAACAGTCTTTCCTAGCCTTTTTCATTAGGAGTAGAGACTAGATCTTCTGGCACAGTGTTGGAGGAGGGATGCAGCAGGTTTTTACCTTCTTGTTTGTTTCTGGTTTTCTGTACAATATTACACACAACTCCTACTTGTCTTTTATATCTTAAATATATATTTCACACATTTTTTATTGTTTTCTGAGAATAACATACCAAGTTAAACAATGGGAGCAGCACAAAACTTTTGCAGGTAAGTTGTCTATATCCTTTCATTGTTAAGGGTGAAACCCAAGAAAATGTAGCAGATGAGAATAGTCTTGTGTCATCCTTGGATGAAAGGCCAACTCAAGGGAAAACAGAAGGGATTATTATGTATTTACCAAGTAAATTTTATGGTTGCCATACTGACCTTACAAATGCTAACTCTAGAAATTTCTGTGTCCTGAAGCATATAGAGGTATTTTCACTCTTCCAGACAGGGTTAACCATGCATTTTTTAATGAAAAACAATGTGAATACACCCCTGACTAATTAATGATAAGTTAAGGTCCCATTTATGGGCAATAATGGAGCCCTTCTGCCCAGTGAATCCTGCTCTGTTTCTGAGCCAACAGAGACTGCCCCCCTTGAAGAACACTGGCCCTGCACCCTCCTCATGGTGCTCCAGGGCAGGCAGGGAGTAGCAGGACAGCTCCTCCCGTTACCTGGCAAGGGTGTCATATTCTGAGGGTTTAACTCAACCTAGGTTAGGGCTAAACATTCCCTTGGCAGATAGTTAGTTAAAAAAAGGAAACTAAAGTAAGACACTATTTCATAATAATGTAGCTTTCCTGCCTGCTCTACATGCTTTGTCTTTTGAGCAGATTTTACTGCTACAGATGTTTTCCTCTACACCATTTGTGCAGTTGTACCATAAATCTCTGTATGCCCATCTTGCAGTACATATGTACATATCTATAAATGTATATATATGCTTAGCTCTCTGACAGAAATGCTTTATTGCTTGGTATTGTTATTCCTACTGTTAGTTGTTAACAAAATCCTTATTCCCTCCCAGTGGTTAGACTGGTTTAGTTTTGTGAGGTCTAGGTTTGAGACAAACAAGTATTATTTATATCTTAGTCTGGTTATGTTCTAGGGATGCATCAGACCATGCCTGAAAACTTCTGAATAGTCTGCTTTTTGTTTCTTCTGTATTCAGTTAATCTTTATACTTGGGTATTCGATATTTACTGAACAAAATAATGTTACACCATTTTTTGTCTTACTGCTCAGTTAGGATGTTCTTCTTTCTTGTCTCTGTTCCCTTTCTGTGTTTTGCTACATCCTCATCGTGCCTAAAAGCATCCCTTCAGTGTACACACTTATATTTACAAACATTGCAGAAATCCCACTGCTCCATAGCTGGCTCCCACTGCTTCTCTGTCACCACAATTCTGTTGCATTAGATGTCATATCTTTTTCCTCTGCAGAGTTTTAGATCACCTGCATATTTGATCAAGACACAATACAGCTCTTTTCAGTCTTCATAAATATTGATTATGTTAATTAAATATTAAACCAAGTAGTAAATCATAATCAAAATTAAAATATTAAATATTTATTGAAGCAGATCTAGTGTTGGTGACTCTGAGAGCACATATCCAGAAATTAGCCCCTGGCTAATGCTGTGCCATTTATAATTGTTATGGTAATGGTCCAGCAGTCAAATACATGTTTCAGACTGCTCTGGGCACATTCAAGCCACCTCATTTTAAACCTAATCCTCACTGGGAAGGCAGAAAAACACCCACCTGCCTATACTTTCCTGGTTATACTTTCTGCTCTTGGAATTAAAGAGAGTTTGGCTGAGCATCCTCCATTTTGTTTGACTGGTGGATGTTACCTGAGCTTCCAACTCTTACTCTACACTGTGTTCAGTGTTCTAAAAAGAACTGTGGCCTTTCTCTATTTTCTACTGAAAAAGTCCTGAAGGCCTGTCAGCTGACCTTGTGTGTGCAGTTAAATTGCCAGTGTCTTGGCAGGTCTGTTCTCTTACTGAGTCACCACTGAAGTCAAACCTGTAGAGGGGATTAACAGGAACTTAAAATGCAACTTCTCAAGTTAAACAAAAAAGTGAAATGCTACAAGGGTGTTCCTTGCATTTGCTGCATGTTTTCTGTAACAGGATTTTCTATATCTTTTCTGTGAAAGGTTGAATGCTGGGGGAATTTGAGCTGTAAACCAGCTGGGGCAAAATTGACACTAATTTACTAGAACATATCAATGATGCTAGAATGGAAAAAGATTATTTACACCTGTACTGTATACTTTTTCCTGTTTATGCTGCTTATTTTGATTTGAATTGTTCCTAATTTTCAACTATTCAACTGATTTTCAAATATTCAAGAAACCTATCTTAGATTATTTTCACAAAACCACCACTCAGAAGCAGAGTATAAGGAACTCACATAGTTCCCGGAAGCATTAGAAGCACAGTGTCTGGCAGGAAATTCTGCCTCTTGCCCTTTTCTGCCAAGTTTAAAGTGATAAAATGGACCTGAAACTTAGGAATCCATGTCTGAAAGTCTGAAACCATTGGTTTTTCATGGTGTGGACATCACAGGCAAATTTGAACAAAGCCCTTGATGCAACAGGCAGAGCACTGAATATGTAATAAATAAAAGTGAGCTCTCTTTTGGTGAACCAGGTCTGAGACTTTCAGATACCAAAATGAATATCCCACCTCAAGAGCTCAATTTCCCCCAAAAAATACATCATAAAACAAATAGGAATAATCTGTTGGGCTTTTTTCTCTGTAGAAGTGTTCATAGGACCTGATTTTATTAGCTTTTATTTCTGGTCTCATTTTTGTTTGCATCTGAAGATTCTATTTCACTTGAAATTGTGGTTATAACCATTAGCCTTGTACAGCTACTTATTTGAAACAGCTGATCTAACAAAAAATGAAGCTAAAAAGAATCAAAACGTTTATGTTCCTGTTAATTTTTAAATTATGCATTTGCAATATATCTGCTGTCACCATGTTTTGTCAGTTAACTAATATTTCCTGAAAAGCTTGCTTGCTGTTTCTGCTGTTCTCTTTTAATGTAGCAATTTAGAATTAAAAATAATTATCCCCTTGCTTTTCAACAATTGTACTGTAAATTATTTTAAACCTCCTGTGGAATTAAATGAGAAAGAAAAATGGTGAAATATACTGCAAATAATCCGTGTGCCGCCTACTGTTGGACATGGTGATTGATATTAAAACTATATTAAATTACATAGGCTCAACCTTTATTAATCTAGTGTAGGTACTATTTACACATATTTATGTTGAAAGAGGTGAAGCTACAGAGAATACTCCCTGCATTTGGAGTAAAGCAGTCAGGCTTTCCATCTGTTCCGACGTGGAAACTGCTCTTAAAAAATTCAAATATAGATTGTACACATTTGGGGAAAAAAGAAAGACCTCAAACAACAAAAAACCTAACAGGTACCAAAAAGAGACTGTTCTCCCTGTGCTGCCTCTTTCAGCTGCAGCCACAGATTACTCTGGAATGGGCAAGTGCACAGCAATTTCAGTGTCTTCGATTTAATTAATGGATGAGAAGAAAGCCATTGCTGTCATTAATACTTGCATGCCCAAATCAAACCTCACCAGGCTTTCTCTAACACACCTGACAGGAAAATATGCTCTTCCTTTCTAAAATAGCATATAAATAAACATGGGAAAAGCAGCATCTTCCTTCTCCTGTTCTACATTTCCATCATTTAAGGAAAAATGGCTTATGTGAAAGGCACCTGCACTGCATGTTTTGACTTTATCAATATGGATGTTTTCCAGAGGTGACTAGATAAATCAGGAGAGAGTGTTTGTCTCTCTGGTGAAAGAGAGCATAAAAGGAAACGACTGTGAGGAGAACAAAGTGGAGTAAAATGTCAAGATTTATGCAGAGGTGTGGGGAAATCAGGGGTGCTTTTCTTCTGTTGATTTGTAGTCCATTTTAGCACTCATTCAGGGGTGTGGGTTTTCTTCCTATCCTGAATAATTAATCCCCAAATAGGTGATTGATTTATAGATAGAAGTAAATTTGGTAATGTGAGTTGCTGCCTTGGATGTCATCAGGGAAGCTGCCAATTCAGTGGAAGGCTCTTTGCTCAGCACAGTTCTGGTCGTTGTTCTGTTCCTTTCATGCCTCATCATGAAGGTACAACGTCTGTCCTTAAATCTGCCATGTTTTGTATATTCTATCATAATATTCTACCAGAGGGCCAACTGGGTAAAAATGTCAAACTGTGGATGCTGTTGTGCTTAGCTAATACAATAATTTCTATGAAAAATAAAGTGATTTAAACTTAATTCATGTACACTGAAGAAATCAGCGTAAAGTAAGGAGTGTTGTCATGTACACATGATATGTTTCTGCTATGGAGATTTCAGAATTTCAGATAAGGAGGTCAGTGGATACCTGACCTGGACTTACACAACCATATTAGAGAGGAAATTGGTTCTAGTATATAACTTCCTGAAACATCCTCAGGGAATACACAGTTATGATTTCTTAGTGGCTTTAAATCAATGCAGCTGCTAGAACAATATTTGTAATACTTGGCAGCTTAAAAATATTTTTAACATGAAATTCTGGATAACATTTTGGCTAAAGACTCCATTCAGTTTGTATCATGATCAGACTGGCAGTGGAGAGCTGGGTGTCTGTGCAGCACCGACTGCCAAATGGCAGAGTCAGATACAACAGCAAAGAATGACCACAGTGAAAAGGATTACTTTACTAATTCAGAGAAAGGGAACAGCTTCTATTCAACTTTATCTTTTAATGGTTTTCCCTCTGAACAACTGAATAATGTTGATAAAATTTGGTTGAATAACTGAAAGCAGAATGGGTCATGCTTCATGTAGGGAATCATCTTGCAGATTTGAAAAGGATAAGGTAGGAAAATATTCTTGAGTTGATGGACCTACAGTGTGCAGTTAATATGGTGACAAACTGTTGGAAGCAGAGAAGAGTGACTAAATCCAGGCCAGGCAGTCTATTTAGTTGCTAAGAAGCAAAGACAAAACTCTTCACCCCCAAATTTAACTGCAATTATGTCTATGTAATAACTCTGGGCTCTGTCCCACAGTCTGTGTGGACTTTCTGTCAGGTCAAACTCTAGAATTACTCCAGAATATCTGCACGCCAGTTTTAGATGGCAGTCAGCAAATTCCATTTGAACTATGGGACACAAAATGCTCCCTCTGATAAGAGGAACATAAAAATGTGAATCTGCAGCTCCTTCAAGCTATTGCTTCATTAAAATATTGACTACAAATATAATTGAGTTTGACTTGAGAGAGTATTTTAATAAGCTGCAGCAGTAACTCCATTATTTTCTATGTTTCTCTTCTTTGGTGACAATGTTCTTGGTTTCAGGAGCAAATTTACTCCTCTTAGTTAAAAGCCAACATTTTTTCCACTTTATGAGGTTAAAAAAAATGGGCTAAGCTTACAAAACGAAGATATATGAGCCTCAAATGTGGCCCTTTCAGCTCTTTGGTTCAGTTACATTAGACTAAGGAAACATTTTTCTCTCTCACTAGCAGCTCCCTAAAATGGCTGATTGGGCAGTATGCAGATCAGAGAGAGGAAAGAGATACATTCCAGGTAGTGATGACCCTGTGTACAGCAAAACTAAGTGTCAGTGAAATTCTCTTTCGATTCCTTCAGCTGTATCCTCATCTGAGTGTTCCTCAGCACAGCTCTACTGGTGGCATTTCTTTAATTTCCCATGGAGATTTCCTGCCCTTCAGAAGTTCCTCTGAATCCTTCTTATTTTTGTGGTGGGTGTGCATCTGGTGTGAGACAGGCAAGAACCCTCTCTGCCTCATGCTATTCTAGCCCAAGTTTCAAATTGGAGCAGTAAGTTTGAATTTCTTTTTCTGTGCTGTGTACTTCCTCCCCACTCCCTTTCTTGGAGCTCAGACTATTGAATAAAAGATTCAGTTTTCAAGTTCAACTGCCCCGGTGAGGTCTGTTAGCACTTCTAAAGTGCATTTTACAATTGCTGTGAAAGAATCCCCCACAGCTTTAGAAATTTCTGAAAGGTCTCGCACTCTTTAGTCAGTAACGTGCTGCCAGCAATTCCTGGCATGTGTTTCTTGTGCTGTGCTTACATAACCAACTGGGAGCTTTTTAATCAATCAGCATGTGAAAAATACAGATTCTTGTGTGTGAAGACAGAATGATTGAGGATATGTAATACTAAGCTTACATCAAACCCCAGATTGTTAAATTTCCACTTTAACCTTACAGTGAGTAGAAAAAGTGGACATTAAAATACATGCACTTCAAAATGCAGTTCAGTTACATTATGACATCCTTTCAACAGTTTTAGATAAACTTGCTAGTTATGGTATTTTAAAGAATTCTGAGGTATTGGTGATATACTCCAAGATGATGGGAAGCAGCAGGATATGTTCAGCACCTGGGCTAGAGAAAATATTATTGAGGAAAATAATCTAATGAACAGACAAGCTATATAGTCCATCTGTGCACAGGGGATTGATCATGCATCCATATAATTCCTCCTCTCAGAAGACTGAAAAATGTAAGTTTTATCATCCCATGCATTGCAAAATCATGACAGTAAATTCTGTGTATTATACCAGTCTTGTATATTTGTTATTGGATGTCTCATATTAATTGGTATATAAAAATACACCTTGAATCAATTCAAAGTGGTTTTTCATAGCACCTCTATGCATATGTGCTTTGTTGGACTGGGAGCCAGATAATGTGTTTGTTAAGAGAGGCACTTAAATTTTCACACAGTAGAGACATAATTTGAAAAGAAAATGGGCAAACTTCTTTCATTTACAAACATAGCAGTTGAGACCAGACAGAAATAGTTCCTAAAGAACACCATTGCATCAAACAATCTGCAAGTATAAAACAGAAGCAGTATGAGAAAGAGGAAACTGATGACAGACAGGATCTTGTTTTACAAAATAGCTGCAGAGGGCTTGAGAACTTTAGACAGTGCCAGTGAGGGGGCAGAAGAGAAGCGTATGCACATCTTACAAGAGAACTGAGTTTTAATCTTAAGCATATTAACCTCAAGTCTTCATTGTGAGGTACCTCAGCCTTGGTTTTGGAAATGCTGAACTCTCTCATTTGTGTAAATGGAAGAAATTGAGGTGAGGGGAGAGGAAAATGTTATGAGTTTTACAGGTATAAAATAAATCTGCGAATTACATTATTTTTCAAAGAATAATGTCTTGCAGGAGATCATTATTGTAAAATGATTGGTATGACTTTGCCAAGGAGCTCAAGAAGAGCACTGCTATCCTAGTACACACAGAAAAATATAGCCCTGAGTTGTTCAGTAGCAATGGAAAGTAATCTTAAGGCAGTCATTGAGATTTTCTGGTACAGCTCCATAATGAATGAAGAAACTATTTTTAATGATGACAGGGACTAGTCATCTGTGGGGGAAGGAAAAAATGGTAGTCTGGAGAATAAGCATGAAGAGATTGGTAGATTCTTTTTAATCCAAATACTCAAACTAAAAAAATTCATCAATAAATGTGATGAGCAAATATTTAACCTTTATGTTCAGATTGTGTTCACATTCCAAACAAATATAGTTAAAGATGCTTAAACACTTGTGAGTGTTGAACATATGTTTACAGAGTAATTATATTTAACATTCGGAAAGTCACAGAACACTTTCCATATTCCTGTGTTCTGTGCCCTTTTATATTAATGTTTTCTAAATGTCACATTGACTAATATATTAAATTCCAGCTTCTTT
Organism: Campylorhamphus procurvoides; assembly: GCA_013396655.1. Taxonomy (NCBI): domain Eukaryota; kingdom Metazoa; phylum Chordata; class Aves; order Passeriformes; family Dendrocolaptidae; genus Campylorhamphus; species Campylorhamphus procurvoides. The sequence continues at coordinate 2,005 of WBMV01009020.1, read as the reverse complement.
CTAAGCTAACCAAGACAGTTTCTTTAGAAGATATTTGTCTCAGCTGTAGTAACTTCCTGCACTTAAAGTATTGTTGGTATTTCCATACTGCATTTTCCAGTGGGCCAACAGATGAAGGTGTTAATAAACCACACAATCAAGCAAAGGTTTTTACTGCAGCTTTCCTTTTGCATTTCAAATTGTCACTCTGTTGCTGCTGTGGTTTCCCCTCTGTACAGGATTACCTTTGTTCAACACGAATCCTGCAAGTCAGTGATTAACAAGAGATTGGCTAACGTGGTTCACTGCATTGTGCAATTTTGATATTGCACCTCATTTCACCCATGGGAGGGGGGGAAAGGAAAGCTGCTAAAAGTTGCTTGATCATCTGAACTCCCCACAGGGCCTCGGTGCTTGGAGCCCTTGCACCTCGGCAGGCTTTTGGGGAAGGGGAAGGGAATGTGCTTTGCTCCCCACTGCTCGCAGCCCCGGGGGAGGCTCAGGGGGCAGGGTGGCTGCTCTGCATCCCCTGCCTCCTCCCTGGGGCTGCCTGGAGCCCTGGGAGGAGCACTTGGAGGAGCCCCTGTGCTCAGCCGGGCCCACAGCGTGGGGGGAGCTGCTGGAGGGTGAGCAGAGCCCAGGCCCTGGAGTCTCTGCAAACATCCGTCTGTGTCAGGCGTTTGTCCCTCTGCGGACACTGCAGGCCCACCTGGATGCGCCCCTGCTCCAGGTGACCCCCTGGCAGGGCTGGATTTGCTCCAGCGGCCCTTCCGGCCCCGGCAATTCCGTGACTGTGGGACGGCGTGCCCGGCCCTTCGGCCGGAGAGATGTGGGAGGGCAGATCCCTGTAAAAACCAACAACAACAAAGACATGGATCTCGCCTCGAAACCGCCCCTTTCCCCAAACGCTGCCATTCGCTCCGCGCCCTCCCCAGGGCTCGGGGCTCTGGGCTCAGGCCGCGCCCATGGCCGGTGCCAGCCTGACACCTGCCGGCGGGCCGGGCACACACCGGGAGGGACCGGCACCGCTGCGCCGCAGCAGGGACGGCCCGGCGGGAGCACCAGGAGCGATGTGTGTGGGGAGAGATGTGTGTGTGTGGAGATCTGTGTGTGTGGAGACTGTGTGCGGAGAGATGTGTGTACGGAACTGCCGGCGCGGCGCCGCTGCCGCTGCCGGGCCCGGGCGGTCCGGCGCGCCGGTCGTAGAGCTTGTCCCGCTGGCGCTCCTGGATGTCGCGCATCTCCTCGGCGTAGCGGCAGAAGGCGCCGCCGAACTTGGCCCAGGCCTTGTAGGGCACCGTGATGGCGTTGCGGTAGGACGGCTTCACCTCGCTGACCCGCAGGAACACGCCGTACTTGTTGCAGCCCACGTCGAAGAAGAAGCGCTTGGAGTCCACGGTGATGGAGGTGCCCTCGGGCAGCTCCCCGTAGAGCCCCCCGCCGCCCGGGCCGCCGCCGCCGGGGCCGCCCAGCTCGTCCTCCTCGCCGCCGTAGTCGTCGATGAGCTTGGCCAGGGCGTCGCGGAACTCGATGAGGCCCTGGGCGGGCAGCGCGATGGTCTGGCCGCTCTGCAGCCCCGGCGGGCCCCCCGCGAACCCGCCCGCGCCGCCGGGGCCGCGGTTCACGGTCTGGCGGATGCGCAGGAACCGCCCGCGCTGGTTCTCCTTCAGATCCATGTAGTACTTGCGGTTCTCCCGCACCAGGAACTCGCTCTTGAGGGCGCGGCGGGGCCCGGCGCCGTCCTCGCCCGGCGGCCCCGCGGCCTGCGCCAGCTGCTCGGGGCTCGACGGGCCCAGCTGCGCGTAGTGCTCGATGAAGTCGCCCAGGTAGTCGCGGAACTCGACGGCCACCGACATGGAGAGGGTCAGGCGGCTCTTGTTGCCGCCCGCGCCCACCTCGGCGATCTTGAGGAAGCGGCCCTTGGCGTTCTGCTTCACGTCCAGGTAGAAGCGCTTGTTCTGGATGTCCACCCGCTTGGAGGCCAGCTCCTGCGTCTCGTGCTGCAGCCCGCCGCCCGGGCCCCCTC
>WBMV01009019.1:557258-655853 GCA_013396655.1 Campylorhamphus procurvoides | reverse complement strand
AGATTGTAATACTAATTGGTGACTATCGTTCTTTACATGAAATTTTGAGGTCCAGTAAGGAAAAGGAAATTTGGCAGGGCATAGTCTCACACAAAAACAAGGGGAAAACAGATGGAGAGGTTTGAGAGCAAGACAAAGTTTCTAAGAGTATGATGCTCAGGAAAAGATTAAAACAGCAGTCATCCTTGGGGTGCCTATAGCCATTCCGTTGCAAGGCAAAGACCACTCAGATGTATTCTTGAGGCACAGAACTGGAGAATTGTCTGAGATGTCAGAGGCTTAGTCGCAGTGAACTGTCATAAAAATCATCCTATTGATAGAAAATATTAAAAAAAAATACAATCCGCTCTCCTGTAAAGGGAGAGTTTCATCCAGGCCAGTTCTTGCACAGGGGAATGCTGTGCAAAATCAATATAAAATACATGCAGCAACAAAAACTATTTGCAAGCACGGTGAGGCATTAGGGAAGACTGATAGCTGCACCATAGGAAAGTACAATGCATTTCAGACTTGAAAATTTGCAGTAATGACAGACTTTTCACCAAGCTGAGGTCAAAAATCCACAAGCAAAAGAGCTGCTCCCCTTGGGACAATGGGCGAGCTGCTCTTCCTGCAAAGCCATGTGCCCATCCAGGAGCCCAGCACGCCGAAGGACACCTGTGTTGCTTGGGCAGGGTTGGAGAAAGCTGCTCTCCTTCCACCACACCATGCCACTCCCTGCTTTCCTCGAACAGGAATACCCTAATCAGGGAAGCATGCACAGGCTGTTTAGCAAGGGGTCATATCGATTTGGATGGAATTCCAGGGCTGCAGGGATAACAATAGCAGGAAGAGTGGTCTTTAAGCTGGTCCACACTGCCTGCCCATAGCAGGACCTCGGTGACAGATGTGGCTTGCTGCCTCCTGCTGCCTGCCCTTGGAAAGCCCTGGATGCTCATTACAGTTGGAGTCAAATTAAGGAATCCCTTCGTTAATTATGAAATTACTCTGTGACCATACTACTTGCCCAAACCTGAATCTCCTCTTTGACTCTTAGGGGTTTTTAGGTGTTTCATGGGATGATACTTTAGCAAGTAGGGAATTGTTCTTTGCCCCCTTGCTTCTTTCCCATAGGAAAACCCTCCCATGCAAACCCCAGCTTGCATTACAAGCCCAGGTCTCAGGTATTTTCAGTCTATATGAGGGAGACCATGCTTTACTCATTGCTTCTCAAAGCTTATGAGGCAACACACCAGTTAAGATACAGCGTGTGGGATTTGTGCTTGTTGCCAGTGTGGGATACAATGGCTGGTTTTTCATTCCTTCATCTACTCTTTTTCCTTCCTCTTTAAAACTCCCCATCAGTTAAGGCAGGTGGGCAAAAGGACCAAACGCAGGGCACATGGCAGTATCTGGCATTTGATACAGCAGTGCAAGTGCTGCAGCCTGGGAGATGTTTGTCTGTCTGGCTCTGACCCTGAGATGAGGAAAGAGGAGGAACTGGAGGACTAGTCCAAGTCAGAGCACATTTTTTCATTTCTAACATGCTATGCAGTGCTGTGATTGCCTGACGGTGACTGTATGGGAAAATTCCATCTTATCAATTTGTTAAAAATGCCTTTCTCCCTGGGGAATGGGAGACAGCACTGACATGCACAGACAGAGAGTGTAGGAGTGCCTTCTGAGTGCTCTCATAATCAGGAAACTCCAAACCCTGGTAATTCAGCAAAACAAACCAGAAACTCCTAAAAGGCACCACCACCACTAAAAGGAAAGGCATTTTTTCTGTCGGTGTAATGACCAGGTCAACCTAATTTCTGTCTTGACTATTTTGCTTGTTGTTCTTTTTCCAGCTGGCCACAACAGTGCACTCATGGAATGATGTCCTGCGTTGTTTCCTCCAGGTTATTTCCTTTCCCTCAGCACTGGAAGCAGCCTGTGGAGGTCAGAGGGGCAGACCTGGAGCCACGTGCTGGTTTCTTTACATGTAGAGATGACATTTGCCCTGAGGAGGAAGTTGCTGCAGCTGTACAGTCAGTGGAAGATACCTTTGCCATGAGTATATGGCCACGTCACTAGGGACATACACTGGAGAATACATCTGAATGGCACAGGCTTTGCCTGCAGGCTGTGCTTTACATTGCTAATAATTTTCTTCCTTATAAGGGATGGTCATATTTAAAGGCTGCATATCTAAGTTTCTCCCACAGTCTGGTCTTGCAGGACACTTGGGGCTTGGGGTTTTTTTTCCTCTCTTTTTTCACCCCAGTGTTTCTCTAATATTCTTCAGTGACCTCCTAACACTGCAGATCGTTTATCAAATAGCCAGTAATGGCTAAACAGAGGCCCATTGTAGCAGGGACTTGCAGCACTTTGTTAGCAATCAATATGATGTGATTAGTAAATACTTCATAATTGGGTTGCATTACGTGGCAATATCAGCTTCAGTATTAGCTGGAAATTCCTTTTCTTTTCTTTCTTTTTTTATTTTTATTTTTTTTTAATTAGCTCTCATCTGAAATATTCAAAGTGACTTTTCTTTGCCTGCTCAGTTTTTTCTCCCCTCTGATTCAGGACTTAGGTCAAAGTTCAGCTCTGAATTTGTATCACAGTCTAGAACTGGCACTTAGGATGACTAAGTAGATCGATGATTAGAAGTAGAAATGTGAAGGAAAACTTAAAAGGCAATTTTCATACTATACACAGCATATATGTAAATTTGTCCTGTCTTTGAGAACTTTCCTTTATCAATAAATGTACTGCTGATGGAAGATGAATCATCTTTTTATCAGGAAATGTACAACACAGAAAACAAGAGTTTGAAGTTCTATTGGTTGACCAAAGTGCCTCAACTGTGGCCTAGAATATTGACAGCAGAAAAGCTAAGGTGATCCTTCACTGCTATTTTATGAACTCCACATGGGAAATAAATTCAGTTATTAAGGTGGCAGTTTGAAATAACCATTTTTTTTCCCTTCAGCCCCCCTTTGTGCTTTTCTGCAATGTTGAATTCAATAGACTGCCCATAAGCTACAGGCTATATCTAGTGAGTCTGTGATCCCTTTGATTTCCAGATATTTCTTCTTCACATAACATGTTTCCCACACTAGGAGGCATATCCATTTTATGGTCCCTCACAAATCCTCATTCAAACTGATTCTTTCTAAAATCAGAGTTACATAAAAGCATCATTTAAGGTGCAATTGTGAAGCCGCTGTACTCATGAAGGATATACAAGTTTTAGTGATATGCCCACTCAAATATTTGTTTCCTTTACTCTTACAGTGAAAACAGCTGCTTAACTAAATGCTTAACTGTCTTTTAATATAAATTCTTCCTGATAATGTTTTTCTCTCTTCCATCCCTTACCACTTTCATATTTCTACTCCACCCACTTCCAATGTTCCTACAAGCTTTTCAAATTGTTTTGCTGCTTTTGGGTTTATTTGTGCTGTACACCATCCATAAAGGCATCTCTGGAACTTATAAGTGGTTTTGCAAAGACAACAGTGGGAAGAGTTACACATCATATTATTTTTGGCTGGATCCTACAGGAACAATGGCTATTGCTTGGCAAGCTAGCAACAAGGAGGCTGCATTAGTGATGTAAGGATTTAGAGCCTGGGGGTTGTTCCTCAAATGGTTGTGAGCCATTTAAAGGTATGTGTGATCCAACAGCATTTGTAAACATCTGCTTTAAATGGAAAAAAAAAAGAAAAAAGAAAAGTAGGGAGGGGGAAGAGGAAAAAAAAAGGGGAAAATGGCAAAACATTCACAAATGTGAAATTATGCATAAAAATAATGTGCTCTGTTAACTGTGTCTTTTTCATCTTGCACATATTTGTTAGGAGTGTTGATCAAAATGACCAGCTGTCCATTTATTCTCCCTGTCCCTGCGATTTTGACTGAATAAGGTGGTGTTGGTTGGCTCTGAGATGCTGCATGTGGGACAGTGTCGGGGGGCGCTGCTTTTGGGCTGGGGCTGCTTTGGGCTCACGGATGTGCGGGTAAAATAACCCCTGCACCAAAATCCTTCCCCAGTGCTTGAGGAGGAAACTCCAGAGCATCTGTGGGTAACGAAACACTAATTAACCCTGTTTATAATGTCGCTGCATCCCGGAACGCCAAGCGGGAACGCTGACATCATCAGCGCTGCCACGACCTGCTGTGGGAAGGAGGTGGCAATGTTTTTGGGGTGGGATCCGGCCCTTGCTTGGGGTTTGGGAGCGGCAGAGCATCCCCGGGGATAACCGAGGGCAGATCCCGGTCCCAGCGGCCCCGCCAGGTGTCGCTGTGGCCCCGCGGTCCCCGCTCCGCTCCCAGTTCGGTGATGGAAAACGGGATGCTGGGCACTGGTGAGGGCACACCTCCAGTCCTGTGCTCGGTTTGGGGTCACTCACTGCAAGACAGGCATTGAGGTGCTCGAGTGTGCCCAGGGAAGGGCATCTGGAGCACGAGAATGATGAGGAGCAGCGGATGGAGCCGGGATTGTCTAGCCTGGAGAAAAGAAGTCACCTTATCACTCTTCACTTTCCTTTCAGGGAATTGTATAGCCAGGTAGGGGTTGATCTCTTCTCCCAGGTAACAAGCGACAGGACAAGAGGAAACAGCCTTGAGTTCAAAGAATCACAGAATATGCTGAGTTGGAAGGGGCACACAAGGATCTTAGAGTTCAACTCCTGGACCTGCACAGGAGCATCCCCAAGGATCACACCATGTGCCTGAAGGTGTCATCCAAACACTCCTTGAGCTCTGTCAGCTTTGGTGCTGTGATCACTGCCCTGGGGAGTCTGTTCCATTACCCAACCATCCTCTGGGTGAAGAATCTTATTTCTCATTTCCAGCCTAAACTACCTCCCCTAACACAACTTCGGGCCATTTCCTGAAGTCCTGCCTCTGGTCACCAGAGAGTAGAGATGGTGCAAGGGGAGGTTTAGATTGGGTATTAGGAAACATTATTCACTGTCAGGATTGCCAGGCACTGGAACAGGCTGCCCATGGAAGAGCTGGAATCACTGTTCCTGGAAGTTTTCAAAAGACAGGTAGATTTAGCACTTGGAGACATGGTTTAGTGGTGGCCTTGGCAGTGCTGGGTTAATATTTGAATCTGATGATCTTAGAGGTCTTTTCCAATCTCAATGATTTTATCAGTCAGAGTGTGGTTCTTCCCTTTTTAAGGCACACTTCCACAATTGTCCTTCTCTCTGTCCATATCCAGAAAAACCTGATGGAAAAAATGCTTAGCTGTGGAGCATCTCTTCTTATATACATGTGTCCTCATTTGCCACTTGGGCACTGGTGCCTGGGCACACTGAGCCCTGCTGTGGACATGCCATGGCTGTCATAACCACAGCCTGGGTGAGCTCTGACTCAGCACTGACCCTGCTCCCAGGTTATGGGGAATTCCCATTGCTTGCCAAGGCAGGGAAAGGTGGTTCATGGGCCTGAACAAGAACAGCCCCTTGTAAGCCTCTGGGTGAGAGCTCCACCAGCAAGGCAGGGTGGTGTGTTGCCTGCTCAGTGCCCTCTGCCGTGGGAATTGTCACCTCTGAGCCTGGGGACAGCCACCTCTGCAGCACAGAGCTTGTAATCTGGGGGCCTGCACTCCTCACAGATGGACCCTTTCCCTGTGTGCACATATTGTGTGCCTGCATACTCTGCCAGATCCAGGGGGTGCTGCTAGCAGAGCTTTGGATCCTGATGTGGAAGAACAGCAGCAGAAGGAAAACCTGGTGTTTCCAAACACAGGCAGGAGTGATGATGTATTGCAACACATGATCTTTTAGCAGACTACATGATGGATCTGTCTTTCACCTGCCAGCTGGTGATGGCATCATCACTGGGTGGTTCTGCATCACAGACTTGAATTTACATCTCAAAACGAGAAGCAGGTTTGTGATGGCGTATATTGGTTTCCATCTCCTCTCCTTAAGGAGCACAGTCCATACCAACAGTGAAACCATATTGTTCTGCATACTTGGAGGAGGTAATTCTGTTTGTCTTGGGTTAGAATAAAGCACTATTTTCTTATGTATGTGCTGTTCTCCAGGTAGTGAGGGAAATTACCCTTTCAAGCTTAAAGGAACTTGAAGGCTTGTTAAATGTTTTGAGAACAGTTGATAGAAGGTGACAGTTGGAACACGAAGTATTATTTTTAGGTTTTATATCTCAGAATTATTATTGGGCCATATGCTAGAGGTTTAACTCAAACCCTTGCTTTTAGACACCAGTGTTTGGAAGTTAAACTGAAGTGTATTGGCACTAAACATCTTATGTATTTGGTTTGCTTTGCAGAACTCCTTGCAGGATATGACCTCTGGAGACTTTAAAAAGGAAAAAAAAAAATCTCCTTTGGTGGTTTTGACCACTTGTTGTGAGATCTGGCCTATTATAATTGTATTTGGGTTTTGCCTGATTTTTTTCTCCCCTAAATGGTTAATTCAAGGACAAGCAGTTCTTAGCTATAAGAAGGAGCTTTAGTTCAAGAACAGAACTTGATATTGGTGTTATTCATGTGAATCCACACAGCCAATAATAACCTCTTCCTCTAAGGTAAGAGGTTATTACAGAGAACCAGTAAGATCAAATACTAACAAAAAATATTATGAACCCATACATGAATGCAAGGATTTTCCCCAATATTTACTGAATAACTTGCCTGGGAAGTGGGTCTTAGTTTGGCTCTCATGGTTGATACTAAGCCTTCTCTTACCCATACCCCTGAGACTCTGGTTAATTTTGTGGCACAAAATATTTAATTATGTGTTCTGCCAAGTGAATACAAGGTCTCAAATTGAATTTCACTGTCCCTGGGCAACTATTTGAGCCACTTTGGTAGAATGTAAATGCATATTTTCTGCATGCCGGATCCTGGCTACATATCCATCAAAGTAAATCCTCAGTAGTTCCACTGAAAGCTTGGAACAATCCTAAATTATGTTATTGAGGTCAGATTGTGACCCTGAAGCTCTGGCAGAGACCCAAACCAAGAAATTCGTGTGGGAAATGGGGAAGGGAATAAATTAGCACTTGCCTATGCTTTTTATGGAAGTAAACTGTTACAGAGGTGTGAGTTAAGATGAAAGCTCCTAATGGTGGTGGATATTGCTTTCCAGCTGTTTCTGGTGGAAACATCTGTGTGTTTGTGTATGCGATGAGTCTCTATTTTCTGGTGGTGCTCTGCCTCAAATAACAACCAATTTTGCTTTTACTTCCCCTGACTGTCCCAGTCCCCCTCATTCCCTCCAATGAAAAATCTCTTAATCTTACAAAACAAAAGTCCACGGGTGTTTTCCAGATTGAGTGATTTTTCTTTTTTTGTCCTATGGTGAATTAAATCCTTCATTTTCTCCCCCTACCAAATGCAAGTGGCAGGTCTAAATAGTATTAGGCAATTGTGGTTGTCATACTGTGGAAAAAATTAATTGCTGTTTTTTTGGCCCAGGGGTTTAAGCAGTGATCCCTCCTTCTGACTGGGAGAGCATCGTTGCCCTCCCCATTGAGACTGCAGCATGAAAGGACTGCTGTACAGCTGCACTGGGTGAGTGGGCGGGCATCTCATTCAGTAATAACATCTAATTTACACAGCCACGAAAATCTAACAGCTATAAATAAACAGCTCTGACTGACTTTGCATACTTACTCAAAATGAAATGATAGAGAGTAATGGACTGGAAAGAGAAACCTGGTGTAAGTGTCGTAAAAGGCAGATCCCTACTCCGAGCACCTCAGTAAAACCTTTTGGAAATCAGAGGGAGAAGAGGTGAGCAGTGAGACATCCTTTCCTCATTTCAGGGCTTCAAGGACATCAGAGAAAGGGGCAAAGCAACCTCAGGATCCCAGCAGTTGTATTTTGAGGACAGGCATTCCTGATTGCTTTCCCAAAGTGCATTAGGAATCCAGCAGGATGCAGCAGAGAGCAGTGCCTCTTCTGAGCCCCTTTCCAAAGAAAGAAACAACCTCTCCCATGATTCTCCTCAAGACCCTGTATTCCAGCAGCACAGGCACCACCTCAGGTCCCCAAGGTACCCCTGGTGTGAGCAGGAGCTGAGGGTGAGATCTGCCATTCAGCTCCTCCAGTTGGAAGCAGAAAGACCTATCCCTCAGTTCTGGACCCGGGAGTTTTTTTGACTTTCTGACATTTGAACTGTTTTTACTGGACTATCAGTGCAGAATAAAAACAAAACAAACAAAAAAAAAGAGAGAGAGAGAAATACTCAACAAACCTATACAGGGAGTCTCCTTAACTTTCTCTTCTTCCTTAATTCCCTTCATGGTTTTATTTCTCTCTCTCCAATATGTTTGCTTTGACCATGATCTTTCAGCTGAAATCCTTCCATGCTCTCCTTTAGCTTCAGCAGAAAAGGAGGGAGGGATGTGTTTGTGTTGGGAGGATGTGTAACTATTTACATTCCCCTTGCAAAGTTAGCTAGAGCCAGTTATCCAGATAAGCTGTGAAATACTGAATACACGCACGACTTGCGTTGAGTTAACTTAGTTTACAGTCTAGGTCTAGCATGTTAACTTCCAAGATTAGAATTTTTATCAGGTGCTTAGCATATGAGAAGAACAATCTTATGTATACACATTATCCTTTTATTGCTCACAGGCAGCTTACAATGTGTTTCGTTTTTACTAAGCTCCAGCAGCGTTTGAAAGATGAAAATAACACCCCAGTGAACTGCACAGCACAGTAGCTCCAAGCAAGAGCTTTGGCAATGAGAATGGAGTTAGACATTTCAGTAATGCAACTGGTTTCAAATCCTCTTTAAATGCAGGAATAATAACAGAGATTTCTCTTTTTCATGATGACCATTAAGGAACACTTATGCTACTGTCGGTTTTGCCTGTTTATTGGAGTTTGCAAAGCAGATCTCCAGTGTTTGAGATGTTAACAAAATGTTGAGGCTAATAACAGAAATCAACTATATTGAGGAAGATTAGTAAACATGTGAATGGAGTGTAATTATATGGCAGGCAGCTTTATGTTAAACAGTGCTTTAAATTAACATGCTTTCTGTCAAAGCAATCATACAGTCAGTATAATTAGGTTACTTTTGCTGCGAGATTAACTGAAACCAAGAAAAAGGGAAGAAAGCATTGCCTTCAGATTCCTTGTTAAAATGGAGGGGAGATGTTAAGCATATTAATATTACAGAAAGTTTCTCGTTAGAAGAACTTGGCTTCATGGTGAACTTTCTGAGCAGACATTTCTAATTACAGTCCTTGTTAGCCCAATTTGTTATCTAGCTAGCTTGGAAGTCACAGCACTGTTAAAATTATCTCTCCTCTTAATTTTTTCCAGACTTGATGAAGGGCAATCCAAACAAGAGCTGGCTTGCATTCACAGGTCTTTCACAGAGTGGTGCCAAGCTCATGAGGCGTGCATTTACCAGTGACTAGTTTTAACCACGGACACATCCTCACGTACATTGTGCAAGAGAAGAGAAATCTGTGTAAACAGATGAACACAATTTTCTTATTCACAGCAGTTTCAGAGTTATCATGTAAGAGGCAAACATTTCATATTTTCCACCAGTTTTCCATATGTCTGATGTCATAATGGCTTCACCAGAAGCTGCAATGCATTGGAGAAAGGATTTATTGCAGCTGCATTTATTTTCCTCTACTTCATGGCTTCAGCATTCATGGAGAGATTGTTTGGCTTCAAGGGGAGGATTCATTTGCCTTTCCACTTGTGGTCCAGTATTACTATTGAATCTCCTGTTTGGACACAAAGAAGATATTATTGGGGGAGGGAAAGACATGGAGGGGGGAAATCCTGTGAGGAGGAGAATGCGAACCTGGCCCCAGCCTCCCAAAATCCCTGGGGAACTCTACCCATCTGGGAGTGGGAGTAAACTAGGAGTGCATGACTTGGACCAGCTGCTAATGCTAAAGAAGTCAAATGAGCCTGGGGTGTCCCCAGCAAGCAACAGATTACTCAGCTACTGAGGAATGATTTAAAATCTACCATGGGCCACATCCATTGGGAACAATTGTGCTTTGCCTGCAGGAGAAAGTATCTGCCACCAAACAAACCTAGTTTGGGCTCAGAGTATGTGAAAAGCTTTAAAAATAAAGGTTGTCTGGAAAGGCAACAAGTGATTAATCCCTGCACCTAGGATATCTGGAGAATCCTCACCTGGCTGGTCAGGACCTACTGAAATCCCACAGCTTTGTGAAGCACCAGTTAGGGACCACTTGTGCTATTGTGGGGCACCCAGTGTGGCAATGATCAAATATATTTGGGTACCTTATCTAACACAGTCTCAGCCTCTCTTCTTCCCTGATGATGATGATCCACTCACAGGAAATTCTGGTTTAAATGTCCTTTCCTTGTCCACAGACCTCTGAGGCTCTGAAACACTAATTGCTGCACCTTAGTTCTCTATTGCCTGAATAGCATTTGGCAACTGACCTGACATGGAACAGAATCTTGGCATTTATTCCTTCCCAAATGATCCTGTGTTTCGTACTGACCAAAGAGATAATTCAAATATGGAGGAGGTAAAAAAACCCAAACCACAAAACAAAAAAAATTGCCTATGAGGCATGTTAGCCAGCACCTGTTAGTGTTTGGTTTCCACTGATGAAATCATAAGCCCTGGGTTGCCAGAGCTTCCGATCTGGTCTGCCTCCAGTGGATCATCAGATAAACTTATCACCAAGAGCAGGGCATGTAACAGATAGTGCAGATTTCCTTTAAACAGTCTCTGCTGGAGGGGTAAACTGCAGCTTGGGGGAGTGACAGATATGAAGGACATAAATATGCCATCACAAGTTTGTGGCACAACTAGGACGGGTGGATGAGACAAAAGTAAATACTCGTATTTGCAAACACTGGGATTTAAATCCTCTTAAATCTGAGTTCCATTCATCACCAGCAATATAGTGAAAATACAGATATTAACAGTATTTGTTCAATGAGAGGAATAAATAGACCCTGGACTTTTTTTTTTTTTTAAGCAATGACACAACAAATGAAGATATCTTAGGGAAAGGGGTCTCAGTTCAAGAATCTCTCCTGGATACTGCAATAACTCAGCCTGTGTCTGGAGTGACAACTACCTGCAGAACATCAGCATTTTAATATGCATACAAGAACTATTCCTCATAAGCCTGTACTGATACACTGGTAGCACAGCTTCATACCCCACACACTTGCCCTTTGAATCCTTGTATTTGCCATTTGGGTTTATGAATCTCAACAGCTGCTCAGAAGAAGGAGAGCATCAAGAATTCAATCTTATTATGGTATTGCTTTGTATTGCAGAGATTTGTGCGCTGCCACACAGCCTGGATTTCCCAATATCTGGCTACAGGGTATTAAGGGAGCTTGGCTTCAAAGCATAAAATACAAAAATAAAACTCAGAGAAAATAATCAGTTCCTAAAACATGTTACATGTTTCTGGAAAATGTATTTAGTGCAAAAGTACTTCAGAAAAGAAGAGGGAAAACAGGCTAAAGAGAAGATTGCTGTTTAACTTTAGTTCAGCCTTGGGTAAATATGTTTCAGCAATGTCTTCCCAAGATATTCAAGAGCTCATAGAAGATCTGGAGGAGCTCATTCACCTGTGCAAATGAGCACCGAGCACAAGAAAGTTACTCTACCATAAGTTTTCCCTTTTTCCTGAGTGCAGTGGCTTATTCTTGTTCTGCTGCCTTACCCCTTGCTTTGGAATATCTTTAATTTTGGTTTTGCCCTTGCTGATGTTCCTCAATCAGCTGCTGACCAAAGCTTTCCCTTCTGGAATGGTGCAAACATCCAGGTGGGTCTGTGGGAGCTGCTGCCCTCTCTGACATCAGCCTTTCTTCCTCCCTTTCTGCCCTGTTTCTCTCCCATTGGGCAGTTCCACCCTCTGGGGGTGAGCATTTCTCTGGACTTGGTGGAGACCTTGTGGCTGTAAAATCTTGCAAGGGGTTTGCCTGGTGTCCCTCAGGTGGCCTTTCAATCCCTGGTGGAGCAGGTAGCTGTTGCTAGCCATAGCTGCTAACTATAGCTCATCTCCACCTACATTTCAAAGTATTTAAATGAAGCAGCTGATGAATGGTATTTTGGAGTGGTTTTATTTCAGATGTGTTGGAAAACAAATGCATCTGCTCTATCTTCGACTGCTGGTCCCAGAGAAGAAACCTCCCTTGTAATGTTGCTCTGTCTGATGTGGAGAACTTTGATCCAAATTTCTCCCAAGGATCTGGTTGTCTCAACAAGAGCAAAACCCAAGGGAACAGTGCTTTGCTTTATTTTTCAGGATTCTAGATTGACTGGTCAAAGGAGCATGAGATCAGTTGCCTGTGTGATGTTCTCCACCCATTGGGAATGGGAGAAGCTATCACACAGTTCATCTTTGGTACTCAGACCCTGCAGCCAAATTCTTGGCTGAGGTAAATTTATAGCAGTAAAAGAATCAGCTCATTGTTTCAAATTATCCTCTTTGGAGTTTGTGTATTGCTCAACATTGTCTTGCACTCTAGAAACTCTGGGATTTAAAACAAAAAGAAGTCATTAGTGGTACTATTTTCTGTGCCTCTCAGGCTGTGCAGCTGGGTTGCCTTAGTTACCACCAATCCAACTGTGCAAGGGGAGGGAGAGGCACATGAGAGATAATACATTTTTAAAACCTCCAATACTGTATGAAGCAGTTTGTCTATAAATAATAAAATGAATTTAGGGTCTGGCATCTTTTGGTTGTTCTGAAAAGGAAAAACAAGGTTATATTATTCTACAGCCTAGATTTTCCAGAGCTCAGAAGTGGCATTGCATCTTTTTGGTCAAGCACAGGACATAGCTTTAACAATTACTTGCTTGAAGCTGAAAGCTGCCATCTGTAGTCCTTGGAATAAGCTGGAACTAATTAAGTGTGAAAAAGTAAGTATTTATGTAGCTGGTTTTAGGAAAAGTAATAGTGGCCTGGAGTTATAACAGAATGAGGAAGAGCCCATATGAAGTATGGGACAAGCTTTATTTGCATCCTACTCTGCCAGAGGATGCAAGTCCAGAAACCAGGATGAAAAACCAGGCTTGCCACTTTGGTTGAAGCTATTTGTAAATTATTTCTTGCACCTCTGAGCAAACACATCTGGGCACAAACTCAGCAACCATTCTTCCTTCAAGGGGGAAAGAAAGAAAAAGAAGCAACAGCCCTGGAGTTTTTTTCCTGGGGAGAATCCTGGTGTCAGATCCCACCAGCATCAGGTCTAATTGCTTGGTGGCTCTGGGTATTACTGGAGAAGGTGTTTTCTGATGTGGCTATAGGAACATAGTGGATAACTGCATTATTCTGTCACCCAAACTGTGTCTTTGGGGGACTGAGCAGGAAGCAAAAGAGATCAAAAGTGCCCTTCCATGCACTTTTTCGTTCGAGGGAGGGAGGAGGTGGGCAAGGTGGAGAGTGTGGAAAGATGAAGAGGTCTGTCCTCTACCACCACTGTTAGTTTTACTTTGTACATGTGAGTTGGTTTTTGTTTTGTTTTGTTTTGTTTTCTGCAGGGTCATTTTGCCTGCATCATCCACCTTATCGTGATGGGAAGGTGAGACAGGAAAGAGTAGGATGATAAAGAGTCCACAGAGCCATTTTTTGCTGGAGGAAAAAAGATACGTTGAAATTGCATCTTCATTCAGTTTGCAGCTCTTCTTACTCTGGCAATGCTGAGGCAAAGATTTATCTCAGTCAGGAACATATTAAGAATCTGGCACACTGTCACTTGGAATAGCTTCCCTGTGGCTGTGTTTCAGTGCTTATTGGGACCTTGTTATCGATGCCAGCTTAAGGAAGTCCTGCTCTTCTCTTGGGTGCACACAGCTGGGAAATGCATTAGGAAAAAGACTTTGCACTGACACAGGGAACTGTAACTCAAGGGGAATGTCTCGCACATGGATGAAAAGACCATGTAGTTCTTAAGGCCGGGATTTTGTGGCTCCTTTGAAAAATATTAAGTATGCATGGAGAGGCAGACCCACCACACACAAGAGGCCTCCAGGGATCACAAGAGCACACCAGATATCAACGGAGAATATCGTGTATGCTGTATTTATATATACCCTCTGGGGTTATATTCATGCTCCCACAACTGGGGGTGCCTTTCAGCCTATCTGTGTGCACAGAAAAGTTGAGTGCTTGCCCCAGTTTCTTTAGTCATCTGTTCAAGATGTGGTTTTGCAGTTAATTTGATCTCTGCTTGGCATGATCTTTTTGCCCATCAATTAACACTTTAGAAATCTAATTATTTTCATTCTGATTATCTCCAGTGTATGCATCAAGCATACTGTATGTCTGAAATTACTAATATGTAGTCTGAGAGGAAAAAAAATCTGATATCTAGATGTATGAGATATCTCATATAAAGACTTACTCTGTCTTGTAGTGATGATGTGGTCTTTGACTAGTAATAGTTACTATTTATGTGATACCTCTTAAACCAGAGCTAGTTCAGAAGGGCTGTGGATCTATTTCCATTTACTAGCCATCCTCATCTCGTATCATGTTTATGCAGAATAGAATGCTGCCAGAATTTCCAAACGTGGACGTGCAGAGCAAGCATCTTATTTGCAAAGGTATCAAGTGGTGAAGTTGGTTATTCAGCACATTTGAAAGTCAATCTGCTGCTTTTAGGTAGCTGAGCACGGATGGTGAGAGACGAGCTACAGACACTCTACTTTGGCTTGACAGGCATGTGAGACTTCGCAAAATGGATCAGGCATCAAATGTTCCCGGAGAACAGAGGGAGGTTGTCTTATTTATTTTCAGAGGTGTTTTTGCAGTGTTTTTTTCTTTCATCAGAAAGCTAGTTTAAGAAATTGCAAATGTTCACACATTTGTCCTAAATAAAATACACACGTTTTCCTGACAGAAACACTTTCATCCTCAAAAACTTAATCTTGAATGAAAAAAGGAAAGAGGAAACCAGAAGGGATAATGATGACAATAACAACAGTAACAATAGTAATAATGATAATATCCTATGCCAAACCCCCAAAAGGTGCTTCTTCAGTTCCTTCTTTCCTCCAACTGTTTAACATGTCCTCCTAAAATAATTTTTTCCCCAACTGCCCATTTGTCCAAGGAAACTGCTTTTCATTTTCCTTAAGCCATACTGGTTATACCATTACCAAAGCAGAAGGGAGAAATTCTCAAGAGTCTGTAAAACTTTCTGAAGTGCTGTTTTACTCATGGAGCTGGTGCCACAATGTTTTCCCTTGGATACACTAATAAATTCCTATAAATTGTCAGTAAACAGAGCTATTCCCCAGTCTGATGCAGGTGTAAGAGTTTTAGCCTGGGAGACATGACTTTTCTGGACCCTTCTTTGAGTAGGAATTCAAAACCAGTGATTATGATGGTAAGAGGAGCTTCTTGAGCCACATTACAGAAAGCTGGTCTGGCCTTTTGTCTGGTAGGGTTGGGATCCTTGCTCCAATCTGTTCTGCCTTTGTTAGTAAGTGGGTAAGACCTGGCAGTCACTATCAGCCACCCAAATGCCCTCACCCCCCCACCAGTGCCCCTTTTCTCTTCCTGCCTGCCCAGGCAATCACAGCAATTCACCGTAGATTTTTTTCCCCATAAATAATAAAATAATATAAATAATTAAAAACCCCTCAGACTGACCCCATATCATACGGTTGAGGAACTCTCCAAAGTTGTAGAAGGAGATGATGACACCAAGGCTACCGGCAAAGAAGGCTGCTAGCCCAGATGGGCTGAACAGAGCAAAGAGAGGATAGACCCACTCTCCCGTTACAGAATAAATCCACAGGACCCTGGGCACGGAAGGAGAGAAATTACCTTTGGTTAGGACCATTCAGTTAGAAGAACCACTTCACAATTTCTAACTCCAGGTTATCAAAACAGTCTTGATACGGAGAAAATTAGCTCAGCTGTCGATACATCTCCTCGGCACTCGGGCTATTTGCTGTGAAGCACTCTTGAGCCACTGATAAATTAGATGGGTTTCAGCACAGGTTGAAATGCACACAATGTTCTGCTGTCACCCTGGTGGCATTGGCTATTAACAGCAGTAAAATAACACTGAAAGAGCAGGGATGTGCACTTGGCTATGTTAAGTGAAGCTTATTCAAATAAGCTCTCGCATGTATTTGCTCTCTAGTTACAACAGCTTTTCAGCCCCTATCCAGACATTGAGGGTCTGTGGAGACACAGTTCTGTTTCTCCCTGTGTCAATCCTGCTGCTGTTGACCAATGCTCTGAGAGTGGAAAGAAGTTTTCAGGAGGCAACAGGGCAAGGGGAATTCTCCAGCATCTTTTCTCTTAGGCTAAGAGGAAGAGAGGAGGATTGGGTAGGTAGGAAACAGATGTTGCTGCTTCACTCCTTTCTGCCAGAACTGTTTGCAAAGCATGGTTTGGAAAAGAAGGAAAAGGACGAGGATGAATATGCCTGTGTTATCGGGCTTCTTTTCTTCTACTTAGGCCCCCTCTTTCTGCCTTTTTGTCCTTTCAGAAAACACGTTGTAGTGCCTGCAGTTCACTGATACTATTTTCATTGTTTATGGCTCATAAGAGCAGTTGGTAGATAATGCCTGAACTTAAGAATATAAAAGTGGTCTTTATATATTAAATATAGAAAAAAAAACATTTCTTGTGAATAAAATTACTTATATTTGCACTGAATATGTAAAGAATATAAGAAATAGGGCAGGTCTCCACTGATTGTTGTGAGGCTGTGCCATTCTAACCAAGGACAGCACTTCCCTGAAACAAACCTCTCAGTCCAAAAGGTCCTAAAAGGTTTAATTCTTGATTTAAAAATAAAAACAAAAAAAAGTTTTAATAATAATTTCCACCATCAGTGCTAACATGGGAATAACAAGGAAAGAGTGAGGCATAAAAAAGTGGGGGTTTACCTTGCCTGTAAATTTATATTTACTAATCCAAAATAAATCAGGAAGGAGGTCCCTTCCTGACTCAGAAACAGTACTGAAATCCTAATATTTTTATCCAGTCATCAGGGCCCTGGGACACAGGGGACAATCAATTCTAAGGGAACACCTTCCACTCTGGAAGCACCACGCAGCACCAACTCACAGAAGATACTGGGAGGGGCTCAATTCTGTTGATGCTCATCCTCATCCTTTGTTGTGGATTCAGATCCTGGTATGAGTTGTGTCTCCTGAGGGATGAAACTGCTCTGCTGGGAGGGACTTTAGGGGAAAGCATAGCACACGTGGCTGCCCTAGCTGCTGGGAGAGCAGTCTGGTCTCAAAGGCAGTAAAACCCAAATGTTGTCGGAAGACAAGCAAAACAAAGCTGGTGTTAAGCAACGGGGTAAATCACAACATAGAAAAGGAATTTAGCAAGCCGTGGTCATAATCCTATTACTCTCTGGGCTGGATTAGGATAAATGGCTCCTAATTTGCTTATGTAATGTAGCAGTGGAGTTCCCTGCTTTCACAGCCACTCTGATGGGCTTCAAGTCACATGAATGTTTCATTCCTGCAGTTTATTTTCTACTCCAAATTTTCATTCAGTGAAGGTAGTCTGTAGCTGATATTGAGAACTGGTGGGTAGGAGTGGCAAGGATGGGTTCCCTCACAGTCCCAATGACTTCTCAGAAATCTTTGCAAGAGGACAAGTCACCTCCCCGCTGAGGAGACTCCCACCCTGTATCCTCTTATTGTCATACAGTTGTTCTGTATCCTCCACCCTAGAGCCTGGATGTTTCCTCAGCTCTGGAAAGTGATATCACAGCATACACTGAAATTATACTGTCCCCTTCCTGAGCTGAGTCTCAACATAAGGCATCCTCAGAGTGTTTGAAAGCATTGGCAGCTGCCCAGAGTTATATGGGGTGGCAGTGCCTCCAATGCTGGAGCCAGGACACAACAAGCAGGAGCAGATGCAAACCCAGCTCCAGGGGTGCACACAGGGGGTAGACAGATGGCTATGGGCTGGGGAGGGGGGCTGTTGTGGTGAGAGATATAGTTTATTCTCTTAAGATCATTCTCCAGCAGGTTGGGGGTCAACTGTGGTACACTGCTGGAAATGCAGGTGGTGTCCACCAGTGGAGCAGAAGGTGCTAGCGGGGCAGATGCCTCCTTGCTACCCATCAGTTTGCACCTGGCTCTGAGTATCGTTTTCTGTCTCAAGTTTCTAAACCCATCTGTGTGTTCCTGCCAAATACCACACTGATTCTCACTCCTCTCCTGCTCCCATGACCCCCAGACCTTTTGAGATTTGGTGGTTTTGCAGAGAACAGGACAGTGAGTGGAGGTAAATTTGATGGTACTGGTAGCAACAAAAAGTCCAGTCCAGCAGAAACAACTCAAAGTATCTTGGAGTTTATGGCAATTTAGTTGGTTTTCTAGAAGAGGCCTTGGAAGAGCAGGAGAGACTATAAGGTCTCAGGATCTGTATTATGTTTGAAGAAACCTGCACTGCCTATGTCTGGAAATAGTTTCCATGGGTCTCAGCTGAAGTTTAAATGATTTCTCCACAGAACAGACTTCTGTCTCCCATATGCCTGGCCATGAACTTAGATCTAAGTACACTGTTTAGCCTTGTTTTACAAAGCAGATCACTCGAAGAAAATGTTTTAAAATGCATCTCTTACCAACTGATATACAGAAAAGCGACAAATCCCAACAGAATCAATCCCTTCTTCTTTGCTGGATAACGGTGTGGCAAGGCAAGGATTTCCAGGAGAGCAAATGGCAATACAGCTGTGTGCTGAGGGGAGAAGAGAGTGTGTGTCACTGACCCATTGCAGTGCCTCGCCTTCAGTCACTGCTGATCACAGAGCTTGAGCACCTGCCCATAAGCAAAGGGTTATTTAACAATACTGAGTATCATTGTATACAAATGTGCATATTTAGCCTTTTCATAGTGAAGAAATACCCCTGCAGAAACGAGCACAAACATTTTCTTGCTAGGATGATGTGAAAAGTACTGTAATGAGATTTGCCTGATGATCTGTGTTACTTTGTAATAGACAAGCTTTCCTTTGGCATTTTGTAATGCAATGATTTTTTTTTTTGATAATTCCCATCAGAGTACAAAAGATATTGAGCTCTACCATAATGTGCACTTGAGGATGTCAAAAGTCTTCTCCTTGAACTCATTAAGCCTTCATGCTCTCTTCAAGTCATTATTGTATTTTATATACTGTCATTTATTACTTACTGCAGTGCCATTGCAGTGTGTCGTGCTTCTCTTCGTAAACTGAAAAATGGGGTGTTAAATGTACAGGGAACTTCAGTCAGCTGTGATTGAAGATGATGAAGGAACTTCAAACACGCTTATTCAAAAGTTAGAAAGGAGTTAGCTTGCTGGAGAAGCATGTTTTTATTTTCTTTGGTTTTATTTTTTATTTTTTTTAATTGTCAAAGAATTTGAGTTGTATGAAAAACCTGCAGTTTCAAGGTTTATAGTAACTGTCTGAGCACAGAGGATTTTTTCAGCACTGAGCAGACAGTTGGGTAACACTGAGTGTTTTGTGGTGAGGAGCTGCCTCCAAGAGGGATGCCCTCACTGTGGGGATGTTGGGAGCACAGCAGAAGACCTTCTGGGGTCAGGTGTTAAATGGACAGTGTGGGGGCTCTTGGGATGTGAATGCCTCAGTTTGTTGACTGATTTGTACCGATTTCAGAAAACAATTTGTTTGGGTGAAATTTCCCCACTGAAAGTTTTGTAATATCCCCTGTGCAAGCATACAACTTGGAGTTGCAATACCTAGGAGAGAGGAACAACACGGCAAAAACAGGCAATGAGATGCAACAGGAGAAAACTATAACAACAACTGTAGCTGACTAGTTGGTTAAATTCCTATTAATTAAGGAAATAGTTTCATGGGTAGATAGGAGGAGGGCAATAGACAGAGATAAGTAGATTAGATAGACTTTTAAACAGAAAAAATGTGAAACTAAGGGGTTTTTTATATTTTTCCTAAGGGCTCGACATGCTGGGTGTATGGTATGAAGTTTTCTCTTGTACCAAGGAAATGGTTCCAATATTTTCAATATATATTTCTGTCAGAAACTGTGCTGAGTATCTGATACGGTAGTATGGTGTTGAAATTTGGTGGCTGTATATTTATTGTACAAGTTGTCACAAATACACATTAAATTCCTTAAATGCACATTGAGCTATGTACAGAATGCATGAAAACAGTCTTTACCTATTTGTTTAAGTGACAGACATCCATTTTTGTCTGATGGTGCCAAGTGACAGCTCCCTGGAAGCTGCATGTCCTCCTTGAGCCCTGCCAGCACCCCCAGGAGCTGCTATTCATACCTGGCTGTCCTACCATCAAAATAACCCTTTCACCTCAGTTATCATTTTTCAGAGAAAAGAGATAAAAAAGATTTATTTGATGCCCCAGTTTCTCTCACTCATTGGCATTGAGATTGCCTTCTGTTCTCTTTCACAAAGATATTCTTCAGCTCTACAAGCTGCTTGGTTGATGGCAGAGGTCTCATATCAGTACAAGTGATTCCTGAATTCATTTAACCAGAAAAATATCTTTAGTGCATGCAGTTTTCATATATAATCCCTGTAACTGCCTGAGTAAAAAATCTATGTGTTAAGCTGCTTTTAGAATGATTAAAATAAGAGTTTATTTTCCATAAGTGGTCAATAGTTTGTCCTTGAAAGAAACCAAAATGCCCGTGCCAGGCAGCAGTGATGGAAAACCTGCCCTTTGCCCTCACTTTTAGGCTTTAGCCTAAGGTTTTGGCTGGCACTCTGATTTAGAACACCCCGTTTTGACAAGTGCAGATAATTTGGGGCATGCCCAGAAGAGAACAGCACAAACAGCCAGAAAACATGAACAGGAAAGCAGGCCAAGGACAGGCATAGAAATCATGACTGCATTGAAGGTGCTGTTCCATCTAGAGAGAAAAGGAAAACGAGAAGCCTCAAAGGCTTAACAGGTTAATAGAGTGATGACTGCAATGGATGAGTTTTCCACATAGATTGTGTGTAGGACCAAGGGTCAGTGGCTCAGTTTTCCTCAAGAGAGAGGTAGCTTTAAGCTGGGAAGTCTGTACCTTGAGCAGCACACACACAGCATGTGGAGAGCAGGACACAGGGAACAGCAAGCTGGTGCTGAGGGACAGCCCACTGCTCTAACACACAGTGCATTGGCACTGCTGATGAGCATCAAATTGGTAGTGGTTGAGAGTTCTTTCTATTCTGTGTTGATGTAGAAAATGCTGATTTGGTTAACTAGTCATTTTTTGTCAGGCTCTTCCACTTATGTAGGAGTTAGAGAAAACTCTCAGTGGAGTACAAATCAACAGAAGTTTGAAAGTTGCTGGCAAAGCTGGAAAAACGGGCTGCTTTTGGAAATAGCCAGGAGTTTAGTGGAAGGGGTAGGCTAAAATTTCTGCTCTCCCTGATTTGCTGAGCTTCCCACTGCTTGGAAGGCTGTTTCCACATCCAAGAGCAGCAAAAGCATTCAGGATTGAGGTTGTCTGCCTCTTGTTTTGGGAACAGTTTGCTAAAGGTCCTGATTTGGAGAAAGAAACACACAATGAAAGAAAGAAATTTGTTGTGGCATAGGAAAGCTGCTCAATTCCCAAGTCCAATGATGTCACTGGCACATGACTGTGTGCTGTGTCTTCTGTTCAAATAAGTGTATCTTTAAAAAAAATATTTTGTCATATATAATAAATAGAATTTTTTATTGAGCCATTTAAATTGTGCAAATGCCTTCTTGAGTTGGATTTCTACAACAGTTCTCAGCTCCTTCAAGAACCCCAATTTTTTTGCTTTATCATTTTTCCTTTGTGGATAAAAAGGGTTTTGTGGGAGGGGGGGGTTTCCCCAAAATTCCTTCTCAGGGACACATACACCCCAGGCCAGTTAACATGTGGGAAAATCTTCCCTTGCATTTCTGCTATCCCAGAGTCTTCTGCCAAGCCAAATTTGTCCACTAGCAGCAAAATCACAGTGGAATTTCTATGGAATATCTGTGCATGTCTGTGACAGCAGATGCATATTTACACAGCAGACACCAGAGGAACATGAGGATGGCTGGAGGGTGCAAAGCCTGCCCTTTGCCTACGACACACAGTTGGCTTTCCACATGATTTCCCTCTCACAGCCGAGAGACGTTGACTTTGGCAACATCATTAGTGATAGGCCATATATCATGGGTAATCATATCTGCTGAAAGGCTTTAAAGTATTCTCATATCCTCAACAATAATAATAATAATAAAAAAAAGATGTATTTTCTCATTTGAGTTATTTTTAACCATAGGTCTCTAGTGCATAGTCATTAAATATATTTTCAACCCTATTTAGCTGAGTTTCATATCCTTAAACTGACGTATGTCTGAGCAGTGCAGTATTTGTATGGGGCCAAATTAAAATATACAGTTTTGCCTCTGCCTTTAAAGAAAACTTAATAATTAAGCTCAGATTGACACAGATCAAAACATTGGCAAAAATTGCTGAAAGCAGTGACTCATTTTTTATTTCAATTAACAGTTTCTCAGTTTCACATATAAACAGTGAAACTGTCACAAATAATTATCACAGAGGGAGTTAAAAACCTATTTCACTCCAAGGTAAGAAAAACAAGCTAAAACAATAGCTGTGTGTACTGATCAGGCTATCAATGAAGCAAACTGAATCAGAGAGCTTTTTCCTCTCTTGGCAGGAATCCTGTTAGTACTTGTTTTTATGTTCTTTGAAATATTAATGTATTTACTCATCTAACAACCTCTGTTTGTCGAGGAAAGCTTTCAGCTTACAAATTTTGCAAGGGCAGAAGTATTTTAAAAGCTGGGGAGGTTTTATTTATTTCTATAGTGAAAAGAAGAAAGTTATGGGACTTTCAAAATTATCAGAGACATTTAGTTAACTAATCACACTTTTAATCTGAATTCTGCCTCCAAACATTCAACTTTAAAATTCTTTGTGTCTCTTTTTGGCACTTATTATGATTTTTAACTTGGGTTTGGTTTCTTTTCTTTCCTAACAAACTCAGGTAGATGTGGATTAGTTAAAAAATTGCAAATTTCTTTTTGTTGCTCGTAAACTCTGGCACATGAATACAGGAGGAAGAAAGTTTCTTAAACATATGTTGAACTTTATCTGAAATATTGGCACATTAACTCATCTCCTGCAGAGAAGAACATTCTTCCCCTTCTTTACTTTTTGTTTCCTACCCTATGTTGTATGTTTCCCAGGATACGTTTCAGGTTCATGAGTTTAAACTGAGATAAATAGTCCTCTCTGAATATTTTTTCCACTGTTTGGTAAGTCCGTATGGAATTTTTACATCCCGTATTTTGAGTAATTTGTGTATTTATTCAACGCTACATCCTCATTTTGCTGCTGAGAATGGGAGTAAAAGCGAGTTTCCTGGGGTTGAGAAGACGAGGTTGGGTAGAGTTTGTGTCCAGCTGCAGGCTCCAGCCTAGGCTGAGTTTTAAGCCCATGAATAATCTCCCCAGAGCTGCTGAGATCACTCGTGCGCCTGACGCGTGTGTCGCAGTTCACTCGGTTTGACCTCGTTTGACTCCGGAGCGAAGGAAACGATGCCTCGGTTGACCAGAGCTGTTTGTTTCTAATTTGTCTGCATTTACATACCCTCCATGTCTGCTTTCCATTAACATGTGAGACTTTAGGGAGGGAGTTTTTTCGCAAACAGTTACCACTGGCCAAACTAAACTCCGCTGGGCACAGTTGGAGACCATCGAATGCTTTTGAAAAACTGCCCGTGTTTCTCCTTTCAGATGAATTCCCTGCAGAGCTTGTGTGCTGACAGCCACTGGTGGCCAATACTCAGGCTTCTATCTTCTCCATCGGTATGTTACTGCAAAGGAAAAGCAAAATCCCCCTTTGGTGCTGCCTTATGAGGCTCACAGGGCAGTGTCCATTGGTTGACCCTTGAGGTGTTTACTCAAATCTTCAGCTCTTTGTTGGGAAACATCCCCTTGCCTATGGAAATTTCCTTCAGTTGGATGCTTTCATAAACAATTACAGCCTGGGTTATCTGAGCATAATAAAACTAAATGGCTTCCTGTCACCATGACCCCTGTTTAGTTTTATACTCATAATTTTCGGAATCTCTGTGTGCTCTCTCCTTTCTTGGCTTAATTTTGAAACCAATTGCCTCTTTTGATTTATTCTGCCATAATTTTGCCTTCACTCAAATGCCTCCGTCAAAACTTGCTTCTGAAATCTGTTCCTATACATTTTTTCCTTCTCTCTTAACCTCTTTTTATTTTCAGGATGGAAAGGGCTGAAGCATTATTGTTCATTTCATTTCTTTAACTAGTACATTGCCACCTTTAGTTAAAGAAATAATTCTCTCTTAGAGTTGCTGCATCTTTTACCTCTTTTATATTCTCAGCCATTGGTGCATTTTGGGGGAAACACAGATGTATTTTATGGATAGAGCAGGAGGCACAAGGAGTGCTGTTACTGAGCAGGTGTGATGGCAGATTAGTCAGGAAGCTATTGCTCAATTTAATTCCAGCAGCACTCCTCTCTGAACCATCAGCTACTATCTGTTTCTGCCCTTTTCCAGGTCCATTCATGCTCATCTGAAAAGCAACATTAATTTTATTTTATTTTTTTCTTAGACCTGTAGATAGTTCGGGAGCATTATTGTGAAAAATGGATGCAACATCAGAGCAATTGTATGATCAAAGGTGAAAGAGCTTCAGAGATAAAGTTTCTTGCCTGCACATACACATTTTTGGGAATAAGGCCCTGGCTGAATATCCTACTGCTTACTAGCAAATGTTTTGTCTCAATGTCAATGCCAGAATTTTAACTGCATTTCTCCCTGACATTAGATATGTAGTCTAAGAAAGTGATGTTGCCTTGCAGCTGGAGGCTGCCATGAGACTGAAGTGACACATCCTTTGCTGTGGAATATTTGTCTCCAGCTGTTCCTTTGCAGGGTGGGTTGTGGAGTCTGCACCTGTGCACGCTGGGGTAGCAGCAGCCCAGGAGGAATCCCTGCCATAACATTTGTCCGTGAAACACATACTTTCTCCCTGAGGAAAGGGGCTTATGTCAACAAAAATGGAAACTTCAAAAATGTCTGTGTAGTGCTGGGAAAAAGCTAAGCATCTTTGCGCTTAAATGTGTGGGGTGATTAATTTTGTGTGCCATATCCCTCACACACGCATTCTTCTTTGCCAAAAGCTGGATGTAATTGGAAGCCAGTGGTTGTCTATAGTTGCCAGACAGCTTAAAATCGAGATACTGTGAAATGCAAACAAATGGAAATGTTGCTCTCTTGTATAAATATGCAAGAATTATTAAGCATTAAATACCACTTGTAAAGACAATCTTTTAATTTGGTCAAAGATGAACCTGAGGTTGTTCTTGAGTGCACACCTGGAGTAGTAGTCCAGTCAAAGTGGCCTGGGCAAGTGGGTTTT
Source organism: Campylorhamphus procurvoides (assembly GCA_013396655.1). NCBI lineage: Eukaryota > Metazoa > Chordata > Aves > Passeriformes > Dendrocolaptidae > Campylorhamphus > Campylorhamphus procurvoides. The sequence continues at coordinate 630,511 of WBMV01009019.1, read as the reverse complement.
GCTCTACAAACTGATTTTGCGCCCTTTTTTTTTGGTTAGTGATGCAGCAGCCTCCTGAAATAGCTGTAGTAAGATATAATCCTTCCCACAGATTCCCCCACAGGAGAGTAAGAGTAATTTATATTTGTACAACTTATTATATTCCAGATGGAAGGAAATCACAGGGATCCAAAATATCATTTCTATTGATGTAGTTGTGTACATAACAGGAGAGGTAAGGTTGAGTTGGGTAGGCAGAACACAAGCAGCTTGTATATACCAATAAGCTCCAAGATGAGCAAGGACAGACTCAAAATATAAACCTCCTTTTACGAAAAGACAATTGTACCAGTACAGTTTTTTTGTGAACACATCTGCTCTATGTTGATGTGTATCTTTTGTTATAGATTACAGTGGTTTTGAGTTATCTCTTCTGAACCAGGATTGCCCCTCTTTGTTCAGCATTCAATTCTGTCAGACCCTTCAAAATGTAGCATTCCCCAACACTGCCATGAAGTTAAATAATACATGCATATGGTTTAATCCAAGCTGTCTCCAGCAGTTAGTTGCTTTCTGGAGAGTATCCAGATGTTGTAGTGAAGAGATGACTGGGAAAGAAATAAACAAATTCACTTGACAAATTGGCCAGCATATCTTTTGTCTCAGCCATCTTCCACTTCAAAAATCTTGCTCAAATGAAATAATTGTGCTTGAGATATAAGTAGGGTCAGGGTTTTTTCACCCATGAAGTTCAAAGTTTTGTATAAAGATGGTAAAATATAATTATCCCAGGTAAACAGAAGTGGAAATTGAGGCTCAACCTTTGGGTTAAACTCAGTAGAAAAGCAAAGAGAGAAACCCAGATAGTCTGGAATATTTGGCCTCCATCAAATATTAGCAAAGGTCCTTTTTGCATTAGCCATCCTTTCTGCAAAATAGAAGATGTTTCTGTTCAGAGTGTAAAAATATGCCTAAACTGTAGTGACTCTGGGCTACCAGGTGGGCAAAAACACTTCCCCACTGTAAGAGCAGTTCATGTGAGAAAAAAAATTTGGCCAATTAATTTGTGCAAGGAAGGTGCTGCAGCATCACCACAAAGTCAAGCAGCTCAGTATTCCTGAAGTGGCTTTGCATGGTTATTCTACAGTTACATAACAACATATGCTTTCTCTATTTATGATATTAAAATAGACCAAGATTTTAAAAAAATAGTCCTTCCACTCCAAACGATATGGTGCTGATGTTTACTACTGATACACCAATGTCTTCTTCCATCAAAGCCAGCTACATGCTGCCTCAATCTGCCACGAAATGTCTGGAATCTCAGAGCCATAATGACTAGCAATATGCAAGGAAATGAACCCAAAGCAAAAAGTGTCTCCTTGGCAATCATAATTTGGAGACTGTCCCTTAAAATGTTGGTCTCTCCCTGGATCTCCCTAGTGTTTCCAGCAGATATTTTCTGTTGGAAGAAAGACATGCCTCAGCTAAGCCTGAAGGCACCTGTTGGAAGGTGTGCCAGAGCACAAGGAGTGTCAATGACAGGGATCAGTCTGTGCTGGTGGCAGATATTTTACACTTGATAGTGACTGGAAGGAAAATTTCCCACCCAGGAACTGTCAAGCGCAAGATATCTGCGGTGTATTAAGAGCTTTAGAAATAAAATACTAGGTTGTGATAGAGGTTTGCTTTATGTGAAGTTTCTCTCTCGTCAAAATAATTTTCAGGAAGAATTGTTTTTCCTTTTTTTAACATCTGTTTTTGACAGTTCTGATATGGAAAAGCTTTTTGTTGTTGTCAAAATGACTCTGTTATGAAATGTAGGTGTAGGTAGGCTAAGAAATAAGTTATAACTAATATGTTTGAGGGATTCCTGCAAAGAGTTCTTGCACATGAAATAAAAATGCATGCCTTAGCACCTTCCCATGCCATAAACAAATGTGGAAATGGAAAGGGCAAATTCTCAGCTGTGTGCTGGGATTAAAACAAGCAGCAAAGCCTATCTCCTCTCAGCTCCACTTTGTGCCCTCCCCTTTCCCAGCACCTCCACCACTGTGAGGATTTTAAACCAGTTGCCCACACAGAATCCTGGATCTGAAACCAGCACGATGCTGAGGACATGGTGAATCTCTCATTTTTGTGGATGATGGTTTTGAGAGAGAGTGGTGCCCTTTTGCACCTGTGCAGAGGTTTGGAAGCCACAAAAGGGCCCTGGTGGAGATGAATTGGTGGACAGAGCGCTGGTGATGAGGTTAAAAGTGCATGGTGGCTGTAGTTTATCACTCGGGTATCAGCAATGTGGACATGCCTCTGTGTGTTTGGATTTCAGCAACACATCTGTGAACATGCCTGTCTAAAACAAGCGGCTGCTTAAACCTCGAGCAAATGTCCTCACCCAGACACCCCAAAACCTCCCACATTTGCCTCCACCACTCCTCAGGAACTGCTGCAGTGGGTTGCAGAGCGCTGTTCCTAAGAAATGAGGTCTGGAGAGAAATGAGTCTTCTATGTGATTATTTCATCCTTTTTGGCTTCTCTGAATCAGCCTAGCACTGAACCTCTCCCTTCTCTCCCCCTTCCCATTAGCCCCACGAGGCCTCCCTGACCTTGCAATCCACCCACGGTTTCCATGTTACTGTCAGCCTCCTTACACTCGAGTGATGAGAAATATGTGATTATTCAACACATCATAAAAAACAGCCAGAGCAAATGAAGGAGAAATCTGGAAAGTATTTATAGAAAATCTGTAAACAATCATTGCAATCCAGCTATTCAAACTGGGCGCACTTTAGCTTATTAGCTATAGACCTGCCACATTTTCTTTGGTTATTTCACCTTTTTAAAAAAATTAAGAGCTGCTTTGTTATACTCCCAGCCATTTTGTATTTCGGAGGCTTCTGTTAGCAGAGACAATTTCTTTCTTGAGCTACAATAAGCGAGATTATTTTTCCTTATGACTGCACATCATTTCATTGACTTTGGAGGTTTGACAAGCACCAATTCACTGACATTCCTTGTGTGATAAAAGGCTTCTCGAGGCAGCTTCAGGCACACGCATCTCCTTGCTGTGTACAGCTCAACATCACATTCAGACAAGCAGGAAGGAGGAGGTGAGAAAGAAGAAGCTGTGAAACTCCTCTGGAAAGTGACACAATGCAATGGTGGGACACACGTCGCAAAGTGTCCCTCTCCTCTGCAAGAGGCCGAGGTGTTTCTTACTCACCATAGCGTGGTTTAGCCACAGTGGGATCACTCCATCAAGGCTTTTGGGGTAAACCAGCTCTCGATTGTAGGTATACAGTGTCCAAAAGGATATAGACACAAACTGGAACCAAAAGGCAAAATAAAAGACATTTAAAAATGAAAGACAAACATAATTGGCTAGTGCTTTCATTTCTGAGAACGCAAAATGTCTCCTACATGAAAAAAATTATGATATTGCCAGATAGACTCATGTTATCTCACATTTACTCTGAGATGCAGTATTCTGTGTTGATACTGGGAGAAAAAAAACTCCATTATAAACTGCCAACACTGACATTTTCTGTGGAATCCAAGATTAGCTGCTGCATTTTTATTTTTTTTAACCCCCCTTTCTCTTTCCCTTTGCAGATGGGATCTTTTGATGGTCCAGGAGTTCTCCTCAAGGGACTGCCTTCAAACCTTTGTTTTGCTCCATAATGAAGTAAAAACAGATCTTGGTAAGACAGTTCACATAATCTTACCCTTATCTTCCCAATTCATAAGCCTAATCCACAAGTTGCAGGTGAAAGCTGCACTCTGGGCACCCTTTTTTTTCTTTCCCACAATAGAACAGGATTTACAGTGGGAGAACTTAACTGGAGGAAATGATCCCTGGTGTATCAGTTACTGATACCTGGAAGCTGATTTGCATTTTTTTGGCCTGGCTTTGTATCTGAGCACACTCTGTGCTTGGGGCTGGAGATCAGGGGTATGAGATGCTGGGAAAAGGAGACTGTGCCTCTGTCCTGCGGGCACGGTGAGGATGCCTGGGGGGATATGACAGCATCATCATGAATGTTGCTGTGCAGGGAAGATAAATTAACCAGCTCCTCTGACTCCAGCCCTGGAAGGATTTTTTTACTGAGCCAGCCAGCTGAGCTCCTTGTGGACCATATTTAAGCAGTGCTTCTCAGCCCTTTGAGATTCAGAGGTGGCTGCAGGCATCACTCTCGCAGAGCATACCTACATATATAAATAACCCATCAGTTCCTGCTCAACCCACAACGTTTTGATAAACAGCATTGTCTGTGAGGGAGGAGGTGATCCATGATGACTCTGACGTAGGCTGTGACTATAATTATTTTTCCATGAATCTGTTTCTCTCCAGTGCTTATTTAAAGCCACACTGGTGTCAGAGAAGGAGATGTGAGGTTTTGCTGCCTCTTTGGTACCCTCTCATGTCCTCCTGACCTGTGCTGCCCTTTAGAGAAAAGCCCTAAGTTGGTAAATCCACAGCTATTTGGACCATGAGATTAACAGGGTGGTTACACCTCATTCACCCTATGGGGTCAGCCTGTGTCCACTCGAGGACAGCAACCCTAATGTTTGTGCAAGAGGCTTTGCTTTCAGCCATGACAGGCTCAGCGCTGTTTCTTCTTCTAAACAGTCCAAATCCACTGCAAATTCAATGCTAAAAGAAAGCCCTTACTTCTTACCTATTTTATACACATACTTGTGATGCTATATACCCCTAATCACTTATGCAAATATTATTTTCACATACAGAGACAAAGGGTACTTACTGTGGACACTGGGAAAGCCAGGACACTGAAAAGAAGGTCTCTGCTGGAAATTATGCACTTAGCACATCGCAGTTTCCTAATTAGTCTCAACACATCAGCCAGGAAGGACACCCCATAGAAGACAGCCTGCAAAACCTAAAGTAATTACACCTAGTGAGGGAAACTCATCCAGCTTTCATTAGCATGTTCCTCAATGAAATCTCTTCTTGCTCTTCAGGGAGCTGTTTTATCCATGAGCTGCAAGCCCACATAAGGGAAATAGCTGTTGGCTAAACCCTTTTTACTAGCTGAAACTGATTAAATAAAGTTGTTGGGGAGATAACTTTAGCAGTATCTCAGTTAATAGACTAAACAGAGATGTGTGATGTGATTCAGACGGGTGGAGTGGAAGGACATGTTGAAAGGCAGCATATTCACACTTCCTATGCTAATTGTTGACTTTGGATGTATTTGAGAAGGAGAGAACAAAATACTCCAGAAACTGTTTCCTGTAAAGCAATTACTAGATAGCTTTTCCCACCAACACAGGTTCTTCTTCCCAGGGACTCGGGGTGCAGTTGATATCAGTGTTAAGTAGTTCATAATGCTCTAATGTGAGAATTAGGTGCAGAAGTTATCAAAAACAGAACCTCTTTTGCTGAACGCGAAGGGATTCAGGAAAGGAATCTGCTTAGAAGCAGAAATCCAGACCTCACTAAATAAAACTGAAGTTTTAGTTAAGTTTACAGAAAAACTAATGAATTTCAGAGTTTGGGAGGTTGTGTTTTGGGTTGAAGGTTTTCTTCTTTCTTTCTTTAAATCACAAGTAATGAGGGCAGGATTGTTTGGGGAGGGTGCTAGGAGGATTTGATAAAGCATTAGGTAAGTGCACAGTGCAAAACAGAATTATGTGTGAAATTGTCAGAACATTGTGGTTTAAGCCAATATTGCTTTTCAGATTGCTTCATTTTCTCTCCTAACACTACATAGCAGATCAAGATAAACCAGATTTGTCAGAGGCACGAAGGGAGAGCCTTGCAGAAAAATACTTCCCCTGTCTTGCATTCAGCATTGAGCCAGTTCAGATGGGTTAACTCATGGGGTGGCCTCTTCTTTTTCAGGCGAGGTTCCCCCAGAGTGATGCAATATGGGAAATGCAACCTACTGCGAATGCTGGACCAGCTAGTGATGCTTAAATGGAAAGAGGGCTACAGCTTTCAGGATGAGATCTCTTTTGCCATGATCTTACTGTGAATCAGATATTTATTTTGAGCACAGTGTCCAAAGCTGTGGCTGGTTACTTCATCGGTTTCTGAAGAAGCCGAGAAGGGTGGTGCTTGGGAGGGGACAGGATTAGTGCAATGCCTTTCCATCAGAAATTCCCTTATTATCAAAATATCTGAGGGGAGGAGGGGACTATGATTTCACCATAGCCATTGTCAAACCAGTGTTTCTGCAAGCTTTAGTTTGGAGAGGTTGAGCAGCAAAATGACCATAGCTTATCTGGAACCATCCCCATCCATTTGGTGTCCTCTCAGCAAAGGGAAAAGAAACATTCTTCCTTCCTTATCTTTTCTACAGTCCAGAGAGTCACCACAGTAGCTGGCAGTGGAGTGTCCCCCCTCCCTGGGCAGACCTGCAGCAGTGGAGATAGAGAGGTGCTGACACAGACTGGGGGTCACCCATTGTCACCCAGGACAAGGTATCAGAGGTCAGGCATCACCCAGTTCAGCTGCAAAGCCCCGCGTTCCCTATCAAGGCATTGGTTGAACAACTTCATTTTAACATAAGAAAAAAAAGACTGCCCAAGCAGCTCCATCAGAACCCACACATGGTTTTGTTCAGTTCTGAGGCGCCCAAACCAGCTCTTTTAAATGTGGGGGTTTTTCTCTCCCCATTATCACAATTAGCCTCTGTATCTTCAAGCACTTTGTCAGTCAGTAGGGATTCAGTAAGTCACAGGTCTGGTTCAGGAAGATCCATACTGGGCTGCAGTATATTTAGACACAAACACATGTTCAAGGCTCAGTCCTTGGCCTCTCCAGGGCACCAATACCAAGTCCCTGAAGAGCTAAGAAAAGCCTGGTAGTAAACAGAAGCTCTTGTAACACCCTCTGGAGTGAGCAGTAACTTTCTGTAAAAAGCATGAAAAATTAACATAAGGGTGGTGACAGTCTGGTGACACATGGTGACTAATTGCCAATAAAGCAATTAGGGAGAAGCCTGGTTCCCAGAGGATGGGGCTATTATTATCTTGTTCATGGTCAGCCTTACATTAATCATGGGACAGGGATTCTTTCCCGGCTTCAAATTTAACTAAAACAAACATTTCTGAAAAGAAACAGTCCCAAAACAGACACATTCTCAGCCTGGTAAATATTTTGTCATATGCAGGGGAGGACAATGTTATCTTCTGTATGGAAAATGCTTATCTGAATGTGTAACCTAACCCATTTCTCAGACAGAACACGAGGAACAGCTCCTGAAGTCTGAACTCAGCCTCAGGAGCTTGGATTTGTCCTACTGTAGTTTTGCCCTTGTTCATCACCATAGTTTCGAAGGGGTTTCAGGCAATTCAGTGATCACCCTGCATTTCCAGGAGCAATGGAAGATTATGCAAGTAATTTTCAAGCCAGAAAACTGAACTTAGCTAGAATCATCCCCAGTAATGCTCAGTCTGGCATTATGCACCCCCCTTAAATTTGAGTCAGGGCTCCAAACCCCCACGGGTTATTCTTGTAAGAAAGGTGCATCCAAATCTTGCAGCCCTCTACTAATGGGAAAATGTTGACATAAAAAGAAAAGGAAAAAAAAAAGACATGAAAACATCAAATTATTCCAGATGTCCTGTGAATTTCTCAAGCAGCAGTGCTGGCGCTCACAAATCCATTACAGTTGCTCATGGAATATAAATCCACTGGCTGTAAACAGAGAGGATTCCCTAAAGTATTCCCACACGAACAGAAGGAAGACTGGAAGCATTCAGAAAGCTAATGATTAACCCAAAGAGAAGAAGAATATGGGTATGATTATCCCTGCTGGAGAGAGGCTGCTTTCCCCTCTACACCCTGCAGAGTTCCATGGTGCTAGGTGCTGTAGAAACATTTAATTTGGCCAGATCGATTTTCCAAACTGAGACTCGGAGTGACAAAGACAAACCTCAATTTTTATCTGCTGCAGTGATCAAAAGGCTGTTTCTGTTTAACTAACCTGACATGATTTACTTTTGTGTATAAGAGCTTGCCATATGTGTATATTGAAATCTTCAACTAGAACAAATAAATTGGGCTCCAAGCTCTGCCCTTAAGGGAAGGATAAATCCAATATTCTGAGCAAGTTATTAGACTTAACAGTCAACATTCAGGGTATATCCATTCATGTGAGAGTGTCCTGGAAAATATCTATACTAAATACTGGGCCTATTTTGAAATAAATGCAAAACAGCTTTCAGGAGAATTGAGAGGTATTTCCATCATGAAAGACAAAAGGGTAAAGAATAAATTGGGGCAAGAATGCAATTAATAGTTTTTAAAGGTGCAGTGTGCTCATTATGCACTGATTTACTAATAGATTTACAGCAGGGAGCAGATTTTTATGAGCTCGGATATTTCAGGCTTGTGCTGTTTTGTGTCACAGACAAATTAATACAGAACTGTTTTTATCTGTCATTTCTGCTTGTTCAATAATCGGTCAATGAACTCCTTTGATACAAAACCCACTTATCTTTATTTTTCCCCTACAAAAATATTTCCTTTCTGAGTCTTGATTGCTATGATCATTAAGAAGATGAATCTGAAGTAATGTCAGCGTTGTAGCTCTCTTGGGAGAGCCACATGACTAGCAAGGAATTAAATGAGGTGCTAGAAGAGGGTCATATCTTCCAGCATCCCTCCAGCAGAGCTGGGAGATAAACTGTCCCCAGAAAATGTCACTTTTCCCAGTATTTCCATTTCGGATCAGAGCAAGCTGGTCCACAGCAGCTTTCCACAGAAGAAAAGTTTTCAATGCAATTCCAAGGAGATTGCATTGAAAGAGAAATTTTGGAGGGAAGATTTCCAAGTGATTCAGACAGTCAGTGGCAGAAGTCAGTCCTGGCAGTCACAGTCTGGCAGGACACAGGCAGAAAAGCTGGACAAAGGCTCTTTGTGCCTGGCTCTGGGGAAGCCTCCAAGCCACCACCCAGCCCTGCCCAGCCCAGCAGATCCAGTGAACCAGAACAGCCCAGGGTGAAGCTTTTGCCTGCTCTTCTTGGACATCCCAAGGTGTTTCCTGCGACTGCTTCCAAACTGGCAGAAATCTAATGCACTGGATGTGCACCTGATGGATGTGTGTGGTTGACAGCCACCTCTTGTTCTTTGATGTCCCTCACCAGCAGCAGGGAGGGGTTTAATGCCAAACCATGGGATAACCCTTTCAGGTCCTGTGGAGCCCCACAGGGAGCACCATGGCTTCTCATCCTCCTCCCTGTCTTATACAGCAGCTCCATGAAGGAGTAATTTTGCACACCTTGTTCCATTGTCACAATTTCTGCGTGAGGGATAAGCTACATCTCCAGCCCAAACCATCTCTCTGTTGGCTGACAACTCTGCCTTACCATTGGGAATGGATCAATGAGTGGATAAAAGATGGGAGACAAAGGACTGGGGAAGTGGAGCAAAGGCCCTCACTCCTGAAGATTTAATAAGACCTGAGCTGTTCAGCAGATCTGTAAATGAGCTGGCAAAGGGTCCACACAGAATGGACAAAAGGCTACAGAGGTCCCCACAGTCATCCTTCACATCAGCAAGTGTCCCTGAAATTTTTCCTGTGTAGGAAACCTCCACCAAGCCTGGTCTTTCCACCACCATTTCCATGAGCTGCTGATGAACCCCTTGGGCTCTGAACAAACCCTTCTCCCCTGGGGTGTCTCACATGCTTTCACTTTGATTTCTGTCCTGTGAAATGCTAGCATATTAGAGGAACTAGAACACACTATAGTCTGTTTTTCTGTGTACTTTTAGGAAATGTAGCAACCAGTTGATAGCACCACTAAAACTCATGTACTAATAATGTCACAAGCACCTCTCTCCATAGGCTGGAATTGCCTTCCCTCATGTTCTCAACTGATTGTCAAACTAAGCATGTACTCTGAATGGCTAAATTAACACTGTGCTCTGTTTTGTTTTACCTTTTCAATAATTTACAGGACATAAAAGCCTATTAAAAAAAATGGAAGTACAATGTCAATCAGCATCGCAATGCATTGAATTCAAAGCTAGAAAACAGGCACCAAACTTGTCCTGGCTGGACATACCCCTACTTTTCTGTCCCTCTCCTCAATGACAGCTTGCCTCTTTTACAAGGAAGCAGCCAGCTTCAAAGTGCTTTCTGACAGCCAAGCAGCTCCCCAGCCAATGTTCTTTATGCATGAAACCTGTGAATACACTTCACAGCACAAGCACGGATCCCTACTTGGTTTCCTTTGGGATATAAACTGTTAAAGGAAGCAGTTTAACAGCAGCAAATATACCAGCTGCATATGTCTTGAGGCGCAGATGGCAGACAAACAAACAGGCATATTGGTATCGCTCTACAACATGATTTGCTTACCAGATTGAGGACTGTCAAATATTTCCACTGCCCACCGTAAAGGAACACTTCAGATGGCCGCTCTTCTGTTCTGATGTGTGTGATGGAATAGGCAATGAAAAAATACCAAACAAAAGCAAGGCAATGGTATGTGGCGAGCGTGGAGATTTCCATGCTTTAGCTAATTGGTCTGGAAGCAGCTTGTCTCTTAAGGTCCGTGGTTGATGTGCATGGGATATGGCAGGGCAGGAGGTTTTACTTCCGAGCAGACTTGGGACACGATGCCACTTTGCTCTTGTCAAAAGGAAAGAGTCTGGGAGCTTTGCTTCTATTTGTTTCCCGTTTCACTGTACAGATAGACTGGGGGAGGGCAGGGGTTGAGAAGAATAGGCTTATTCCCTGGATTTAAATGCCTTGCTCAAGATTAACAAAGATTAGTTGCAGAGTTACGTAAGTTTGGGGTTGGTTTACTTTTTTGCAAAAGTGGGGGGAGTTTTCCGGCTGATTTTTTGTTGCGTAGCAAGTGAAAACAAGTGGCATTTTCCTCACTCATAGCTGTGGGTGCAGCCACGTCTCCAGCTCAGCTTGGGAAGCCTCTGTGACTATTTTTCCCTTGTGCCGAATGAAGAAGTGGGAAACGTAATGGTCTGTGAAAGAAAAGCGTAGTTGATTTGTTGATGGGATATGGAGGTGGCAAGGAAGCTGAGAGGATTCGTAGGCAAAGGTCCCTGGGGCCGAAAACCACTGTGACTGTTAACATTTTTTGTGGGAAAAGGCTCTGCCACCTTTCCACCACTTCCCACAGCTGGGATTTGTTACAGCCATGCATGGCATGCTGGACAAACCCTGAGTCACTTTGAAGCTCTGGCAGGGATGGAGACACAGGGTAAAGGCCTTGGCTGACAAATGTGAAGTGCTGAGCAGCGTGTCTTACCCCTCTGCTTCTGTAATTGCTCCCATTTACCCTCAGATGTCCCCTCTTCCCTGACACAACGTTATCTCACCATCAGAGCTGGGGTGAAGAAGAGAAGAACTGACACACAGTGACCCTAAAATGAAGCAAACAAAAAATTCCCATGGAAATGCTTATTTTTCCCACCCAACCTACCTCACCAAGCAGCTCTAATAACATTGGAAAACACACATGGCATTTCCTAGAGTTTCCATAATTGCTGTGCTGTCAGCAGGAGTTGCCACCTGGATGTTTCATGGGGGCCTTAAGGGGAATGGGTATCCTGCCCCATCCAGGATGGGGAGAGGGATGCTCTTCCTGCCCCTGCAGAGGTTGTCCCAAGGGGAAGGGCTGGGCTTCAGCCAAGCATTGAAGGATCTCTTCTTTCCCCCCTTCTAACTGGCCTACAGGCAGCATTGGGAAATCTGTTGTGGTTTGGTTTGGTTTGTTTTTTCTCTTGCCATTTTTCCCTCCCTCATACTGGACGTAATGGTCCACGTGAGATAATTTCCTATGAACTAAAACAGCAATGTGCATGAATGTTGTGAAATAAACCTTGCACTAAGACACTTCAATATTCTCCTGTGTTTCATTGACTTCTCCCCTTATTCAGATTGCCCGCATCCAAATTCCCCAGGCATTCCAGCCAACACAATCCCAATGAAATGGTGCTGCCTCACTTCGGAAAAATAAAGTTGTAGAGCCTTTTGTGGTTGTTTGAGGTTGACAGAGAAAACCCCTTGATAGAAAAAAAAANAAGAGACCTGTAAGATCACCTGGTTCCAACACCCTTGCCTTGGGCAAGGTCCATGTTCTTCTTATGCTGGGGGTCCCAAAGGTGGATGCAGCACTCCAGGTGGGGTCTCACAAGGTGCATCCATCTCACTGTCCACGTCACCGACAAAGATGTCAAACAGCACTGGTCCCAGTACTGACCCCTGAGGAGTGCCACTGGCCACTGCTTTCCACTTGGACATTGAGCTGTTGACCACAACTCTTTCAGTGCAACCATCCAGCCAATTCCTTATCCACTGAGTGGTACATCTGACAAATCCACGTCTCTCCAGTTTAGAGATGAGGATGTCACATGGGACAGTCTCAAATGCTCTGCTCCTGTCCTAGAAAATTTATCAGAACAATTTTCACTTGTCTTTATGGAATTTCTGGGGAGGGGCAGTGCTGCTATGAGCTGCTCCTCCTTGTCAAGACTCATGCCTGTGACAAAAGGCAGAAAGAATAGGACTATGGCATGGAAGAGTCCTTTTTATTAATAATTCACATACCAAAGGTACCAGGCAGTCAGCACTTTTAACAAGTTACCTTCACACCAGTCTTTCTGAGATTTTGATATAGTGCAACTTAAAAAATGAGAAGGCTGAGCATTCTGCTCAGTAGGTGCCTGGATGCATGCAAATGAATGTAAATGTATGCAACATGACAAGGTATGTTTTTTCTTTTCTGGGGGATCTTGGCCAGTATGGCTGGGAAGGTGTCAAGTGCAGTGACAGTTTTCTGATGTGGACATCTGTCCCTCAGACTGAGACCATCTGCTTTGTTTTCCCATATGCAGAAAGGAAGATGCATACCCTTCAGCCTAGATAAGGGATGAAGTTGGGATGCAGAAACATCACAAACAGGATCTGAAATCAAACACTCCACACTTCATGAAGTCTTTTTCATTTCACAGCCAGTGTGATGTAGTGAAGAAATAGACTGGACAGGTCATTTCTTATGCCATCTCTCCATGGGTATGAAAAACAGAATAGACAATTCAACCCAAATCTTTTTGCAGTCAGTGGAGAAAAAGAAGGAGCACTCTGGGGCACAGGCAGATATGCTGCTGCAGATCTAGTGGGGTGGTTTAGGGAAACACCATTTTCCATCTGCTGTTCCCCTGGAGCTGAGCCACATCCACACACTCGGCCAATGCTCCTAATCTGCTTCGGGGGCTCATCTGGTTTGAGCAGCGATAGCTGACTGTGCTGAAGCAAACTGGGAGCTCCCAGTTAATCCATTAACTGTGGTTCAGCTGAAGGATAGGAACAAGTAACTGGAGCTCTAAATCACCTTGAATACAGTAAATCTCCTCTGCTCTATGGGAGCAACTTAGGCCAGCTTAATTTAGCATTGAAATGGGTTTGACTCACTCATATTATTAGTATGGTTCAGGTACAGAGGTGACAGTAAACAGTGTAAACTGGTAATATCTTAGGTGATTGTGTGTTTTCAGTGATGGGCATGATATTTCCAGGCTAACAAGTTGTTCTCAATACAATCCATCATTACCATATAGGGTTTAATTACCACCTCAGTCTGTTGCTAATGAAGCAGCTGGTAGAAACAAATCTTGTTTCCTCACAGCTGACAATTCCTTTTAGGACCTTTCAAATATTCTTCAGTATTCTTGCACTGATAAGGTTTCCTCTCTGCCAAGGTAGCATCCAGTGATGGCAAATAAGCAAGAGCAAGGCAGGAAATTGCTGGCAGGTGACAGCAGTTAAGGCCAGGTGGGAGGAAGAGATTTAAAGCCAAGCCAAAAGCCAGGAAAGGTTTGGGGACCTGAGAGAAAACTGGCTTTTTGTGCTTAGCTCTCTTTTCTGGGCCCTATCTAAGAAGAAGGAACTGCTACAGGATGGGATTTTGCCTTTGTCAGAGACATTTTCACAGTGAAAAAGCTACAAACAGGCAAGTATGTTTTTCTTCTAGTTTTCTTATGCCTATATCCTTCATGCGGTTCTGTTATCCCATGTGTGAATGTCCTAATACAGTTATTTTCTTACTGCTTTTGTAAGCTGGCTTGCATTAAGGGCAGCATTCCTTGGAAGAGGAGTCCAGGGCTGTTCTCATACAGCATCCTCTGTGCTGTATGTGAGTGTGTCCAGAGACTGGCTCTGCTGCATTCTGGATTAGCTGCAGGTAGTGCAGGGCTCTACCTGGAAGATGCATTTTCTGATAAACATTATCTGAGAAAACTTTCTATCATGCAGTGTGAGGCTGCCTGAGTTCCATGTCCCCAGGGACACCTATAACAACAATTCGTTCTATGACAGTCATGATGTATAAAATGAAACATAATTGGCAAAATTGCAAGCTTGGCATAGTCTGCTCCAGGCATCCTCAAATCCTGAGGCAAACTTCCCACAATTGTGTGGTTAGTGAAATACACAAGACTTAATTCTCTCTGGTTTTATTTCTCTGGGGCTTTAGTAGCTTCTAGGGGGTCTGAGTTTTTCCAACTATTCTTTGCAGTTGGGTGAGTGACAAGTGTAAAAATGTTTTAACTGCTAATAAAAGCTGAGGGCTTTGCCCAGCAAAGCAGCAGGAATAGCAACAAGTAATGAAGATTGATAAAAATATCCTGAGAGATTTCACTGCAAGTCTGAGAAGGGGCAATGCTGTAACCTCTGCCTAATGTGTGTGGCAAGCAGGAAATCATACAATTGTAAGACAGTTTGTGCATCCTCTTGCATGGGCTGCTCCTCTCTATTTTGTGTGAGATTAATTTTTTTCTATTACATATTTTTAAGGAGAAGGCAGGAAGTGGCTTGCATCATCTTGGTATTTTTTGTTCTGAATTGAATTAAAAAGTTGTTCCAAAATGCCAAAATCCAGAGGGTTTCTTCAGTCCCAGGGGAATGACTTGTGTACAAGCAGAGACTGGATTCAATAGTTGAAAGTGCTTGCTCAATTTCAGAGTTTTTCCTTCCCATTGAGTTTCACTGGCTTTTAAACTGTATGTTTATTCAGACTGCTAAATGAAATGTCACTTTGATCCAAACCCAAAACTTCCTGTGTAACAATGATTTGACATTTCTGACTCTTTTAAGTGAATGAAGCTTATGACATTAATCAAAACAAAACCTTTTCAGCTAACTACTTGGATTCTAAAAGTAGAGATGTTGAAATTAAGAAACATTTGATCAGAAAAATGCTTGCCTATCTCATTATCTCCTACTCATAAGGGAAATTAGAAAGTGTTTACCTTACCACTAAACCCCAATAGCGTGTTCTCTCTTGGCAAGGAGAATATTGCTTAGAATAAAAGGCATGTTTTTCACTGATTTTCAACAGCTTCCAAGAACTTATATACTATTATAGAGATCTATAAGGTGCTTTCTAATTTTCCTTTTTCCCTTTTCTGTCAGAGAGGCAAAATTGATATTTGACTATTTAGAAAGAACCTGAAGTTCAGAGTGAAAGAAGCACCTACACCCCAGTGCAGTAGGGAAAAAAAATGCCAGGGTATTTTTTAGATCCTGGATACACAAAGCATGACTGGTTCTCATTAAACTCTTTCCTGCTAGATAATTGTGTTGGGCAAGTTAAATATGTATTTGTGTTAATTTTTTTGCTTCTCTCTTTGTAAAGGGGGCCAAGAATGTAACAACTAGTCTTGTAAATAGATGTGTGTTTGATAACATACTGCATATGAGAATGTTCTGATTTTGTGTGGAGTTTCTTCATCTGCTTCTGAAACTCAGGCTCTTTTAGGGTAACACACATTAGTTCTATGACAGAAGAGTTTTATAAAGATTTATGACATAGAAAGCGCCTTGCTGGACTGATAGAATAAGAATTGGAAGTGGCAGAGTAGGAAAATCACAGAAGTCACTTTTTCAAGACTCTAAGGAAACATCACTTAAAGCTTTTTTTCCTACTTGCTGCTCAGATGAGAACAGATCTAGCATATGTTACTCTTAACGTGGTCTATTTATAATCATAAATAATAAATAACTATTCCAAATACAAGGCAATAGAGATCCAGCACTGAGCTCACTAGTTTGCTGAAACGGTGTAGTTCATGTGCAAATCTACGTTAGATAATATTAGATTATGTATTAGATAATAAGATAAAGTCCTATCTATAGTCTGTATTAGCATAGTACCTAAATCTGCTGTCACAACCTTTGGTATGTATGCAACAAATGCTGGGATGTAACTGCTTATCCCCACCATGTGCATGGAGAAGTGCAACCCAAAGGAGAGAAATGGTGTCCAGGTCACACTGAAAGCCTTTGCTGAAACATAAATTCATGATTATTCTCCTGAAGTCCTGGTAACATCTAAAACATGTTGGAGGGAAGGATGTAATTCTGCAAGAGATGTTGAAGAGGTGCTGGTTTTCTTCCCACCACTGGTATCATCTTAATGGTTAAATCAGTGGGTTATAAAACCCATCAGAATCCCAAGAGCTTCCTAAACCCTACTAGATGCTGGGGACCTTGCAAGTTGGCTGGATCTCCTCTCCTTGGGTACACTAATATCCTTTGTGCACCAAACCCATGTCCAGTTCCAGCTTGCTACCAGACACTGAAGAACAACATAAATTTTTCAGAGGCAAAAGAACAGAGGTTGCAATGTTTTAGTGATGCTGACTCCCTGTTAACAGAATAATGAAGTTCAAATCAATGGCTTGGTCAGACTGCTGCTCTAGCAGTGGGGACAGAGTGGGTTTCCTACCTCAGAGCAGTCATGCCATTGCTGCTGTCTTCACAAAAGAGAACAGCAGTGTTTGACACAGCTTGTGGCTCCAAACCTTGTGTGCTGAGCAGTCAGCTGCTAGTTGGGCTTTGCTGGAACAGGGTTTAGTCCAAGGGCTGTTTAGGCTCAGGCTCAGCCCAAATCCCCTTCTCAGCTCTCTGGTAAGGCCTTGCTGTGGCAATTAGACTCTAATGGGGCACTGACAGCAGGCAAGGACCTGGTTTACCAAGGAAATGCTGCTCTTCTCCTTCTCAAACAAAAAACCCCAAATCCTGCAGCAGAAGCTGTGTGTGATAGCAATGGTATCAGTGTCTTGGCTGCTCTTCTTCATCAGCAATAAATGAGCACTCCTGAGACTGAAAAGCCGGCAAATTGCTCCCTATTACCCAGACCCCTCCTTTGCCCTGGGAAGTTCTCTCTGAATTTGCTTGTCTCTTTGGTGAAGATGGGATGGGGAAGGGGCAAGCCTTGCCCTGCTTCCTCAAGGTAAAGTGGCCTGCTTCCTTTTCTCCATTTCTTTTTATCCTGGTCACCAGAACCGACCCCCACATAAAGGTGTTTCTCAACACTAGCACCTGTGTGAGGAGGTCATCCCACTTCCCCTGCTTCCTCTTAGCTGTCACATGTATATACATGCTCACTGTAGTTCTTAATTTGCACAGACCTTCCTCCCTGAGTAGCTCTTCCTATCTGCTCAGAGTATTGTGTGCATTGCCCAGAGAGCTGTGCAAGGATTCCCCAGTTCTGACGCTCAGACTGTGCTCTAGCAGAGCTACAGGTGATGGAGGTGACAGTAAGAACACTTTCTATCTGTTTCTGAGTCTGTCTGTCTCTGTTTGCAGCCTGTCCTTGGGGCACAACTTGAGCTTGCCCTCTGCAAGGGAGTGAGGTGCAAAGGGGAGCCCTGTGTTTCCTGTAGCATCTGTGGCTTACCTTTGCATTTACAGCCAGGACCTCTTTACTTGATGTAGCATGTCACAGTTTCATGGACTGGATTGATTTAGTGGTGGCTTCTCACAGGACATTTTGCCACAGCTGTTTACATGCCTGGTTGTCTCCTGTCTCCTATAACAGAAAGTTAACCTTTAAAAGTTATCCTATGTAGAAATGAACTTGAGGGAGGAGGGAAAAAAGACAAAAATCCTCACAAAAGCCTCAATGCTTTTTCATCCACCTAAACTTTCCTTCTGCCACTGTCAGTTCCATTATGTGATGTGCATTGGCACATTTCCTTTCCTTACAGCTATTTTCAGTGCTGAGGAAAAGTGCCTCCAGCTTTTGCAACACTTCATTTGGGTACTGGTCAGATAATCAGATGTATTTGTGAGGAATTTGAGGCTGGAATAAGGCCATTTGCTATGAAACTCCTTTGCTGCCTCCTCCTCTCTGCCCTCTGAAACCATGTTGTGCTTCATTAACACGAAATGTGTTTGCAGGATCTGAACTTTCTCAGTCATGTGCTTTAGCTGCTTAGTGAAAACATAGATGGTTTGTACACCTTTACATTTCTGGGATCAGCTCGGGGAGGGAAGCAGTGTTTGCTGTTAACTTCCCATCTCAGAGGCTTGGAGTTTTCATGCATTCTTGCTTCCTAAAAGCGGGGGTGGAAGAGAAAAGGGCCCTTGCCAAATTCAGGATGCTGGTTATCAGCTAATTCTACTGTTTACAGTTTGCACAGCAAAAGAACTGCTTGTGTTTGTCAGTAACCTTGAGTCCATCTGCAGAGTGCAGGACAGAGATGCCTGTATTTTGGCTGGTGTTTAATTGTGACACTCAGCAGTGATGTGCTGCACTGCTTTCTCCCTGCATGTTTCAAGACCCTTTAAAGAGGGAGGGTATCATTGCTCTTGCTTTGAAAGAGGAAACTGAAGTTTCTGGACAAGCAGTGCAGGGGTGCTGGTGCAAATATGTTCGATGGAAGATGGTAGAAAGGCAAAGAACAGTTAGGAGTTCAGAGAGTCCTGTTTCCTTCCAAATTTTTCCCCATGCTAATATGCAGTGATGCTGAGTGGTGCTGCTGCAGGTGTCTGAGAGGGGGAGTCTGACTTGTGATGACTCCTTTCAGTGCTGAGGATCAGTGCAGGAAAATACATGGGGATAAAAAGGATTTAAGTGAAAAAAGTAATCAGAAGTACTCCAGGTCTGGATGAAGCTTTCCCTGTGTACCATCAGCACCAGCCTCCTGCAAGCCAAGGTGGCATTTTCCTGGGATGCCGAGCTTGGAGCTTTATTTGCAGCCACATGTATCTGGGACTGGGCACTGCTGCCTTCCAGTGGTGTCACTCTGGCATGGAAGCAGTGCTGGTGTCACCTAATGAAGTGCCAGTGCCACCTCTCTGTGCACTTGGGGCTGCCAAGAGGAAATATCGTTCTCTGCGTCATTAGTGACAACTTCATGTTGTTGAACTAGTCTTTGATCCCTTCCTCCTCTGCGAAACTGAGCAGTGGGTGGTAAATTAATCCCTGGAGTTCAGCCCAGCACGTATGCAGAAAGCACAGGGGGAAAAGAAGGTGATGCTGTGCTGATACTGAGAGCCCAGAGCTTGCCTGTGCTTTTGGTTTTAGCTTTGATTGATTTTGGTGGCAGAAACTCTAATTTACACTCACGTAAGTAAGCAGAGTCTGTTTCTTTGCTCAAGCCTGCTGGTGCAATCATACAATAAGCATGAATCTGGGTGCCAATGCTCTTCTAATTATATGTTGTAGTCATTGTGGAATAGAACAGCCTGGTTCAGTCTGCCCTGGCTGTAATGAAAGGTAACGTCAGCTAAGTGGGCTTAGTGATAGCAAATTGGACAACATTGCTGCATGATGAAACCAGCAGCAAAACTGAGGAGAGAGAATCTGCACAGGCTGTAGAGAATGCAAACTGAGGAATAACCCAATGGCAAATGTAGCTGGTTAAAGGAAGGGACTTAGAGTTCACACCAGAACAGGGAAGAGGGACAGAGACTGTCACATTAAAAAGATGAGCCTTCCCATTCCCACTTATTTTGCTCTCTTACCCTTTTCTCAGTCTTGTCCTCCTCTCCACTGGGATGCAAATTTCCAAACTCAAGCTAATATTATTTGAAGACGCTCAAAGGGGAAAGAAATTTTGCTCTGTATGTGACTGGAAAAATGGAAAAAAAAACACTTTAAACATATAAAACGGTTGTAAGCTTTGTAATCTGCTAGCCAGCTTGGTGTGAGACTTGAAGCAAACTGATGCTCTGCTAAAAGAAAGGCTTTGCTGAGAATGCCAGTGACTGGATCGAACTCCCGTCTGCTGAAAATGCCTGGTTCAATCCCCCTAGCTGTAGCTGGGATGCAGCACATGCCGAGGATGCTTTGAAGTGCCATTTTTTTTGCTTTTATTTTTGCTTTAAAAAAAAACCTACTTGAGCTGTAAATCACGCAGCTCAGGAAGGTCAAGTATCACATGTGAGTATTGCAGACTGCACAGCATAACCAAGGTCTGTGCTGAATCAGGCAGGGCCTCTGTGGTTCTTTGCAGGTCCTTAGTAACAACCTTGAGCAGAGCATCTTTGCTTTCCACAACAGCTCATGTGGCACAGCAAACTCATATACCCCTCAAAGAAGAATCTCTGTAGCCTGGCAATTGCTATTTTTGAGTAAAGCTGTATTTCACTTATTAAAGCATAAAAGTTAGGCTTGTGTACATTCTCAGAGAGCCTTGTGCAAGGCAGAATAGCTACTCTAAAGACAGTGCCATGGGATAATGACTTCCAGACTGTCCAAAGCTGCATTCCTTCGAGCTTCTCTGTCAGTGCAGTAATAAAGACTCTGAGCCACCTGGGCTGCATCTGTACTGTGTGGGAGGTAGAAACTTTGGTGCACTCCAAGGCCCTGCTCTCCTGGCTATCCAGATGAGCCTTGCTGCTGAATTTCCCTCCTGCCACATGCCTGAGTCTCCTTCCAGTGGAGCCATGAGATGCATTGTGATGGGGGGTGCATGTGTGTGCACACAGGCAAAACAGAGCATGACCTATGGAAGTAGCAAAGGCTGGTTCGTGCAGGAGATGGTTTCCATGAGCACAGCAGAAATCCTGCAAAGGACCAGAAGGGCTCCTGCCCAGGACAGCTTGCAGCTTCAGCACTGAGTGATTTACCAGTGTAGCTTTGCTCTGCTGGAAGCCTGTTGCAGAGGAGATCTTGAGCAGAGTGAAATTGAAGTGTAGAATATTGAGCAGATCTGATCTGCAACAAAGATGAATTGCACCTTCATGGAATAGGAGCTTGATTCCCAACAACACAAAAGTCAGGGCATGTGAGAACTTTGCTATAGACTGTTAAAAATGTAATCAGAGTAATCTGGTGATTTAAAAAAACCAAAACCAAAAAGAGATAAGCTGCCCTAAAACTGTTTCTTCCACAAAACTATTTTTTGTGGCTCCCAACTGTCTCCACAAAATTCATGGCTATGCTGGACTTGCAGAAGCCACTCCACTATTAGCTCCAGCTTAGAGGAGAGAGAAAATAACAGATTTTGCCAGCAAGTGTCATACAGTGGGGGAAGCAGACAGGGTGCAAGAACAGAAGTCCTTCTTTCAGTCTACAACAGGAGCCCTGCACTGCAATGTTGTGACTTTAAATACATGCAGTTAACAGCAAATGGGATATCTTGTTTACTATTCAGTGTTTTGTTCTAGGTATGTAGTGGAAAATATGAAATAATACCAGAAATTCATGTGGAAACATTTAGGAGAACACAGTTTTAAGTGAGCTCTGAACTGACTCATACTTCAGTGGTCTAGGCATCTTTAAATAGTGAGTTGTTTCTTTTCTATTGAAACAATGCTGTGATGGAAGGAAGAGTCTGTAAGGGATTTCTGTATGAGACCATAGTGATAACCACTCTTCAGTCAGAAGTCATGTTTAACTGGTGGATTGCTTATTCTGTGACTGAGCCCTTGCCCAAAGCAGGATGAGTTGAAAGCTTGGATTTACAGAGTGCTGCTAAGAATTCATAGCTATAACTGGAAAAACTTAGACACTAATGAAAATGAAAAAGCATACATTTACCAGCGTCATCCCCAAATCCAGCATGTGACCTACCCCCAAAATGAGATGATCCTATCACCTGCCTGTGTGGGTGCTTGCTCTGCATTAAAGTGTTAATGCCTTTGCCCTCACTTTGTTTTTGCCCCAAGGACCTCATAGGTAGTTCTCTTGATGCTGCTCCCTGGAACATGCTGAGCTCTGTGTGTCCTCAATGGCAAAATTAACTCATTTCCTTTCTTGTTTCTTAACTGTTGATATGAAATAGCAGATAGTAATCAGTCTTCTCTCTTAACAGACCCCACCATCACCCTCCCCAGTGAAGGAGGCTTTGTTCTCCCCACGTAATCCTATCTTTCCTCTGCTTCTGCTAGAATCTTCCACTGGGGACAAACCTGTTTTATCTTCAGGATTGAGATACAGAAAATAAGCATATTTTCCACTTTCTTTTCTGTTTTGGTAAGCCTTGTTTGAAAATCACTTGAAGCTCAGTGGCCCAGCATGTTTATTTTGGAGAGAATAAAATCCCTGCTAAGCTACAGTGGTAATCATATGCATTTGTATTTTGGTAAGTGGATAAATTATCCACAAGTCCCAGATTATATGTCTTGCAAGGAACGTGCTGAAGAGGGCCAAGATTCCAAGATCACTGTACAGAGTCAGAAAGTGCCACCAGAGGGTGAACAAAATAGAAATGTTTGCCCAGGGGAGAGAGCCATCTGGCCTTGAACTCACACACCTCTTCTTGCTGTCACCTTGAGCCCTTGAGAAGTATTTATTACAGAATTTCCTCTGAGACTTCAATACATTCATTTAGCTCACCAGTTGTGGTGGGGAGAGTGAGGAAAGGTGAGGTGATGAGACCTGTGTGTGGTAGGGCCAGTGCCTCACCTGCAACCTCAGGCCACCCTGTCTTGACCTTCCCACCATGGGTATTGCTGAGGTGCTGCCCTGCCTCTTAGGCTCTTCTGGAATGGTTGAATTTGGGATGCTGAAATGATGGTGTAAATTGAAATGGATGGGGAGAGGAGCTCTGCTTGGACATGTTGCTGAGGGATGGAGTTAAGTGCCTGCTCTGCAGGGCTGTGCAGCTACTGAAAGCAATGATTGCTGCTCCACACTGGGAAAGTGTTCTTTAAAATGGAGAGGGTTAGGTGGGGCTTCTCCTTGTTTCCATATTTTTTTTAATAAAGAAATAGGAAGTTCTGAGGGTCTGCATCTGCCTGGAGTCTTTCCAAGCCATCATTTCTCGGGAGCTGCCAGTTTATATTCTGGGAGTGATTGTTGCTGTTTTAGTCCTGCTTTGAGTCCTCTGAGTCCTCTCAGCCTCTGTGGTTTTTTGGGCTCTCCACCCTCCCCACCGCCTTTCCTTTACCCCTTTTGGACACACTGTGGTAGAGCTTGCCTCGGTTAAGAAACACTGGGCTAGACAGTGTTGGGCAAGGCTCCTGACTTGTCAGAGAAAGGGCAGTGAAGAGTAAATGTGGTCACAGCTGAGTTTATTTTGGAGACAGCCCACTGGTGCCCTGCCCTTTGCCCAAGGCTCCAGCTGTGAGCAGTGTTGAGGGGCTGCTCCTTGTGGAGGAAGGAAGAGCCTGGAAATCCCCGGTGCAAAAGGGCACACTCATTTTTTTATTTCAACCTGGAACATGCAAGCTACGTGGTGGTTTTTTTCCTCTTCCTTCTCCATTTTTTATTTAGAGCAGACGAGAATCTCCAGATCCAAGTTGAGGGAAAAAAAAAACACCCAAACACTTGCATTCCTTTCATTTTCACACATATGTCATGATTTGGATAATCCTGCCATTCTAAAATAGTGAGTTTGAATGTGCACAAGCTGAGGAGAGCCGGGAACAACCGGGATGGCTCAGCGGGAGGAATGGTTTTCCCAGGGCTGTGCCCTCCTCAGGGCTTTGCTTTTCACTCGCCCTCCCGTCCCTTTTCCATCTGAAAAGGGGGCGGGTTTGCGCAACATCTGCAAATGATCTCAAACCTCTGCTTGGGTCGCAGGGGAGGGAGAAGGGGGAGCGTGGGGCTTGTTTTTGTTTTGCTTTCCCCGAGCATTGCGCAGACTGCGGTCAGCTGGCCGGGGCACCCAGCATCCCAACATCCCAGCATCCCAGTGAGACTGGGGATGCTCCAGGGCAGGAGGAGGGCTGCCCGCAGCCCAGCGTGACCGGGGAACCACAGTCCTACGTAGGCGCTGAGCTCAGGGATGGGGAAGTTCCAGGAAGATCCCCATCACCACTGACAGTGGTTAGGCACGAGGGATGCGTATTTGCAAAGGTCTTTGGGAATACAGCTGAAAAACAAACCGCCTTCCTTGGTTTTTTTTTTAATTTTTTTTTTCCTCCTGCAATACTTTAAAAGTCCCCTGGTGCCTCGCCCTCCCTCGTAACACTCCCACAGCTCCTCTGCCAGCATCTCTCTGCCTTAGAACCGCAGCGCAGCAATTACCGCCGCTGGTCCCAGGGTGCCGGTTCCCAGAGGGATGGAGATCTCCCTGCTTGCCTGCCACTTAGGTTTAGCAAGGATGCTACAGCGGGGAAATCCCACGGGTCTCCTCTGCAGGGGTAGACCAGCATGCCTTACGCTCTGTGTGTGGATATAGATGTGTGTGTGCGTGTATAGAAAGATATTTAGTGTAGGAAGATATTTAGTGGCATAAGCCCTCATTAATGGCAATGGGATTTGTGTGGCTTACAGCCCCTAGGAAGCTATTTGATAGCTTACTCCTAATTTGCAAATCTTTGAAGCCAATCACTGTACCTGGTGATTAAGGGTTGGGATTTTTTTTTTTAACAATAATCCGGTGCAGAGAAAACAGAGGCCTCTCAGTGGTTTGCATGAAAATGCTGCTGAGCCAGTCCTGTGATTCACGGGCCAAAAATAATGTGTTCTGTTTAAACAACGTTAGCTCTGTGATACAAACCGACAAAAGCCAGAGAAATTTAAAGGGACCCTGTCAAATCGAGTCTAAAAATAACCCCAGCCAGCTGTGTTTTGGTGAGTGGGCGCGCGTGCTCACGTGGTGTGCTCCCTCTGCTCTGCCAGTTTTGTCTTCAGTTGTGGGTTTCTGTCTGAAACAGGCAAACATGACATTTGAGCTTTGCCATCTGGTCACCTTTAGAGTATGAAATGGCTCTGTTCTGGGAGAAAGGGTCTGGCTTCGGCGTGGGAAAGAGCATCCTCCATCCCTGGCCACAGCATCCCTCCGAGGGAGTTGAGAAGTGGCTGGTTTGGGATTTAGCATCCTCAAAGGATGTTGCAGCAACACTGGGACTGGTGCTGCTGGGTACCATCCTTTAACTCAGCATGATGGTGACAGCACAGGGTCCTATCCATGCCCCATCCTGTAGTGTTTCTTAGGAAGCCTCAAGATGGAGCAGACCCCCTTCTTCTCCTCCCACCTCCCTGGGGTTTGGAGGCATCTGTTTCTGGGGAGTGTTGTGGCTCCCACTTCCCTACAAGGGCCCATGAGATGAGCTCCTCGTCATAAGATAGCTCCTGTGTGTAGGATAAACTCATTTTGAAACTGGGATTTCCCTTCAGAACTGCAAGAAAATGCTCAGTAGCATGAACAGGCATAACTCTGCCAATTTGCACCTTGTCTGACCTCGCCTTGCTCTTCCCAGGAAATAAATCTAGGCTTTATATCTCTGTAAATGGAATCATTCCCCTTGCCCTGTCCTCCTCCTGGGCATGTGAAAAGATGCATAAAAGATGTATGTAAAGCCTGTGTATGTGTGTGATGCAGCTGCTTGGAAGAGCAGAGGCAGGCTTCAGTGAGCTTCCTCATCTGAAGAAGAAACAGGAGACTGAGAGGTGGGTATTTCTCAGTGCCATTTACCCATGTGCTGTATTTCCCCAAGTGCTCTTCTTCAGTCAGAAATGGCAATAAATAGCTGCGGGGGAATTCCCTCCTGCAGAAACCTTTGATGGAACACCTCTGCCCTATACCCAGAAGCAGCTGTTCTGTTTGCCCTTCCCTTTCCCATGCCCTCACCAATTCTCTTGCTACCTTTTCTGCCCTCTTGAGGTTTCTGTGGCAGAGGCCCCTGCCCTGTGGTTGCTCTGCCACTGGCAGTAGGAGGTTGAGCATCTCCTACCCCCTTGGGTAGAAACTGCAGACCCCAAAAGATTCTCAAATCTTCCATGCCAGGCAAAGGAAAAAGCTTGAATATGTGCAACATCTGAACAGCTTTCCCCTTGCTGTCACAGCAGGAACTGAGTGCAGGATTGAGGAGCTCTTTCACCATCACTTATTATTTTTTTTCTGGGTGTGATTACATGTTAATTCAACATATCATCCCCTAATTCTTGCCTAAAATAATTACAGTAATAAAACTTATCCCAAATTCTTTTCCCATCATGCTTCAGAGTAACTGAAGCAGTTCCATCCCACTCTTTTTCTTGAGGGTATAGGTAGGGATTGTATCTATTGAGTCCTGGTACCTGATTGACTGAAATCTGAAGCAGAGGTGGCTTGGAAATTAAGTTAAACAACTTTATTTTAGCACACCAAAGCTGTAAATACTGCTATCAGATTCCTTTTTGGTATTGACAACATATACTTTTTGATGTTATTTCCAAAACAAAATGCCATCAAAACTTGATGTCTTGGCATGATTTTGTTCATCTCTGATTTTGCTGGAAGGCTGTTTTCTGAGGGAACTTGTGCTCTTTCCATGGTGGTTTTCCTTTACTGGGTACTCTCAACTTCAGTCATCTCCCCCATGGATGTGGATTGGGAATTTTGCTGTAATAATATAATAAAGCTGATACAAATAAGGCTGGTAATAGGGTAATTGTACTGATGTTTACATTCTAGAAATTGGGGGTTTTTGTTCTAGAGCATTCTTTGTTGGCTCTGGGCTTCTAAGTGTAGTAAAAGACAGCAGTGTCCAAGGGCAAAGAGAACATCTGCCACCAGGAGGAATGTGGTAGGTATTCAGAATATCAGAAAGCCTCCGGTGTTCCTCCAGGTGTTCACTGAGGGGGAGAAGTAAGAAACCCTTCATTTTGATCTCATTACTGGAGCTGAAGTGTCAAAGGACTTCAAAAGAACTTTTCATCTTAAGAAGGAGAGAGGAAACTTTCAAGATGTTCCCCTGAAAATAGTTAAATGGACAACAGCCAGATTATGATCTTTCACATCCACTGATCTGATCCTAGGAAAGAAAAAAGGACCAGGGGAAGAAAAATAATTCTAAAGCACTTTTGACCTGTTATCAGCAAATTGTCCACTGTTCATCAGCATGAACTCATTATTTCCCTGAAAAAATCAGAGGTCAAAGCAAGTGTTGCAAAAAGCTTTTGTAGAAGTCGTTTCCAAGTTTCTACCAGAATCTCCTGGAATACATCCACATATTCTGTTTGCTGTCTGCAAATGGGTTTGCTGGTGGGAGAGCTATAGAATTAAAACCAAAAGAAAAGGGGAGGGGAGGGTGAGATCACAAGCAAATATCAGAGTAGTCCAAAAAAAGCTGATTCTGAATTCATCACAGGCGTGTGGGTTTTTTTTCCCAAAAACACAAGTTAATCATTCAAATACAGTAAGACACTAGCTGATTTTTGTGTTCAATCAAGACTAATCACCACAGCTTGAATTTTGAATATTAAATGTTTGTGGAGTCTGCTCACAAATTATGTGCATAATTTTTGCCATGTAGATTAAGTTATTTGATGAATTATGTCAGACAACACATGTCTAAAAGTTGGGATGTGCTGGTGGACAATCTGCAAACAGACCAAGTGATGGGTGTGAAGGAACACATGACATAATTTCCTATGAATAGCTTATTCATTTCTGAATTTGATTCCAAGGTCTTCAAGTCTAAATTTTTCATCAATAGCCACTGATGTATGACAGTTCTTGCTGGGTAACATTTAAGGGGGAGCCATGTCCCTTCAAGTTAAGGTAGGAGAAGCTGATATCTGCTGCTACACTGCAGAGCTGCTGCTTAGGAGCTGGGTAGCTATGGCCTACTTGATCTGCTTGTGTCTTGCATCTCCTTCTCATCTTGCTGCCAGCTGCAGCCAGGGAGGTGGGCAGAGCTAGTGAAAATGTCACTGGCATCTTGAAATTACAGGAATAAAACAAACAGACTTAAGTATATGAAGCTGATGGTTAATCAAGTGGAACTAGAAACGGGCTTGCTGAATCAGAGAGAACCAGTGGTGTGATTAAAGAAACCAAACGGAGTTGGATAGGTGAGAGCCAGTAAAATGCAGGGCTTCATCAGCATGTGAAACCAAATCAGGTAGTGAATGATGGAGCAAGAGTGGCTAAGAAAGCACTGTGTAAGTCATGGAATCACAGAATGGTTTGTGTTGGACAGGGACCATAAAGATAACCTGGTTTTAACCCCCCTGTCATAGTCAGGGGCACCTTCCAATAGACCAGGTTGTTCAAAACCCCATCCAACTATGCTTGAATACTTGGGGTCGAGTGTTGGATGCAATGCTTGGGGAAAACTAATGGATGTAAGTGTGGATGGGGCATCCACAGCTTTTTTTGACTCCAGGGCAAAGATGCAAATTGTATGGTCCTGCACTCAGGGCTGAGTGAGTTGGGTTACAAGGGGTGTTATTTGAAGTATGGTGTTTTACTGGTGCCTGGCTAACTCCTTCCCTTACAGAGAAGCATTTAGCACCCTGAGATTTGCTTGTAGGTTGCATTTGTTCCCAGCAGAGGCAGGCAAACTCTGTGCCTGCACCTTACTATGATTCCCTTCTGGCTTTCCTGCACATGTGTGTGTCTGTTGTCTTGTACCCTTGGCATCATTCAGGGGGGATATTTTACTTGTGATACGCTGGTATCACAGCCCAAGCCCATCTCTAAGGTATGAACCAGTTTGAAACACCTTAATTTAAACTTTCTAATGCATTTTATAGGGTTAAGGACAAGAGTAATGCTGTGGTTTGGACTTGGATTACTTACAGCGTAGACTGTGCAGTTAATTCAGAATTTCATGCTTTGGCACAAGTTGTGTTTGTGGGAAAAGCCTGAAAACAACCTGACACAGCAATCAAATGTATATGGTAGGAATGAAAGCATATGCAATATTTTTGCCAAAGCATTAATTTTGAAGCAGTTTGGTCAAATTAAATTTCACCTTAACTTTGTTGTGGACAAATCCTAAAACCACTGGGAATATCTTTGTAGGGAAACCCTGGGTCCTCCAATTGCCACTGACTTCCTGTGACCTCCAGAACAATGAGTCTTCTTACACTGTCATCATCAGCATCTTTAGGAATGTGTCTGTGATTTGCCACAAATTAGGCAATGTTAGGCAAAAAAAAAGTAGAAGATGCTTCTCTGTTTTTTTTTGAATTCCAATGTCAGCAGCTGATTTTCATGCAGGGTTCTGTCCCCTCCCTGCTTCAGCCTTTGCAATTGAATCCACCAGTGAAACTTAACTGTAAATAAAAATGAAATAGCCTTGATTATCCAATCTGAGACACAAAGCAATGAAAAGTATAAGCTGACACAAGCCAAATGGATGGTGTTTTTTTTTCATTAGTAGGATTTTCATTTATCAACATGAGCAAGGACATTTATTATTAGCTCATTTTTTTGGGCTCTTAAAGTCACACCATCCTTCTAATGAAGAATTACATGTGCTAGCAATTGGGATAAGCAAACCTGTAACACAAAACAAGATTGTTTAAAAGATGCAGTCACCACAGTGACACAGTACTGTAGATCTCACTGCCAGAAATGAGAGCAGGAGGCCTCAGCCCTTCAAAAGAAACTCATCATTTCAGTCCCCTGCTGCCCCAGCCACCTTCTTGAGAAAGACTCACACCTCAGGTCACCTTGTTATGGTGTGCTTTAACAAAGCATAGAGACCAAATTGGAGGCTTCATTCTCAGCCTGCTGAAGCCCAGAGAGATGACTCCTAATTATTTCCCCTGATCCTGGAACAGGGATATTGTTGCACCTAAAAGGAAAGTTGGGAAGTTCTGGGGAATCTGCACTAGCTTCCAAAGAGTACTTTGTTGTGTGTATGCTGAAAAATGTTTCCTAAGTTAGGGACAATTGTTTTCAAAGCTTGTTACCACCAGAAGTCAGTGAAGTCCAAAAGTTAGTCAACGTCAATCAAAATAAAACCACAAACCCCAAAAAAACCAAACAAAACCCTAAGCAAACAAACAAAAAACCCCCAACAACTACAGAAAGTCCCACACCAAAAACCCCATTGTCCCCACGAAAAAAACAGTCATAGGGTAGTTACTTGGTTAACAAGAATATATAGAACTGCACTATTGTATGTTACCAAACTTCACAAATGTGTGCAGCAGTGGCTGAAGGAATACCCAAGTGCTGAAGGTTGGTGAGAGATCTGGTCATGTAACCACCAACTTAACCACTTCTTCATTCTTACGTGGGGTTGTGTTTCCCCAGGGGAAGAGCAGCAAGCTGGCTGAAGTGAAACTTGCTCAGTCATTCTTTTGTCCACAAAACCATCCATCTGACCCATGTAAAATTCCCAGGTCTGTCATCCTTACACCCCACCATGATGGGATGTTTAGGAAGTTGTCTTTGCTGTTATTTGGCATCTTGGAAAAGGGATCTCTCAGTCTTGCTATTCCCCTTTGAGGGCCCAGTGCCACAGCAAAGAGTGGGTGTGTGGAGAGGCAAAAAGATAAAGGGCAGAGGAAAGAGAAAGTGGAATTGTTTATTTCTCTCATAAGAAGTGAAGGGGTTAATTGGTGTCGTGGGAGAAATCAATACCCACCCTGACCATGCAGTGCCTTCAGGCTGGCTTGGTCTTCCCTTACATGGGGACCTATGCATGATCTATGGGATATTTTTATTGTGGAAGAATGATTTGAGTAAAATAAGGCACTTTTGTGCATTTACATGAGGAAAATAAATGCTTGTAAGGGTACAGGTAACCATCTTTAGGGATGCTCAAAGGTGTCCTGGGCAACCACCTCTGGGTGACCCTGCTGGAGCAGGGGACTTGACCAGATGATCTCCACAGGTCCCTTGTCACCTCAACCAGGCTGGTGTGGTCCACCTCCAGAGTTTTCACTTAAAGCTTGTGAGGAGTCCATGTCTTCACTGGGAAATGCTGGCTGCCAGTTTCCAAAAACTTAATATTGGAAAGAGGGAGAGAATAATAAGCAAAGAACAGCAGAGCCTTTTCAATGCCTCAAGACTAATGAAAAGTGAACTCCCTTTGTTTTAGACCATGCTGCAGTAATTGTGCGTGTGCTTTCTCTATTGATAAATGTCTCCCTAACTCTGGCTGAGACTTCTCATAGCAGGAATATCAGGGAAAAAGATTAAATGCATGTCTAGCAGCACAACTAAACTAACAAAACCCCCCACCCTTAATGCAGCCTTTTCCAAACCAAACCTTGGAACACAAAGGGGGAAAATATGCCAGAATCCACTTTGTGCCTTTCAAAGCTGTTCTTTCTCTACAACTTCTCCCACTCTGCAGCAAACGCAGGCAAAACAGGATTTTGACTTTTTATTTTTTTGTTTAAAGCTCTTTTTCAACATCAGGTGTTGTCTGTCTAGGGTTTCTCTGACCCTTGCAGTGCACTCACTGTTCATTAAGTTAGAGAAAGATGTAACGTCAGCCCCCTTAGGTCTGACAAGAGCAGTGGCTGAGGTAGGTAATTAATGGGTATCAGTGCTGCTGCTTCTGTGTTTGCTGAAGGCCCAGGAGACATGAGAGAAGGCTTTGCCAAAGACACTGCAGAGCAGACACTTTATTTTGAAGAGAAGTGGCACAATAAGCGGAAAACTTGTTGGAGAAAATTTCTGGAGCATGGATGAAAAGCTGAAACCCCACTAAAAGCATTCTTGGTTCTCACAGTTCTGTAAAGAAATGTTTTTGTGGAAGGCTGGAACTGCAGCATCTCAAATTCTTCTCTAACCCTATGCATGGCCCGTTTCCTCCTCTTACTAAAGGACAAAAAAGAAAAGGAAATGTTTTTAATCTGTCACTTAAGGATAGTGGGGAGTCTGGTGGTGCCTTTGCTTTCTTGCTGGGGAAGTATGAGATGTGGCAAGAGGGAACAATGTTGTGGAATGACTAACGGAAGGGGAGGTGCTGCAGTTTGGCATCTCCCATGGCACACGAGCAGTCATTTCAGGGAGATGCTTTTCCCAGAAGAATGAATGTCAGCATTGCTAGCAGTTCTGTCTTTGCTGGTTGTACTCAGCACTGTGAACAAGACCCAAAGTTGTATTCACAACTGATTTATACATATAAGCATGGTGAACACTCAATGTGCGGGCTTGAAAACAAAATTCAAAGAACGAATTGTCTTTGTGATTGTTCTTGTTATAAAGCAATTTTATGATTCCAGAATTTTACTGAAGGGATAATGTGTTGTTTCCCAAGCTGAAAAAAAAACCCTGGAAGAGAAATGTAGCATTTTCCACCTGGCAGATCAATAGCTTTTCTACATTTTCCTTTTTCTTGTGTTTCCCAAGTGAATGCCTGTTATTTGGAATCATAACAGAAATAAGACAGAAAATGACTGCAGGAAAATTTGAAGCAAAGTCTTTCATTTAAACAACTGTAACACACAAAGAGGCGATGAAACACCATTTCTTTATTTTTTTTTCCTTTGCAGAAGGAAAGTGAGCAATGCTGTATTACTGCACATCACTCTGGTTTTTTGGGTGTGGGGCTGAGCAGGCCTTTTTCTAATGGCAGGCAGTGTCTGGAGGAGGATGCTCCACAGTGGCATTTTCAAAGCATGTAACACAGATGTCCACAGATCTTGCTACATGCTTAGTACTGGAGATTTTGATGCTGTATTCACATGATAAATGAATGCATGAAAAGAGATCCCTGACATTGCTTCAGTGTTGACAAAAAACTGGAATTCACCCTTGGCTGCAGAGATGTCTCCAGGAAAGTCTGAGTTGTGCTCAGAGGAAGGAAGATGGGGCCAAGCTGTTCAAGCAAGGGCACTGGTGGCTTTAAAACTTCTAAATCTGGCTATGAGCTTGACCCTTTTGAGGGACCAGAGTTTCCTGCGTGGTGGGGGTGTTTTTTTTCCTTCTTTCTACTAATCTGGGGCACTGCACCTCTAACCTGAGACACCCACTTTCCTCCTGCAGCCTCCTTGCTCGTGTGCAGCTGTGCTTTGCTGGTGGTGCTCAGAGAAGCACTGATGCTGGCAGGATGGGTGATAGGGAAGGAGGCTGTGGAATGCTCTGAAAGCAGATCTTGGAGGAAGAAGGTGACTCTGCCCAGCATCTCCTTAGCCATCAGGTGAGTCCCAGTGATCCCATGCACGTTGGGTCACTCTGCCCCACCTCCTTCAATAGGGACAGGAAGGGGGATCTGGTGGTCAAAGTGTACATGGTGCAATGACAACACTTCAGCACTGCTGGTTTCCTGGGGAGAGTGGTTAATTTCTATATACAAGCAGGGACCACTGTCCAAGGCAGGGAGGCAAATAAACTTCCAACTGCCTGGAAAACCCTGAGGTCATCAAGAAGGCTGGATCTGTCCTGACAACATAGGATACTGGCCATTACACTATTCACACTCAGACTCTTTCTTTGGGAAGAGTGAGTTTCTACTCCATAGTGCCAGGGGCTGCCTTGACACCCATGGCATGAGCACTGAGAGAAGACTTGGGCAGGTGAATAAGCACCAGCTGTAGCAGGCAATGGAGCCCTCCCTGTCCAAATCCAGGAGAGCCATTGCAGAAAGGTGCTGGATCTGGAGGATGTTTTTGATGCAGGAGCAAAAGGAGCGTGGCTACTGGGATGCAACTTGCTTAGGAAAGCATGTGCTGCTCAGGAATGCCAGGGATGTTTTCATATCACCTTTCCCCAGCACCTGCTCTGTGCTCACCCCACTATCCAGAGGGAAGGAATTCAAAAGACCCAAGGGATGGGAGAATACATGATGAAGGTACAAAAATCTGGGAAGAATGAGGAGGAACTTGGGTGAGCTGTGGCAGCTGCCTCTGGTGGGTACAGACCTCTCACAGGGCCAGGTAAGACTGGTGTAGGGGCAAGCAGGACTGCTTCCTGCAGATCCTACTGACCCTTCAGGCTCCCTTTGTAAGCTCTTCCCATTAACCTTCTCTGAAAGCACAACGGTATCTGCTCAACCCTAGGGCAGAGGAGGGCTCAGATCATCCATCAGTGTGCCTATTCTCAGTTTATGGCCAGAGTCAAGTAGCATAGTTTTGATACTTCATCCCCTCCCACATGATTTGATTTAATTTGATTTGATTTTAAAACCTCTGGGGAGCCTGTCTCTGGTGGGTGCTCTCACAAAGCCCCCAAAGAGGATAAAGAGAGTAGGGTGAGTGAAAGCAATGGGTCTGGGTGTCTCAAATATCTGGTGGGTGGTTTTGAGGACTCAAAAGGAAGCTGATTTAAGGAGCAGTGGTTTTCAGCAGGCTGTAGACCACTTTGGCTATATAAGGGTCATTAGGCAAGACTTGAAGCATTCCACATCACTAAAGCCTGTATTTCCAATCTTGGCTGTGTTTTATCCTAACCATCACCCTGAATGCTGCCTTTTATTCAGGACAAGTTGTCTTTTCAGCAGTGTTTAAATGCATTCTTAATGTGAATTATCATGTTTTATGGTAGAGCATCTGAAAAAGAGAGGCTTTAGGAAAGCTTGTCGCTGGCAATAAATTAGATCCAAGTTTCTGTGATAAGCTGTAATAGCTCTTCAGAGCAGATGTATTTTATCAATTTAGGAACACAGACTGAGAAAACATGTACTGCGTTCTGACTTTTAAAAAAGTATTTTCATGTGAGTGTGTACACAGTTAACAATAAATCTATGGAAGTTATGATTGTCTTCCAGTTAGACATGATGCAGCTTGTGCTGCGTCTGCTATTTATATATCAGATGACAGAGGCACTTTTCAAACCACAAGTTGCTTCTTAATTCAAAGCTGGGTATGGGTGGAAATGAGGGGCTACTGGCCCAGGTTTGGTCAAAAGACAAGGCATGTTTCCACGAGGATAACCCACCCTCATGGAGTTTTATAGACCCAGAGTACAGAGGAGAAAACTCTCATAGTTACCTACAATCCAGTTTCCTGGCACAGGAGCCTTCTCTGCTGATGTGATTTGCTGCCACATGGGTTGTGAGACATGTCACTGACACCACCTTCCATTTCCTCCTCCCAAATATCTGTATTTCCAGCCCACAGGGAGGGAGGGTGACATTATCTGCCAGTTTGGGCTGTGCTGGACCTCCAGCCATGTCCCTCATGCCAACAACATGTGTTCATCTCCCCTCACTCAGAGGGACAGCACTGAGTAGTGATAAAGCTGCAGGGAATACCTGCTAGGCTGTCCAACACTGTAGTGATGGGCCCCTCTCCCAAGTGCTTTTGTGCCATTTCTCTGAGCTTCTTCAGATGAAGCAGGTCCACCTTCTCTGGGTATTAAATGGTAGGTATGGAACATGGTCCTCTCCCTTGTCTTGGCATCTTCCACTTTTTCAAAACAGTGCCAATCTGTGATTTTTTTTTCTTGTAGGTTGGTGAACACCACCAAACAACATTTTTCTTGCTTTTTAATATATATTTTTTAGAAGAAAGTATTTTGAAGAGAAGCCTGCTCAGTTTTGTAGAAATTTGTATCTGTTTTTTGGCTGGGCTACAAAAATATTCAACAGATTTTACATGAATTATTCTCACCAAAAGAAACAGGCAAACAGGAGAAGGTTTTGCTAAACAAAGCATTGATTTCCATACCTCTGTAGAACACAGAGCACTCATAAATTGAGGCAGAGGCCTTGAATCCCTAGGATCTTACCAATACAGACTGTATGGCTTCTGTGAATGGAAAATGTTCCAGTCCTGTTGGCAGACCAGTTTGTGAGAATTAGAGAATTAAGAGAACAGAAAAGCAGCTTTTTGAATTTCATTGTTTTCTAACATGGTTTTCCTAAGGAAGCAAGCCTTATGCAATCATGTTGGCTGCCTGGCTTGAACCTCTCAGTGTGTGAAATCTTTGGTCATTTTTAAGCCCATTTTTCAGCAGCGGAAAAGTCAGAGACATTAAATTCCATCAGTCATGTGAAAATTAGAACTTCCATAAATTTTTTTTAAAAGGCAATGTCTGCAACATGATTGCAGATGTTGTTAACTGCTGGAACACCCACATAAAGAGAGAGCCTTTATGGATGTCCCAACCACAGGAAGAGCTTCCCCAGGAGCTTGACACCAGCCACAAGACACAGATCTGCAAGGAGACAGATTATGCCAAACTGGGTTGTATGAGGGAATAGTTTTCAGACAAATTATCTCAGGTCTCAAACATCCAAGAGAGTTCTCCCTAAGCAAGATCATGGATGACAATAGATGTGCACATCCAGAGCACACAAGGAATTTTTCAGAAAGCCTGCTGAGCTCAGGTCAAGTTGGAGCAGGAACAAATGTTCTGTCTTTCTCCATTGCCTCGTTCAGTCTTAACCCCTCCACAGGCAGGCAGACAGACCTGGGCTAGGAGGTTTCCAGTCCGAGAGTGCTGATGCAACATGATGCTGGCCACATCACTTCTTCCTTTAATTGTGTTTGTTTCTGTTTCCCTCTGGGGCTGGACCAAGACAGGCTGTCCAGGGCTTGCACTTTCCACTTCATTTCCTTCTTTCTGTGTGGAGGAAATTTGCAACTTGTCTTTATGACATGATGTGATGTGGTTTGTGACTGCCTTCATGAAAACTCCTTTCTTGCCCTATTCCTCCTTAAGCTTCATGAGAGTGACCAAACCAGGTTTGTTCACACTGAATTATTTGTCACAGAGTGGAACAGCTCCAGTGGAAATGCTGAACCTTAAGGAGGAATAACCAGCAGCCCTGTGGTTCAGGCATCACCGGGGAAGGGCCATGCTAAAATCCCCAGTCTGCCTGATTTGCAGAGGGAAGTTGAAGTGAGCTTGTCTACTGGACTGCCTCTTTCTGCCAGAGTGAGAGCTGCTGTCCTTTGTGTTGAGGATGATGAGCTTTAGATCAGGCTTGGGTCAAAACCAGAAAGGCAGGTAAATGCCCATAAATGCATAGGAGAAGAGGCCATGCTAAAGAAAGCCACAGGAAATACAGCTTCGTTTTACCTTGGCCCTATCCTGTCCATCTCAGTGTTGTTTCTGGATGGTCACAGACAAATGGATCCAGGAAAAAGTCTAAAGAACATGAAGATCACTGAAGTGAGAGATGGTTTAGCAATGGACTTGTCAGTGTTAGGTTTACACTTGGACTCCATCTTAATGGTGTTTTCCAAACTAAATGATTCTGTGATTCTATGTCTGATCTGTGCACACTCTAACTGCTGGACTGAGTCATCCTGGACACATCTGATGGGCTTTTCTTTCCTCTCTCCATTTAGGCTCTGGTGCTCCTCAGGAGAAGAGTTACCTCTTATTATGGGTTTCTGTAAGGCCTGTCACTGTGGGCAATGTTGAGACCCATACAGAGTCTCTTAGCCACCTGTAGGGGCCTGGTGGGTGTCTAAATGGGGTTAGGAGGAGATACTATAGAAGCTGCATTACAAACTGCTTGTTTTTCTTCGGGCTGAATAGCCTTCTGGGTGGTCAGGAACTTTACTGGCAGGGAAATGTGACATTGGCCTTTTTCTCTTTACTCGATTTGGCCCCAAGGGGCAAGAGCCAAAAGCTGTGGTTTCTGCAGCTGACGATTGGTTTCCTAAGTCAGTGTCCCTGGCAGATAGGTATGCCTACATATTTACTCTGAAATCTGCTGGTGGAAGTTCTACTCTGTTAAGGGGCTCTCAAGAAATATTACATGTCTTAATTTGACATTAAGAGCGGAGCAGGAATTTCATTTTCCCCTTAGATGCAATCCTTGTTTAAAACAAAATCTCCATGTACTAAACAAAATCCTGACTTTGGGTCCCAGAAGGGAAAAAAACCCAAACTCACAGTTGTACAACACACCTCACTCTGTTTTCTGCAACAGCTGAAACTTTTCAGCAGGCACAGAGCTCAGCCATACAAACCTTCCCGTCCTCAAGCACTGGATATCTTCTAGGTATGTTCAGATAAATGACATTCTAGAGTTCAAAAGAAGAGAATCAGAAGGTTTTCTTAGAGGGGCTGAACTTCATACATTGTTAGGCTTTCCTTCACACCAAAGAAGGATGCTTGCTTGTTAGACGCTTCCAGTTCCAAGGGTGTTACTAGTAAAGGTTGAGAATTACATGAGTCTTTGCATATAAACCCCTTGATTAGATTAAGTGAAATGGTAAGCTCAAAAGGCCAAACAAAATTCTTGGCAAAGCCACAGGATAGTATTTTGTTGGGAATATTTGAGATCATGCGACCTCAGGGTGCAAGGAGATGGAATTTTTCTTAGAGAAAAACCTCTAAAAGCTCCTGTCACAAATACAGGCAGGTCACTGATCATCAAACAGCAGAAATAGTTTTCTGGATGTGTTTCTATACCCAAATTCTCCCACTATCATTTTTTTAAAAATTGAAAATCCCCTGAAATGAAATGGATTACTTTCTACTGCTTAGCCCAAAACTGCTCTTCAAGTCTCTGTACCACATGTTGGACTTTGTGGACCCTCAGCTTGGTGCACACCAGGTCTTTCTCCCTCCATCACTCTGCAAACAGGCAATGGAGCAGCTCCTGCTGAGTCACTGACATCACACAAACAGGTTCTCTGTTCTCACGGGTGGGAAAACACTCGTCCCAGTGCTGTTTGGACTTTCCATAGCTCCAAGGGTGCTTGTGCTGTTATAAATAGCAGCGGTGGGGCTATTAAAGCGTGTAGGGCTGTGACTAACACTGTTTGAATAGTGCACTCCCTACGGTAGATTTATGTTTTTATTTCCAGTGTATGTCCAGCATTAATAATCTTCCCGTCCTGGAGTGCATGATGAATCTAGAAGGGAGTAGTTTTGCTTTCCCATTTCGTGAACTGGAACAGTCCTGGTACATTCAGCCTTTGACAGATCTCCATCCAAACACACCCCACAGTATGAAGCAATGTACTTTATCTTCCTCTTTTTTTCTTGGTTGCTTTAAAATATGCCTTTCACCAGACTAGCCTGAGTGCTAATTCTCTGCCAACTATCTCTGCATCTCACCCTCCTACGTGTCATCTCTGGCAGTGCATAGAGCCTCCCCCTTCCTAAGGGCTGGGGAAAAGAGGGAAAACAAAGGGAAGAAAGCCTCTGCCGGAGGCTGCAGGAATGGCTAAAGTTAAAGCAGACGGTGTCTGATGTGCTACATATGGCAGGTCACGCTCGAGCATGGGGAAGGTCTGGACTCAGCACAGGATGTGTCCCCACAGCTGGCAGGGTGCAGTCACAGATGCCACTGCCCACAGCTGGGGGACCTCCCTGCAGTGGTGTGAGGCAGCAGAGGATAACAAAGTGAAGTCCAGGATTTCTCCAGCACAGCCTTAGAGTGCCAGGGAGTCTGGAATCTGGCAGTGGGTAACACCAGCACAGAGCTGGTGTTGAAGAGGCAAAGCACCAGAGACATGCCAGCTCTCTCCCTCCACACACAGCCAATGCCCAAGGTAACAATGAGCTCTCTTGACAAACAAAATTGGGAAAAAAAACCCCACAAAACCCAATGCAGAGGAGCTGACACAGATTAGACCTCAGCATCAGGTTAAATATTCAGCAAGAATATCTCCTGCTGGGTTAGCTCAGGGAGAAAAAAAAAAAAAACGAACAAAAATTCAGTGCACAGAAAGAGTGCAGATTTTTTAGATATGGATACATGAATTTGAAAGCCTCTTTCTTAAAGTAAGGAGGGCTCTAGAATGCTATGTATGGAATAAAATTTTAAGTGAAATATAACTCAGAAAGATATGCAGATATGAGTATCTTGCAGGACTGGACTTTTTGTAAAAGCTTACTTATTTTTTGTAAATAAGTGGAGCTGAGAAGCCCTACTAGATCAGACCTCACCTAACGAGAAACAGTCTAATGAGTCCTTAACATTTAATGTCTTTTAATGAAGATCTCAAACCACAGTAACAGGAGTGGAAATATCTATTGGAAAATGTAGTCTTAATTCTTTCAAACTAACATAGAAATCCTAGCTTCTTAGTGGAATCAAAGTTTGCCTTTGAGGAACAACTGGAAACAAATAGGAGTATTGGAAACATCTTTGTAGAAGCCAACAATGACATTTTGCCTCAGTTTTCCTCATGTGTCTCAGGTAGGCACAGTTTTATTAATGCATAGGAATGTTACCTATTGCAACCTGAGACAGCTTGTCCAGCCAAGCAGAAATCTAGTTTACACACCTCGCCTTCACCCCTCTGTGATTATTTTGCTCTCTATTAAATGGTTGGTTGGCTTCCTAATTAAAAAACTAAAAAAGGCTTTTCATTTGCAGTAGTTTCGAGGCCTTAATTTCCTTGGAGGTCTAACAGGGTGTGCTGTTGACACAGCTCAAACATTCCCACCTCGGTTATCCTGAAAAAGTCCTGCAAATAGGATAATGAACTTAACACGTGTTTGGGCGTGAGGAGCCGCCAGCTCCAGCCTGTTGCTCTCCTCCAGCAGCAAACAGTGCAGGAACGTGCCCTGCATGGGAACATCTGTGTAAACACATGGTTAAAACCATGGCTGCTGGGATGTCCTGCCCCAGCCCAGTGCTGTGCTCTGTCACCAGGGGCTGTCACCAGCCTACCCTGGTGGCCCACAGCCTGGCAGGATGCTGAGGATGCTCTGGGGATGCCTTGGAAGGTGGCAGCTGTTTCTCCACAGATGCAGTGGGGTGGGGAGGAAAGGAAAGCTCTGTGGTTTACCCCAGTGAAACCAGCAGAAGACGCTGGCAGGTGTGAGACCATCTGGTGAATGTGGCACTGAGGCTTCCCATTGTGTTTGTCTTGTGTATGTGAGCTTTTACCTGCTCAGCCCATCTTCTCAGCGAGCAGTTTTTGCCTGACACACACCACTGCTGCTGTGGCATATTTTATTTCCTCCTGCAGGGACCATGATCCAGTGGCTGTGCTCACTCTTCAGACAAATACAAGCCAAGGGCTTGTAAAGCCTGACAGAACAGAGCTTGCTACATAGATGAGAAATGAAATTGTAAGGGCAGGAAAGTGGATTTCACCAAAGGATGCTGCTCTCTGGTGAAAAGTCAGCAAGCTTAATTGTACCTTTACTGCAGTTGAGTCCCAGAGTCCTCTGCCATCACATGGGAGGCTCCCAGTGAGGTACACCTGAGCTGGACATCCACGAGCCAACAGGATACCCCACAGGGGAGATTTGGTGGAGAAAAACAGCTGCCATTTGGCTTTTCTGCTGTGTTGAAGCTCAGGTTGCAGGGAGATGAGATAGTGACAGTAACTTTGGAGGCAACCCCAGTGCTGGGAGATTTCATACAGGAACCCAGTGGTCTCTGCACTTCTTGGGTCCTTAAATGTTCTGAAGGGTCCTGAAGGGGATGGGGAGTCTTTGCAAGTTAGAGATCACAGTCCTCCAGCCTCTCCAGTTCAACTCATAGATCTGATCCTGAGACTGAAGGCAAAAGATGTTTGCCCCAGTGATGCAACAGAGGTGAAATCATTGCTTGAGAATTGCCAGACAGTGCTGTAAGAGCCTCATGAGTTCATCTTCTGAGTGTGCTAGTTTTGCTCAAACTTCAGAAGACAACCTTGTCGTCGCCTCCACAGCAGTTTCTTTCCAGAGAAGCTGCTGCAAATGGCAATAAAATTTGCCTTCTGCTCTCTGCTTTCCAGATAAGTGATTCTCAGGTCAGGGCAGCACCCTACAGGCAGCCAAGCACTGAAGTGCTAGACTGTGATTTCTGACTGGAGGTCTGCCTGCCACTGACACCAGCTCTGCCCAAACTGGGCTGTGTAACCCTTAAGTGACCTATCTGCAATGAAAAAACAACCCAAATCAGAACTTCCTGCATGCTTTCCTCATTCTTCCTCTTGGCAGGAGAAATGGAGGTGGATTATAAAGAAAAAGGGAACGTATTTTGGCTATCAAGCTGCCAGAGCAGTCTCCATGCTGCATGGGATTGTTATTTGCTGGCCTAGAAATAGCTATGCAAGTGTATTTAATTTTCCTGGACAAAGATGTGCTTGCAGTCAATATTTCAGTTCATGTCCCAGTATCCAGGCTTCAGAGGGAAAGGCAGAAAGACCCCAGTGGGCACATGGTCAGCTCTAGGTTGGTGGCCAGTGAGAGATGCTCATTTATGAGCCCAGATTGTACAATGTGTGTTTTTAGGGATGTATGTCCTGCTCCCAGGTCATGGTACTGATTTCAACCAAATTTCTGAGAAAGCAGAAGGTCCTCATCCTGCCCACTTTACCTCAAATTGCTCTGATTCTTTTTCTTGAAGTAATTTCTTTCACTGCTTTCACAAAAGGTAAAAGCATCTTAACCAGATTATATGTTATTGGGCAAATATTCTTGGTTTGATTACATATTTTTTCTATTTTTTTTTCATGCTGTTCAACCAGCTCCAAAATTTACATCAGGGAAAATAATTTCAAGAGCTTTTTTTTTTTCTCCCTACCTTTAAACTATTGAATGCCAATACAACTGCAGATTTCTGTTTCATAAAAACAGATTAAAGGCAATGTGGAGTGTAACCTCCTTTATGCCTAGGTAAAAGCTAATGGAATTTCATTGTTTCACTCTCCCATGATTATAAAAGTGCTGCCTTATACTGCAGTCTGTAAAAGCATAAGTAAATCTGTGTTTTTAAACACAGAGATGATCACTTGACTGTTTCAGAGGAAAGAATCTTTCCAGATTGCTCTGTCTGGGTACAGGGAAAAATTGTAATGAGTAATGCAAGTAAAAGAAGCAGCAAAATAGCAATTCTTTCTACCCTACTGTAAATGTGGGCCAGAAAATAGGGTTTAATCAGTATTTGCTCTAGTGTCCCTCAAAATACAATTGCTTTTTTCTCTGTTAGGACACAGCTTATCATGTCACAAGTGCAAATAAATAGTGCACTACAGGTCATATCTTACTTTGAACGGTGGGTAACCAGCTTTACTGGGTGCTTGGAAATATGTGACTTGTGCTGGCCCCTGGTCAGGCAGAGGGTAAGGGTAAGAATAGTACTTCAGTCCTTTTGTCTGAGCTGATTTACTGCACAAGTCAGTCTATCCCTAATAATAGAGCAACTGAAGCTCAGGAGCATTGCAAAGCAAAGAAGGGATTTACAGCAACCAGAAAGGAAGGATTTAAAGCAGCAAGGAGGAGAAATAATTGCAAAGTGCAGCATAATTTAGTCTTAATGTCAGGTGCAAAGCATTAGAGAGCCAACCTAAGGGCAGGTGCCCATGCAATCTCACACAAAATGCTTGCCTGTTTATTAAGAGTTTTGTTGGCATCCACCTGAGGGATCCCCAAATGCAGAGTGAGCAGAGACTGATCCCAACAAGGCCCTGGACATCCCCAGGGACATACTTGGAGGCTGAGAGCTCTCAGCATCCTTCAGTGCCAACCTCCCATTTCGGATTGATTTGACTACTCAAACTGCTGTTAAAAATGCTTTGTTACTACATCCATTTGGAGAGATGAGCTTTGTTTACTAGCCAGGCACTCCTGTCGTGTGCATTGTCTTATTTTATGCATGTAAACTGTACTGACAGTGGAGGAGACCACACTTTATGGAGGATTTTAGAACCATTATTAGTAACCTGAAAAAAAATAAAAGCCACTTCAACAGCTATTTGCCTTTCTGTACTCCATGGTCACCACTCCCTGTTACTCAGAGTCAGGAGAGGACTCTCTTGGTAACTTTTATTCTGTTTTCCAGAAGCTGAATGCAGGTATCAGATCTTTGGTGTGGCACTGCTTGAGGCTGCTGGCTTTTCTGCTTTGGATCATGCACGTTTCGATTTGCTGCTGTGCTTGTAAAGATAGAGCCTTTAAATGTGCCCCCTTTTCTCCAGTTATCTTTGGGTTTTCTCTGTTTATTAACTATAGAGGTATAAAAATAATGGTTTTTAGCTTTATTTTTCTATTGAGAAACAAAAGGTGTTGAATTGCTGTGGTTATGGAGGGGCAATCTGGCCACTACAGATTAAAGTAAATTTCAACAATATTTGTGGCAGCCAGGCTTGGAGAAACATTCAGACAAAGAGTTATAAAGACAGCAGAATAACAATGCATAGGCTTAAAATCACAGGCTCTATCTCCTTAAAAAAGTATTCACTACTTTTAGCACTTTAAAGATTGTTAAAATAACAACCCCACAACTGTGCCATGGCTGGCCCCAGAGGACAGTATGGAGCTTTTGCTGCTTTGTGCCAATTTGCTATAAACTATTGAGTAGGTCAGAAAAATGTTCTTCTTGAAAAAAACAGATACTCATTTGCCCTTATACTTGATGAGAGCTGTGAGCTAATCTCTGATTCAGAGGAATACTCTTTGCCAGGTCTAGACATAATAGCTGCTGAACTGACGCTCCTTCCTGCTCAGATGTATCAGGCCATGCATCAGCTGGTGATGCCCTGACCAAAATGTATTTAAACACTTCTCCCTGCATCTCAGAAAATATTAATAATTTTAAATTAGCCCATTGGGCAGTTCATCATGTCAGCATTTCTGGCTACGCAGGCTTTATCAAAATACCTTGGCAAGCAGAGGCTTAAATCAGTGTTTCTATGACAAATCACCCAGTTTAAATAGACATGATTTTATCTATTTTAAAGCAGTGCTATTTTGCACCA
Organism: Campylorhamphus procurvoides; assembly: GCA_013396655.1. Classification (NCBI taxonomy): domain Eukaryota; kingdom Metazoa; phylum Chordata; class Aves; order Passeriformes; family Dendrocolaptidae; genus Campylorhamphus; species Campylorhamphus procurvoides. The sequence continues at coordinate 586,126 of WBMV01009019.1, read as the reverse complement.
GCTAAAATAATGGCTCTTCCTCTCCAGGAGGCAATCCTGAAAGCTTTATTAGATTGAATTGACCTGGGATGTACACCCCAGGTGATTTTGCAAAATCATCTGTGCTATCTCAATGCAGAAAGAAGAAGGAGTTTTACTGTTATTGTATTCAATTCTTTTGTTTTTGTCTTCTTAGAGCGATTATTTCACTTGATTATCATAGAAGAATTTCAGCTGACATTTAGTTTAGGTGTACCTGACTTCATTATACTGTCTAATTTATATTTGATATAAAATGACAATAGCTTGAAACTGTATTGACAGACCTTTATTGAAGATAATTACTCAACAGGAATCATTCTGAATGAATTACATTGAAAATTCCCTTCAATTTTACAGCACTCCAGCGATAAGAAACATAACTATACACATTTCCTCTGCTAAATCGTAGCTATAATTTTGTTTAAAACTCTTTGAATTCTTCCAGGTAAATTTGAGCTCCCCAGAGAAGCCTGTAACACCTAAGCTCAACTTCTGAGATCCGATTAATTCACAACTCAAGATGATGTTACTGCAGGCAGATGTCTCGCTCGTTTCCCTGGGTTGGCAGGTTGTCACTCGGTTCAGGGAGATGGTTTGGTGGGAAGGGTGGGAGAAGTGGCCACCTTCCCCGCTGTTATTAAGAAGAAGGTTTCTTCTCTATTTGCAGAGCAGGTAAGAAACTGATCGCTGCCATGTGTGTCTGGTGATGTCTCTCCCTCTGCCCAACCCTGGGAAGGAACTGGAGGACACAGGTTGCCTCCCCAGTCCCTCTCCTTTGGCTGTTTCTGTCTCTAACCTTCTGTAAGTTCATGTTTGAGCACCTGCATAACTTGCTTTGGGATTTCAGAGGCCTTATGCTCAACATTTTGCAGTACCAATCCATAGAAATATGAAATATTTCTTTTAACGTCAGTGGCCACACACATTTAACCTGCATAGATTGCAATAGTTCATTCTCTCAGTTTTGACCTATTTCAACCAAAGAGAGCTATTATAAGTGAAAATCTAAGATATGCATTCTAGTTTCTTAATAGAATAAAATTCATCTGAAAACTTGGGTTACATATGTGATATAATGGTTGTTACCCATCTTATATTCCTTGGCTAGAAACTGCCATGTATGGAACTGGCTTTCCAATAATTATCTTCTAGAGAAATTTTCTAGAAAATATGCTCAGCCAGGATATAAAACAGCAAAAAGGAGGAAAAAAAAATAACACAGTAAACCATGGGAGGGGAGGGAAGGAAAAAAGTCAAATATAATCAATACCTCTGAAATATAACTGTGATGTGTTCACATAGAGAAGGTATTCAGTGTCCACAATACCTTATAGATGCTTGAGCTAGTAAGTAGTGTAATTGTCACTCAAACATGTTGAATTACTGTTTATTTCATGTCATATTTAAAAATCAGTTGGGTCTCTAAAGTGAGAAGTGAAAAATAGTGAAGACAGGAATACACAGGTAGAAGACAGATGAACAGGGAATGATCATGCTGAGAAATCATGTTGAGAGTGAGTGTGCTACAGATAAGTTAATTCTTTCATTGACTATTAATTAAAGGTTTATTTCCTTGTGTTGAAGTATCTTTGTCCTAATGTGTTTAGACAGAGAGGAAGAAAAGAAAAGGATGGGATGGATGTAATTCACCTTCAGGAGAGTAAAACCACTGCATGTTACACAGTCCTTCCTTCCTTCCACATGCTCTGTCTCCCTCTCCTAGTAAAACACTTTTAGACTTTCCTCAGCATCTTAGAAATAATTCATATTGTTGTGCTTCAGCTGGTTTATTTGTTTTCTTTTTCCTGTTAGCCAAAGGGGATGGTTTATTGGGAAGCATCACAGCCCATCACTGAGTTCTCAAGCTATTTTGCTTTGGCTGGAGTTGTTTCCTGCAGGTCTTGAAGGCTGCCAGCTGCTTTTGCTGAGGGGCTGAGCCAGCAAATCATTGGTACCCACCCTAACATAAGATGAAAATCAAAGAAATTTTTAAGAGTTCTTAGATCCTACAGAGTGGGGGGAAACCACAAAAAATCCTTTAGAAAGCAGGAATATCATTGAGCATCTGATTTTCAAGGATCATGAGGTTATTTCAACCAAACCATCACAAAGTCAAAATTTTACTGTATTTACCCAATAAAAAGAAATTAAACTACAATGGGAGATACATGAGGAGAAAATCAGAAGAACTAAAATGTAAAGGCCAAATATTTGGGGGTGGGGGGAAGAAGCACAAAACTGAAAAACAGCAGCAAGAAATCCTTGAAGTGCCTTAGAAGGACAGAACTTGGAGAAGAGTGAGTTAACAGACAGTTAAAAGGATCACTTAATAAACATGGATGTCACTCAATCATTGAGAAGGCATCATCAAGACTGATTTATTTTTCATTTTTTATGGATGTTGGCTAGAGGTACTATTCAAAAATATGGAGAGCAAAGGCTGCTGAAAGAACTGGACAGACTGAAGGGTAGAAAATCTCTAGGACTCTGAACCTGGTGAAACATAAAAATGACAAAGGGGCTGAGCTAATTGTAAAAACTTTAATCTGTCAACCAAACAGGCTTTATACTGGAAGACACTGGAAGGTGACCCTAATATTGGAAAGTGTCTTCTAGGGAGTAAGATGACTGCAAACCACAAAGTCTTTTCTGTGAAATTGGTAAGTGAAACCACAACAGGTCACAGAACAATTGGGAGACGTGATAATCAGATACCAAGTAATGAAATGGTAATGTAAGAGTTGTTCAACAGGAAAATCATAACTGGGAGTCAAAAGTAGATAAGCAAAATGGTGTGGAATAAGTGGATAGAATGGATGGGTTTGTTCTTCAAGGAGACTTCTGCAAAACAATTATCACTATTAAGGCCTAGAAGTGAGGCTTTTCAAATTGTCTTTTTTTTTGTCTTTCTGTGTTTAAACCTTTGCTCATCTAGAGTGGCCAATCTCAACTGGTCTGGGGCGGAGAAGGCAAAAAAGGAATATGGGACTGTAGGGAAAGAGTATTTGCAGAAAGGCTGCAGAAAATCAGAACAGAGTTGGGGGAGCATTCACAGGTGGTGAAGTTGAGCTGCTGACATCCTCTGGGTTTGGCATTTGGTGAAAGGAAGCTCAAGAGAACCCAGAGCACATCAAAAGATGGATGGAATATCTTTTTTTAGAAAACAAATCTGTACTTGGAAGAGTTGCATATCTAGTTTTGCCTAAACTATTATCACACTGTTAATGAACCTCCTGAAATATTTTCATGGTGATTCTGTAATTTACCACTTGAATCAACTAACAAGGTAAATTCACGAGATCCAAAATTATTTCAAGTGTTGTCTCACAGGTAAGGAAGCTCATACAGAAAGAATTAAAGGTAATATGAGTGGCTTAATTCTAGAAAACTGTGACTGGCAACTAAGTCACTGGCATTGATCTTAAAATGTGCTGGACATGCAGTATTTCTCCAGACTGTTGTAGAGATACTTTTTTTTTTACCTTGACTTGTAATAGAGCTATTCCAGGAATTGGAGGGCTGAAGGCCAGATGCTGAGACCAGATAACTTGAAGGATGTGTAACGACTGCACAATAATGGCTTTCATATAAAATAAAGACCTATTAAGGGAGTGAAGAACATCTGGCTGCTGGAAATGTCCTATGATCTGGTTTTAGCTTATGGCACAGCATAACTGGTTAACTTGCAGCTTTTTCCCAGTGCAATTATGCCAAATTATCAAGCTGAAGTACACTGTTTAGTAGCAGTAGTGAGACAATGCTAAAGATGTACCAGCACTGAAGGGTGATGTCCACTACAACAACGACAAAAAAAATGCAACAAAACTTCTTACGTTCCTAAAAAGGGTAAATCCTTTATTTGCCCTCAGTTGAATAAGGGCAAACTGCCGAAGTCAGAAATATGGGACTGGTTTATGTATATGTTATCAACCTCCCCCAGCTTGACTGAGGTGACCCAGTGTCCCAGCCCAGCCTGTTTGGTAGCAGGAACTTGAGTCATTTTTCCACTGCTTGACCTCAACACCACCAAATAAATCCCAGGGGCTGAAAGGGGACAGTCAGGGTGAGAAGAATAAGAAAACATATGGCAAGATCCAGAGACGTGCCTGGTTTGTAATCTGCAAAAACACACTTCCAGATTTTCCCTTGTGCTCTGTCTGAGAAGCAACTCTTAACCTTCTTGCTGCCCCAGAAAAGCTTGGTCACCCTTCTCAGATAAAGCAGTCTACTTATCTCCTCAATTCCCACTCACCCATTATTTATTTCACAAGTTAGAAAGCTGTCAGCATTGCATAAGAACCATCAGCATGAATATTTGACGACCACGGCTGCCATAAGAAAAACAAATCTGATGTGCTGCCAGCAGCCATTAAATATTCTGTTTACTCCATAAATGTACACTTTTAGAAATCTATGGAGAGACATTGTCCAAGGAGATTTGAAGCTGGGTATTTAATAGGGATCTTAGTTTTGAATATAAATGATAAACTTCCCGGAGAGTCTGTACAACATTTACATCCTCAGTGCATATTTCTACATTTAATGAAGGCTCAGAACACGTCATTTTTTTGCTTCTGACTATTGTGTGATGAAATGCAATGACTTTTCAGTTGACACTCTACTGGGATGCATTACAAAGGCACATGAATGTGTCTGTGTTTTAATAGGAATCAGTATTTTAAAAAGGTGGAATAGCTTAAAATTGTATTTTTTGCAATACTTGGTAGTAATTGCATATTTTTGCAATTTTTAATCCTGTTAAAACTTCAGCAGCTTTGCTTTTATGCCTAAAAACCTCCCTGGATTTGTAAGCAGACTTCTTTGTGTTTTGCTATCTCCCTTTAATGCAGCAGAGATTTCATTTATCTGTGCTGAAATGCACAGCTCCAGTGACTTATACTGTGAATAACAACAACTCTTTCTCTAACTTTGGAGTTACTTTTAGATATTAAAAAAAAAAATAAAAATTGCGACCTGATTTGGATTATATTTATTTCTTATTGCAGAACTCAGAAAAATTTAATGGTTTTAACTAAAAATCCAGCCAGGAGTGTTTGTTTCAGCTTGTGAGATACGTAAGTGAAGATGCCAAACTGAGGCAATGACGGCTCGTTAATTCCCCCATAGAGAAGCTGTTTCTTGAGGGAAAAAAAGTGCCATTTATTTCAGTGAAGATGTTGAGTATTAAAACTTTTCTAAAATATTTCCATCCTGGCCCCAGAATAAAAATAGTTTACACAGGAGTCTTGGAAAGCAGGAAATAAAAATGGGCAGCATTCAGTCAGGGGCCAGAACAGGCAGAGATGGTATTACAGGAGGTACCAAATGGAGCCCCAAACACAAATCAGACATTTAAAGTGATATTCCACCATTCCCATGGAAAAGGCAATGTTATCCTTTCATGTTTCTGTATTGTTTTCCCCAAAGAAACCATGAGAGAAAGGAAAATCCATCTGGTGATACTTAACTTGCAAGTCTTACCATTTCTCCTTCAATTCATGTTTATGTATTCACAGATTACAAAACTTGCCACATTTTTCCAGAAACTTCTGTAAATCTTTTAACCACACCCCCTGCTTTGTGTGCTTTTCAAGACTTTCATGGCAGTATTTATGATGTACACTCTTCATCTAATATCAGATTATTTTGCAGGAGTTTTATTCGAAGCCCAGTTTAACAACCTTGCAACTAGACGTATATAGTTTTTAAAAAGCCCCTATGCAATGATCAGAATTACCTGAACCTTATTCTTAGTACCCATCAAAGGAAATCAAAAATGCCCTGGTTCAGCTATGTCTGTCAAAAAGCAGGGCAGTGGCAGCAATCTGAATTCATCACGCTGTGTCACCTCTCAGGAAGACAGGCCTTTTCTTCTTTGCAAACAAAGACTACGGATCTGATGAAAATGGATATTTTAAATCTGCAACTTTAAAAAAAAAAATGTTGTCACCATTTTAGTAGACAAGGAAAACAATGCAAAACATTCAGAATGAAAGTGAAGTATCAGTTGTACCTTTTAAAATGTTTTTTTCTCCTCCTTGCCAGTGTTTCTAATATCTCTCTAGGAGTCTGAAATTAAACCATTTCCCTGTTGACTTGGGCTGACTTTTTTCCAATTGGAAAGAAAGAAAAGAATATGCTTTCCTTTTTTTTCTTCTCTTCCTAGCACTGCAAAAACCCCACAAGGATTCTCTTCAAAGAAATCTGATCAGTGATTTAACACAATATAAAATGTTATGTAAAAGCACTAAGAAGTATTCTCATAGAAGCCATTTGGGAACAAAAAAGAGACAAAAACAAATGTTTCAGCCAACATTTCCAAAGAAAGATCTATCATTTTTATTATTATTATTTTTAGACTCAATCTTTTTCCTCATTCAGTCACATGAAGAATTGACTCTTCATATGCATCTTGTGCCAGAATCCAAGCTGGGAACAAGATGCTTGTCTGCTCTTCAGCATTTGATATGTCGGAATTGAGGATCCTGAGGGGAGGGAACAAGGCTCAAAGGAAGATTATAACCCTGGACTTCAGGAGACCAAAGTCTTTGGACTTGGATATGCTTGGAAGAATCCCACAGGAAACAACCCTGGAGACAAGAGGGGTCCAGGAGAGCTAATTGATTTTCAAGGGCCAGCTACTCCCAGCGCCAGAATGGTCCATCCCACTGAGCAAGAAGTCAAGCAGAGATGGCAGGAGAACTGCACAGATGAACAAGGAGCTCCTGATGAGACCAAACTGTAAAAAGGAAGTACATAAAAGGTGGAAGTAGGTGCAGATGACACAAGAGGAATACAAAGATGCTGTGAGAGTTAAAGGATGTGGTAAGAAAATTCAAAGCCCATCTGGAGTTGAATCTGGTCAAGGGTGAACACAGGCATAGGTGCCCAGGGAGGTTTTGAAGTCTCCATCCTTCAAAACTCAACAAAACATGGCTCTCAAAAACTGCCCTTAGGTGTCCCTTCCTTGATCAGGGAGGTTGGACTGGATGATCTGCAGAAGTCCCTGCAATTTGGTGGTATCAGTGCAGCAGGAGGGTTGCACAGCACAGGTTGGGAAGGCAAAACATCCTCTCCTGTGCTGTCACCTCCACCAGGTCCACCCCTCCTGTTTGCTTCTAAAGGAGGGAGTGGAAGAGGTAACAAGAAGGAGTTGCAGCCTGCCCTAGACTATTAACCTCTCTGGAGGCATCCTGCTTTAGCACAGGATAAATATTTAATCTAGTAAAATTCCTTCAGCTTGCTCTAGACTGTTAAAAAAAAAAAAAAGGGCTGTCAGCTAATTTTGGGCCGTTGTTACTGAGACAGTTAAATCCGTGGGGAATCCTATTGGCCTGCTGGGATATGAGTTAAATATAGGGGCACCAGGAATTTCCCTCCAGGCCAGATAAGTCTCACACGAAATATTTGAACTTTGCAGGCATGCACACCCCATAAGGCAATGCTGGGTATTTCATCCAAGAAATAACACGGAGAGGGCTCACCCTGCAGTGCTGCAGCAGCCCTGGGTGTGAGGGTGGCTGAGTCTTTTGGTCTGTTCTATTCTCATGCTACTGTGATGAGATCTCTACTTTCCTCCTTACTCCTACCTGAACATTCCTCTTCTTTGATCCTTCCTAGCCCAGTGGAACCTAATTCACGCTCACTCCTTTGTGTGGAATTACTTCAATAACTTCACCTGGGCTACTCCAGTGTTTTAATCAGCACACCTGAGGGAATTCTGAGCTTATTTACCTATTTTTAAAGTTCCGAAGTTTACTCGCTCCTTTATTAAACCTCCATGGGAGGTGTTTGTTTTACTTAGCATTCAGTGTAAAGTTAAATTAAAATGAAGTAATAAAAAATAAAAATAAAGACAGCAGGTAGCTGCATTTCCTGCTCCTTAATTGAAGCAACTAATTGGTCTGTCCTGGAAGAATTCCTCTTTGGAGAAACCAAAGAGCTTCACGCCCCTGTGCAGACACCTAAAAGTCCCTGGAGAAATGTTGCTGCTCCAGTGTAAACTACTACTCACATGTAAGTACTCATAGACAGCTTGCAGCCTAAAGAACAAAAGATGTCTGGTATGAAAGAGCAGGTCAATGGAAATAGCTCTAGAAACTTTTCAGATGTTTTGAAAATGAGCTCACTGTGTTAATTGCTGTGCCTTTTTTATTTTTTTCAAATGGCTGTGTGTGCTGAGAGAGCAGAAGAGGAGTGTGCTACAACCAGGCACTTTGGATTTGTGTGCCTTACAGCCCCAGGCAGAGGGAAACCTGAACTTCTCGTGCATTATTTAGGGGTTAACTGAGATCCCAGACTGCAGTGAAAAGATAAATCTTGTTCCAAACAGTACCTGTCTTGGTAGCAAGATACTAAGTGAATTAAATACGTAATTTTTCCCAAAGGAATGAGCATGCTTGTAACAAATGAGACTCTTAAACCCTGACATTTCTGGGGAATAAAGGAAAACAAACAGCTCCCAGTAGCTTTCCCCTCTTTAACACGTCCATGTCACTGTGAATGAAAGTTCACAAGTAATTAGATACCTTAAGGACAAGGTGAAGTTCCCAGAGAATATTGATTTTTAAATAGTGAATCTATTTTCCTGCTTACCTTGTTCAATACAGATTTCTTCTTTTGTGGCTGTAGGAAACCTCTCTGGAAGCATATTTTCACTTGCCTTGGCCATACTGATGCAAAGTTGGGTGCCACAGTAGAGAGGTCCATGCCTAATGCAATGTTTGATTTAAAGATGGGCTGCAGGGCTGGGGCTCTCGTTGTAAAACTGCCTCCTGAAAATGAGAATTTGGAAGGGAAAGAAGAAGGAGGCTGCCATACCAATAAACACCTACAGGCTGACAGATTTGAAACTATCTGGAACATTTTGTCATTTGGTGTCTCAAGAAGAGTCGAAATTGTAGTGGGTTATTTTTTTATGATTGATTTGCTTATTTAAATAATTTTAATGGTTTAAATAAAACCTGGGGGAAATCTGTGCTCCCTGTGTTTGGGTAGCTCAGAGGAACATCCCTTAGACGGGGAATTCCTTCAAGGGGGACCTATTTCTCCCCTGCTTTTGAGGGGACATTGTCCACTTTTCTGAAACTGTGGGAGGTAAATGAATTTATAACATGAAAAAAGTAAGGAAAATCATAGCAAGCTAGCAACACCTACAACAAAAAGGACAGCACACACAGGCAGTTAAACTCAGGATTTGTTCCAGAGCTGAAGATATGAAAAAAGCCCTACAAGCCTGTTTCTTTGCTTTGTAAGCTGCATTTTTTGAAAAGCAACATTTAAAGTCTTTGCTTAATCTCTTCTAATCTTCTTGCAGTAAAATAAAACTTTAAAATAAGTATTTTTAACCTCTCCTTCTGCCATTGGCTTTTGATACTTAAAGGGGAGTGAGTTTAAAGTAATCATCCTGTACAACAAGGGAGAAGTTCTATTGTCTCAGTCATGTCTTAGAGCCTTTGTTTCCAAAATATTGCTCTGCAGCATTCTCCTGTGCCTCCTGCAGATATTAATAACACTATGTCACTCAGACCAGACTATCAAACGAATTTACCAAACTAATTGCTGAGCAGAACTAATTGAATCTTCCTCACAGCCCAGTATCTTATCATCCACACACAGCAGGTAAGTTGGGCAACCGCTGTAAAAACTGAAGCCACATGAGTGTGTTTAATGGTGATAAACAGAAGCCATTTTTGGGCAGAAACATTTGATGCAACGTTCCCTCATCTGCAGAATTCCTCCATCCTCAGTCTGTATCTCCTGCCCACCTTAAATCAGGTACTTTTACTGGTGGAAATACGATGATTAAAGCAAAGGATGCTTGCTGAGCTCAGTGGCAGCACGTGCTAACCCCAACTATGGTAGCATTGCTACCTGCACTGTGAACACCTCCAGGCCAGGAGAGCCAGGTCACTGTGCCTGTGTCCATGGGAAAGGGACTGTCACCGTGGTCTGGTCACGTCAGGTGCACTGAAAAGAGAAGGTGCAGCACGTGAATGGAGCTCTCCAGAGGAGCTGTCGGATCAACAGCAGTGCCCGGGCATCGTATGATGTTTTGCTGATGCTCTGCCCCATTTCTTTTTCTCACCACCTTCCTGAAGAACTGCAGCCATCAGTTTTGCAGTTAATTGTCTTCTTGGATGTGACAGACCGGGAAATTCTGATTGAAACACCTGCTTAGCAGGCCCTTCTCAGTTACATGCAGTCCGCATCAATCAGTAAAGCCGTGCTATGAAAAGTCATTTCATTTTGCGGAGGATTTTGATATTGCAAAATCTGGTTTCATTTCAAACTGGAATGAAACCTAAATGTCAACATTTTTCCGTGAAAGGGAAAACCCTTGGGGTCACTTCATTCCTGGCAGGCTGCTGAAGAAGGGAGGGTGCTGGAAACCCTTAGTCCCTCATTCCCAGGGCTTTCCATGTGACTGGCAGGACTGGCACCAGTGAGCCTGAAAACCACAGGATCTCCCACTTTCCCAGGGAGCTACAAGGCTGGTGATTCAGTTTGTTGTTCACCAGCAGTCTGCATGGTGATCTCTGAAGAGCTTGGGGTTTTATCCCCCTCCTTTTGTACGTTGGCCCAGTCTGCTAGATGCATTTTGAAAGTGCAGACCCTCTCTGAGCATCCCTTTCTGAGAACTGGGGCCCTGGCACCCACCTCTGTAGGGGTTTTGGAGCAGAGTGCCAAGTTTAGGTACAAAGTCTTTGTAGCTGATTTATCTTTTGTGCTAGCCCAAATCTTTCATCAGGGCTGAACTTGACCTCCGTGTAATGGTTTGCTGTCACTGGTGCAGGTCCTGAGACTGGTCTCAAAGACTCTCTGATGGCTTAATCAAACTCCTTCTCAGAGCACCAGCTCTGTGGGTATTCTGGTAGGTCATCTCCTTGGGGACACATGATAGCTGGAGTATATACTGCAGCCTTTGCATGAGGTTTCCAACCACATCCCAGCCCTCCCCCTTACAGCCCCCTCAACACCATTTATTTTAGGCAGCACAAGAGAAATACAGCTCTAGGCAAAACAATAACATGTCTGTGTGCCATATCATGCCTCAGTTTTCTCATCATGCTGAACATTTTTGAGTGCTTTCTGGCTCTCAGAAATGCAGACCATTTTATCTCTGGACCTGACCTTATAACATGAACCACAGCAGTTTTCCTCTCCTTTTTGTGAGCCCTAACCCCTTCTTTCTTCCATCACTAACACCAAAAAGCCAGAATTATGCCACTAGGGACCATTTTCTTTATCATTTGCCTCCATTGAAAATGTCAGTGACCTATCTAGTCCCTTCCCAAAGAGAGACCTTTACCTCTCTTTCACATATACATGTGCAGACTTCAGCCATCCATCCATCTATTGCACAAGCACCAGTGCTGGGAAAGGTCTGGGAAAACACAAGGTCATGTAGCATCAACAACTGGACATTTTCTGTAATCAGTCTCTTCAGAGGATTCACTGGAGATGAATCAACTTTCTCCAATGGGCAGAAAAGTCTTCCTTCTTTCAGTTTCTGACCACAGAGAACTATTAAGTGCTGTACTTGTGGTTCACTCTGAGAAGGAGCGTGCCAAGTCGAAGTGACTGGAAAGGGAGAGGGGTTTCTAAGGATGTGAAATGTTGCCACCATTCTCAATTATAAATGTGCCTGAGGACATGAGGTGTTGCATTAGACTAACATGTGAACATCAGACTCACTCTACCTTTACCTCAAGAGCCACATGATGCTTTTAAGGGCCTTGTCTGAGCATCTTCAGCTCCACCTGAAGTCAAGGAAGGTTGGTGGTGTTGAATGTTTCTGAAAAACAGGCCTAACATGCACTGGGTTGTGTTGATGTTTAGCCAGGAGCTTAAACAATAGAGTCTTTTCCCTCCCTCTGGAGCACTGGGCCAGTCTGTTTTCTTACAACAACACAGAAATGACAGATATTTGATGGAAACCTACAAAAGTAGGTCTGGATGCAGGTCTGCTTTTCTGCTTTTGTGATTTTTTGTTGTTGATTGGTTTGTTTCAGTTTGTTTTGTTGTCTTTTTTAACTTGTTTGACCATCTAGAAACATTCTATGGGAGGATACCAGAAGAGTTTAGACTGTTTACTTTGTCAAAACCAATGCTGCAAGAGATTATGGGAGTGGTGTCTAAATACTGGGTAAACAGTGGAAAGATCATTGACGCTAAAGGACTGGATTAGTTACGTAAAGCTCAATCTGGAAGTGAGGTGTTTCTGAACAGGCAGGATCTTTTTAGGGGAAATAAGAGCAAGAATTGCCTACCTCCTTTTTTTTAAAGACAGAGCTTTATCATTTATTCAAATTCAGATGCAGCATGTCTGCAAGCCACAGCAGGGAACAATAATCAGACACACAGAAAATCGTCCCAGCTTTAAGGTCCTATAAGTATCCTTTCTACAAGAGCCTGGGCTACCGAAATGACAGAAAGCTGCCAGGAAAGGAATGGTGTTTGAACTTAAGCCTGCTCATGGTGAATTCATTTGCAAATTCAAGCAGATGATTCCAGGGTAATTATTATTATGTTGCTCGCTTAGCTGCAGCTGTGATTTCCTTTTTGCATAGTGTAAACCCAGCTTTACAGAATGTTTCCCAGCACCTTCTGTGATAATTGACAGCTATATGTAAACCCTGCCCATTGTTTCAAATAGCGCAACATGTTCTTAATTGCATGTTTCAGGGTAGAAATGGATTGAAAAATGAATAGACAAATAAAGCAATAAAGTATTTAGAATTTGTTTCATTCATTCATTTTTATAGGTGCTCTTGGGTATATTCTCCTGGCTCATTCATGTGAACTCAACTGGTGTTTAATGGAAACTTTGTGAAAATGCTGAGGAAAGAAAATACTTCTCTGAAATTCCAGCAGTACTTTGATATCAGGTTGTACATGAGTATATGAGAGACTTTCTGACCAAAGGAATATTCTCTGTCTTATTTCCTTTGCCCTATTACCTTTGGAGATTATTTATTTTATTAAGGCAGCAACATAAAAAAAATGCAGGACTGGATTGTGCTGCCTACACAGCAATAGTGTGTAGGAGTCTAATGACTGTTTTTCCTCCAAAAAAGGTCCCACAAGCATGCAAACTGCCCCCAGATGACCCTTGCTGGATGAAGGCTGAATCATAGAAACATTTAAGTTGAAAAAGACCTTTAAGATCATTGACTCCAACCGTTTACCCTGCACCACTGAGTTCACAGCTAAGCCATGTCCCTAAGTGCCACATCTACTCTTCTTTTAAACATCTCCAGGGACAGTGACTCAGCCACTTCCCTGGGCAGCCTCCTAATGACCAGTCTAAACCTCTCCCTGATGCAACTTGAGGCCATTGCCTACTGTTCTGTTGCTTAGCACTTGGGATGAGTGATTGGCTCCCAACTCATTACAACCTCCTTTCAGGTTGTGAAGACACACAAGACCTCTGCAGAAAGTTTGCTGTGGGAATGAGAAGGTGGAGATGTCAAAAAGAAATACTTGGATGCGAAGTCCCTTTCTCCATTAAGAGGATTCTTACGAACCAGGTTTGAATGGAGGATTGAAGAACTTACGTTTTTTAAATTGTAAACCAAAATTTGAAAGACCATCACTAACCCAGTAGACCAGCAATAATCAGAAAGCCAGAGAATACTGTATGACACTGGAAAGGATTTTATGCAGATGATGTCATTCTTTCTTTGAATGAATGCTATTAATCTGCATCTGAAGCATAAAACCATGAGGTAATGGAATACATTAATTGCTGCAAGCTGCCAGTGTCTCTAGGCCAGTGGTTACCAACATTTTTTGAGCCAGTCTCTCAGCTCTTTTCCTCCTGGCCCTTGTCCCCAGTGGGTAACTTCCATCTTTGCTCATATCCCTTGAAATGTCCCATTTCATTTTTCCAGCCAGAGCCTTTGCTGCTCTCCTGTGCCCCAGCTCTCCATGCTCCTGCTGCTTTTTTCTTACTGCCAGTGCCAAGAACAAGATCACAGCAGAGCTTATTCCCTCGGCCCCTTGCACTCTGCAGAGCCTCACCCTCAACACAGACATCCCTTGCTGGTGAGGAAGGGAAGTTCTCAGTTGCCTGATTTGCTCTCCTAGTTCAGCAGCAGTGAGGAAGGGGAATGTGAATGCAAAGGATCCATGTGGCATGTTTTCCATCATGGATTAAACAAGTGTGTGAAAGCTCTTTGGTAGGAGATAGTTATTGCTTTCTTCCAGGTTCTCAGAATTTGCTCAGGAGGGAACACCAGGGGATTTTCAGAGCATTGTGTGAATGGCCTTGCAGAGCAAGATATTACCATTCCCTGAGTATGCCCCAAACTGGTAACTTATGCTAAGGCAATAACATTTCCTTTTGGGTTTGGGTTTTGGGGCTTTTTGGTTCGTTTGTTGGGGTGGGGTTTTTTGGTTCATCCTTTGGATCCGATTCTTCTATGTCTAATATAAGTACACGCAGATAACTGATACTGATACTCAATACAGGTTTTTATAGTAATGTATTAGAAAGATAAAGATAGTCCTGGCTATTTTTATAGTGATGTAAGTGTCAGGTCAGGACCCCAAGATCCGGCCTGAGGACTGGAACTCAAGCTCTGTATCTCATGTTGTAAGCAACCAAGAGCTTGTGTTTGTGCAGCTCACATCCTAAAATAGTTAAGGTGTTCTGAAATCAGGTTATGATGTCTGTATGAACAGAGCCAGCAACAGCTCCCACTCAGGCATAGGACAAAACCAGACTGCTGCTTTAATTCCTGCTACAGGCTTTATTGGACCACTCTTCAGAGCAGCTTCCATCCATTATTGGTAATCCAGCCACTTGCTACCAGCCAAGTGGTTTGGAGAGAGGAGAAGCTGTGGAAGAGGAGTCTGGGAACCAGATTTTAAGGAAAGACTGAGGCAGATGAAGCTAAGAGGAAGATGAAGGCGTGGGATGGATCTGCTCTGGGACAGATCCAGGGGTTTGCAGGGTCCCCTGCTTTGTTCAAAACAGAAATTGGTAAACGTGTATTGCATGAAAGAAAGAACTGAGGATGGAGACTGGAGATTGTTAGAGCTGTATCTTGCTCTGGAGAACAAAATCTATCCTTGGTTCTGCTCTAATTCCTGTATGATGTTAATCAAGCTTTGATAGTTTGACAGTTTATTTAAGCAAGTATGTTTCTTACATCCTGTATTCCAGATTTCAGGTACTGATGCTTCTGTTTGCAGTGAAAGTCAATGTAAGTTGTTCCCTTGTCAAGTAAAGTGCTGAATAATGCTAAAGCTCTTGAAAAAAAATCAAACTGGGCATTTAAAATTAATGAACAAATGGGTATTTGTGATACTAGAGTGGCGGGTGTCATAGATATTAGTAATTCTGTCTCCACCACAGGGTTTGAATGGCACCATTACTAAGGCTTTGGTACCGTGCCTTGAGCAATACGGTGAAAAGAAATATTGAACAGGAGCTCATTAATGGTGCACTCATACACAGTGTTCTGGCAGCAGCAAATCCTGTCTCATGGGTTGCTGACCTCTCAGATCTGCTGGTAGAAGAGCACGTCTCGCTGTTCCTCGGTTTTGCAAAAATGATCTGCCTTAGCGTGGGCACTGCTTTGACTGCCATTCAAAAGCGTATCCACATCCATCCTGACCCTCCAACAAACCTGAATCATTTGACAGAATTTGAGTTAGGAAATGACTACAGATGGAGCTGTGCTGGCGGATCACAAAGCATGATTATATCCCTGGTGGAGAAGGGGTGGTGAGTAGCTGGTGGTTGGGCTAAGGCAGTAGACTTTCTTGGGATTAGCTATGATCAAAACACATCTGACCCTGTTCCACTGGGGTCCCATCCTCAGTCACATGCAGTGCATGGGGTGGCCTTCACCCAGAGCAAAGGAGCATGGCATGATGTTGGTCCAGTGCTCACTGCTCAGGTAACATTTCTAGTGCTGTTTCCCAACCAACAATTTTCCAGTTGCGAACCTTACAGTCCGAAGTGTATCCTGAGCACATTTTTATACATCAGCACACATGGAAATACATGTTACATAAAGTGTATGTGCACCATGCATATGTATAACTTTCCACAGGAAATATGTTTTTCCTACCTTTTCTTTGCCATGCTAGAGGAAATACTCAAGGGGGAGATGAATCAGTCCAGTGGCACAGCCAAAATTACAATGAGTCTATCAAGTGGACCTCACAGGGAACATTTAAATCCCATAGGTATTTTAGAGACACTTAGTAACTTCTGGTGCTGCTTAAATATTAACAGCTGCTCTGAACTGCTGGCTGAATGATAGTTTGGAAAGCTTTTTGTGCAGATCCATGACATAACGATGCCTCAGCTGAAGAGGAATGATTCCTTTAATCAAATCATTGTGAAACATGTCTGATTCACCATGGAGTTGCCAAACAGCATGTCCCAAGTCTCTGCAGCAGATACAAGGGATAATGGGAAGTGTTGGAGGGGGGGAGTGGAAAAGGGCAATATGTTTTTTTAAACCACACCCATACTCTGACTCTTGGGCCAGCAGTGAACAAAACAAGTTTCCTAACTCACACCGGAGTCTCAAACTTCTTTGATTCATGCCAACTGCTGATGGTCCCAAGGGCAGTTTGAAAGGAGAAGCAACCACTAGTGGTGTGGATGTTCTAGTCATAATTGGTATACCATCCTCAGAGAAGGTACAGCTTCATATTAGAAAGTTAGGCAATTCCCCCAGAGTGAAGCCAGATGGCTTTCAGGACATTTTGGTTTGTCTCTGTTATTCCAAAAGGTTGCAGTGAAGGTACGTGGGCTGAGCTGGGAAACCTGCCCTTCTGCTGTGGTGTACCTTGAGTGATATTCATGCATAAAATGTGTCTGTTTTCATTGAGAAGGAGTTACCAAGGGAAAGGAGGCTTGACATTGGCAGAACTTCCACCAATTAGTGGAATAATTTCCACCACCTGGTATGGCTTTTCTGCACTGACTGAAGGGTAGTTACAGCTCAAGATCCATTTTATGCAAGTTTAAAAGACAAGAGGTACCCCACTACAGTGACATGACTATGTGTGCTGGCCTTGAAATGGCTTACAAGACACTTCACCAGCACAAAATGCTCCCTGAAGGAACTAATTTTGCCTGTTGGGAAAAAAATAATCTATTCTTTGAAAGAAAAAAAACCTGAGTTTAAAAATGGGATTGGTCTTCTGATAAACTGTACCATAAAGGTGGACAAAGTTCCTGTGGCACACTGCATGAAATAACCTGGAATAAATGTCACTTGGCTGAAGGGGCTGTCCACACGGTGACTATTCATGTTCTGTACAAGTGGTGTGATCGATTTTTGTGATCCCAGACAAAAGTAGACTCTTCTGAAGCATTGTCAGCCTGTGAAAATCTTCCAAAGCTGCTGCTGAAAAGCCAACAGTGTGGCCAGCTTCCAGCTTGGCATCCACTGCTAATGTTCCATCTACCTAAAATTGCCATTATAACATAGTTAGAAAAGGCGTTTTTCATTTCCTGCTCTGCACTGATGTGTAGAGTTACTGTGTGCTGTTAGCAACTAAGTGCTGGTTTTCACTTCGGAAACAGATGCCTTTTATTGAAGGCTGGATCTTGGCAGCCCCTCCATAACTACAGAGGTGGAAAAGGGTGCAAGAAGCTGCCTGGACACAAACATGTATGCACGGTGCTCTTTCCATCACATGTGGTTTTCCTTCACCACTGTCCTCAGCTTTGGTTTCTGAGATGTGAGGCTCCTCTCTCTCATGCAGTGTCAAGAGGAGCGTTCATTGCATCTCTCCCAGCACACAAGAGCACTCCTGGATGCAGTTGGCTGCAGTCCCTGCCCAAATCTTCCCCATGTGAAATTGTTGGTGTAAGAGTTATGGGCTGCTCTGTAGTTTCTAAAAGACTTCAGACCTCCTCCATTAAGACATGCTATGCATCTGCCAGCCTCTGTAGATCAGGGCACAATGGCCACTCATGGTGACCACAGTTCAGTGTGAATCAGATTCTTTTTCTCTAAAGCTGTTTCAGGAGCTGAAACTGTCCTTGTCTTCACCCTGGATAAACCCTCCTGACAGTGGCCATGAATCATTCTTGAATAACTCTTCCACAGAGATGGTTCTGAAGGTCTGTTGAGTCATCTGTGCAGTCAGGGTTTGCAGTACACTGACCCCACACCTGCATTTTCCAGAAGAGCTCAGTGGGAAATGCCCCATGCCACGGCTCACAGTGTCCTGCATGTACCTTGCACCATTTTTCCTGGCTACCCTCATCTCTTCTCAAAGCTTACTGCAGCTTTGGCAATACTCTTGCTTTCTAGGTCATACTTAAGCCAGGTCAGAAGCACAGGTTTAATGTGACACTATCTCTGCTGGTTGGAGATGATGCTGCCTGGAGGTGTCTGTTGCTGTTCAAGTGCCAGAGATCTCCATTCCCACCACTCAACCAGCAGGTGGAAATATGTTTACGTACACCACTTGCTTCCTTACAGAATGATCTCAGTTATCTCAAACCACCAGAGAAGGCAGTCTGAACTAGCCCACACGAAGTGGAGCAGCTCAAGGAGTGTCTGCACAACCCCTTTTGCTGGCAAAGCAGGAACTGTGAGTGCATGTGGGACTCTAACACACAGTCACAGCTGAAAAAGCAAAGAGAGAAGACATTTATCCACAGCCTTGAAATCCATCTGACTTCAACCTGGTCCATTGGAGGCAATGCTAACACAGGGATAGGATTTTAAGTACTAAAGATCCCAACATAAACTAAATTAAAATCCAATTACATGAATTTGCAATGAGGAGGGAAGAATAAACATAATATCTGAACTTTATTAAAGGATTTGCATTTGTATGGGAACATTTACAAAATTAAATGCTTTAAAAGTTGTTTCAGATTATTTGTCCAGGAATAATTATCACGTAAAATTGGACTGTATATAAAGAGAAAACCAAATTAAACTGAGACACAAGGTAAAGTTATTCATAAGAATCATTGTTTTGTACTTCATATACTTTTTTTCAGAAACCCTGAAATGTCTTACTGCAGGATAATTAAAATATAACCTTGCTCCAGGAAACCCAGCACTTGCAAGCCCAATCCTGTGCATGAGTCTGTCTGTACACTGCTTGAAACAACCCAACCAAAGTGTTAGATACTCACTAGTGAGAGCAGAGAGGAGGCAAATAGCACGTGAACAACTTTTGGGGTTGATTTTTAACTTAGGAAAGTTAGGTGCCACCAAAGACCACAAATAATAGCGAGAATCTTGGAAAGATTACCCTTGTGGAATGGAGAGATCAAAGGGAGAACCAATTAGGGGAAAACAGTCTAAAAGTGAACATCATAGGTAGCAATGGCAGTAGAAAGCAGTAATGTAAAAAAAAAAATGTACGTAGAAAGTGCAGAAGAATTCTTTCCAGGTTTATAATGATTTGCATACAAGCAAACTAAAGAGTCCTTAAATAAATTTTAAAGTAGCCTGGATGTAAATTTGAATGCAGGCTGTATTATTTGCAGCTTTCAAAGTTTAAAAATACTTGCAATCCCTTTATTGCAGCTGTGTCTTTCTTTAACTTCCACACAACTTTTTTTTGTTGTGTGACATCAGATATATTTTTTGGCGTTAAGGTCTATTCCAAGCCTTAGGGGTTCTAAAATCATAAACCAGATGAAGTGAAAAGGAGGGCTTAAGAAACAGAGAACTGACATAGTGACATACACATGTTATATATACAAGTATGTTTTGCAGTTTCTTTTGCTCATTCTCTCCATCAGGGTCCTGAGAACACTAACAGTTCTTAATGAACCTGGCCAACCCCACCTGGGACCTCCACCTGACCTCCTTAAAAGGGCCCAGAAACTGCTTTAAGTTCACTTGGGGACCATCAGCATCTGCCTGAGCTATTTGGAGGCGTGTTGAGTTCCAGCTCTGCCTGACTATAGAAATCTTTTCTTTGAAACTTGATGTATGAACTGGTTTCCCAGCCTGAGCTTGGCACTGTCTTGCCACCACGGCCCTACTTGGACATTGCTGGACCTGACCTATGAACTGGCTTTGACCTTGGGTCTTTGGTCTTAATCTATCACCATGCTTTTCCTTATGGTCTGGACTCTTGGTTAGACCTGGTCAGCATCTCTGAGACTGTTCTGCTTGGCTTACTTGAGCCTGTGGGGAACACCTTAGTTCCTGGCTTGCTGTCTCTTGGAGAAAAGCCTTGCTTTTGTTGCTCTCTCCTACATGCTCCACAGGAGCTTTCTAACTGAGGTCAACTTTTGGGCTAAGCAAGAAGGAGCTGTTGCTGACTGGCTACTCTTCCCCTGGAAGCAGGAAAGTAGCAGCAGAAGGCAAAGACAAGGAATAGAAGTCTCTGGCAGCATTGTTATACTATCTTCAATACAAGAGGAAAATCTAGATAAGGCTTTTATTGTCAGATGTGAAGATCTGTGGTTCAGATTTGGCTAGAGGGCTTTGCCCACAAATATAGATAATCCTCCCTGGAGTGTTTCACTTCCCTGGATTGAGCCTGCAAAGCCTTGCTTGTCTAGGTAAGAAATATGCATGGATGAGGCTCGTGTGAGTGTTTCCAAAGCTCAGTTTAGGTCATAGTCAGTGTTTGTTATCAGACCAATCCACTTGTGTTTTATGGGTCAAGAGGACTGGGACTCTGCTGTTGATGGTATTTCTGCAGTAGACTTCCAGAATCAGCTTTTGATCACTTTTTTGTCACTGCATCCAACCAACTCCATGATATCAAGGAATGTTTTTGGTCTCAGCTGTAACAGTACTGGGCAGCAGGTCCCATAAGGAGCAGCCATTTGCACTTCCATGTCCTCTTTGTGTTCCCACTGGGACCTGCTTAAGAGGCATACACCAAATGGTCAGCCTAGAGGGAGGATGATAGAGAAATGAGCCAAGTCCTTCCTCTCCTAACCTGCAACTTCTCAAAAAATGCATCCAGATTGGGGAAAATAAGGTGGAACACATGGTGTCTCTAATGCAACCTGGGTAGGGAAAAGGGGCTTTGAAGTGGGGAGGGAAACAGTGTGGAGAACAACCAGACAAAACACACAACAGGAAGGCCCTGGGAATGGGAGTAGGGAATGAAGGAGTAAGTAAAGAGAATGTGTAAGTGGAAAGGGTATTTTTTTAAAAAAAAAGCTTTTTTATGGGCAGCTTGTGATAGTAAAAGGGGAGATGCAAAGATGGGTAACTGTGAGTTTGGCCTCCACACACCAGATTGAAATGTCTTGTTTACTTCATCCTCAGTCCATGGCAGTGGAGTGAAGCATTTCTGCATCTCTTGGTTTGTGTGAATAAAATGTTCTTGGCATCAGCTTTGATTTCAATGTGATTGGGTTTTAAACATAATTAGAAGCATTTTTACAGCTTTGTGTATTTCTATTTAAGAGACAACAAAAAGTAATGCACAGTTGTGTTTTTTTTTCACCAGAGAAGGATCTCTAAAATGTTACACCACAATGGCACTACAGCCTTGACAATAAGAACATGCAGGGTGGAGCATTGCAGAATTGGTTCTGAATATTTGGTGACAATGCCTCTGACTCAACAAAAAGCACAACCTGTGGCTTGGTAGCCCTGTTGATCTCGATGCCTCATTGTGCAAGCTGTTCACAGGATCAGGTAGCTAAAATGGAGCCTCGGGTTGGGGGAGAAGGGGTTCAGGTATGTCTCAATTCTCTGTGAACTTTTTTGATTCACTAACATTCACTTTCCTTTTCTGTTTGAAGTTTACTGTGGAGGCAACAGTGAGGTCATCAGGGATTCTAGGCATGCATGGTCCCACTAAGGCAGGGAGATAACTCACTTGCTCAAATGATGTCTGTAAAACTTGATACAAGAAGCCCTTTAGCACATTCTCCAGCTTTCTGAAAGTTCATTAGTGGGACTTAACAGACACACAAATTCTCTCCTGAAGATAGACACAGAAAAAATTACTCCACAAAGGAAATACAGCTCTACAGAGGGATTCACAGCCATGCTGTGTGCTCTTCCCCCTCTCTGCACTCTGGTACCCAAAACCTTTGGGGAGCTGAGCTGTTCTTTGCAAGCTCATCTCCTATCTGTGTCCAGCATCTGCCTCACATGGCTGGTTCTCTTTATCTCAGCTGGCCTGACCTTCATGCTGGATTTCTTCTGGTCAACTCAGCATTTCTAAGAATTGAGTGCACGTGGTGTGTGGGTTTCATGGGGTGACCAGCCACTTCTCCTGTAGGGCTTCTACAGCAATAATATACTCTAGTGCTCTTGAAGGATTCCAATTTAAGCCAGTCTTAACTTTTGCTTTCCCTTGTGTTGCCCTGAGCTTATCTCCAAGCCTAACTGTGCATCAGTCTTAGATTCTCCCTTCCACAAATATACACATATTTAATTCATCAGAATGGCTGTTCCACAGTTTGGTGAAAATAAGATATAAACTATATTTTTGTGACTTAAAAAAAGGCCTTAGCGTTTGCTATAAAGACAGGGCTGGGGAATGATTCACCTCAGAAGGAAATAGTGTGCTATTTCTGTTATACCACTTCTTAAGCCAACAGACAAACAGCTTTGGGGCTACTGTTGCACCCTAGAACGTGTTTTGGTGTCTTTCAAGTGTCTAAACAGAAGATATAGTCAGCTGTGGAATGTCTTACTCCTTTTTGGTGAAAAGGGGCTTATTTATATCACTGCAGCTCTCCTTTGCCTGGCTTTCCTCTGCCTTGTGTGCTACAAGGGTAATTGCTTATTGATGTGTGAAAATGGGTATAGGATGCAGTCATGCTGCTGCAATAGGATTTTTGGGAAAAGAGATCTGTGGCTTGTGAGATTTTTGAGACAGCTGCAAGACTGCAAGCGCTCTGGTTTCAACTTGCATTTGTTTCCTAAAGTGTGTTTTGAAAGTTTTCTATGCTCCTCAGCATTGGAGCCTGACTTGGTTAGCCTCAGTTTAAAATGATTTATAAAATCACTGGCCACAGCTAGAGGAAATGATTTTTCAGGATGCCCCATAAACAGATAAATTATATAGGATTATTGACAGAAAGCCACCAAGATAATTCAAAGCAAAGCCATACATTTAATTGTTGTAGCCATTTGAATCTGAGGAGGGCTGAGCATCTTTAAATGATTGCAAGAGCACAGCTAACAAAAGGGAAGCTGTCTGGCTTGTGATGCACCACTGCAAATATTCTGAATACTATTTGAATGCCACTTCATAGTCAGAGAAACAAGGCTAAAGGAACCTGAAGCTTTGTCATTTATTTGTGCCTAGTGTTCTGCAATATGCCTGTAAAGTAAACATCCCAGTAATCAAATGAAATTTAACTTGAGAATTTTCAATAGAATGGGGATTATTTTCCTCTGTGTGGATTTCTTCTATTCACATCTGTACTGGGGAGGAGGCAAGGAAAAACATTTTCACAAAAAATAATGATGTTTTGCTTATTTCCTTTTAACCCTGCAACCTTTGAGCTGCTAAGCAAACTTAATGTGCTCAAAATGTGATGTTTAAAAAAGTTCTCCCATAGATGCCTGTGGCAAACATAATCCTAGAGAGCAATTGAATGGCCAAAGTATTTGGGAAGAAGGCATCATGGTGGGGAAATGTTTTTTAAACATTCAGCTATGTTAAAGTGTTTATGGTTGAACCTAAAGAAAAAGCATACCACTGAAAGCATCTTGGCAAGGTGCACTTGCTTTAAGTGCCTTATGTGTCTTCTTCTTCAACAGATAAAATAAAAGGCTTAGCAAAAAATTGCTGGCAAACCACACCATATTTAAATGAACAGTTCAGAACCTAGAGCTACTGAGAAAGAAAGATCAGAGTGAACTGGTGGGGTGAGGTAAAGAGGAGAAGCAGTGGAAAATATGAGCAACTTCAGGAAAAAGTTCAGAAACCTAACACAGAAGTAAAAATACCTGGGTGGGAGAAAGTAAAAGGGCTATGAAAGTACAGAGCCTGTGACCTACAGAGAAACAGTTCCTTCTGAAAAGACAGAAGCAATTTTCAGGGAAAAGCCAAAGGCTCTGGGACTTGCTTTTCATGGCTACATCTTCAGAGCACCAGCCCAAGCTCAAACTTGCCTTGTGTTTGGACATAAGACTCTGCTCAGGGCCTTGGGTGAGCTCCATCTCAGGGAGGAGGAAGGAGTCTGTGCTGTCTCAGCCCTTTAATATAACCCCAATGGTATCATATCATGCACTGCAGATGAGCCTTTGTCTTCCAAATCCTCCATCCCAGGTCTCATAATTCTGCATGGCACTTATCTCCCTCCCAGAAGGGCTTAATGTCACATCCCACAAAGCCCTGCTACGTGTGTGGTGTGCTGAGTGTGAGACATCTCATTGCTTGTCAGTGGTCCAGCCTGCTCCTTATCCTGCTAAGTGCAGGTCAGCAGCAGCAGGGGCACACCAAGTGCCCACCACTGGGGCTGCCTTCTGGAGAAAAAGGCAACAGCAGTTTAACCAGTCTCATTTTAATAACTTTTTGGTTTTCTTCTTAGACTTTGGCACGCCATCGTGGAGGGTTTGGCCAGACAGGGAGTGCAGCCAGCCTGCAAAGTGCCCAGGATGTGTCTGCGGGGAGGATGCTACACGAGGTGAGACCACAGTATACTCTCACCAGAGCTTGCAGTACCAGAGGAGACCTCAAAGGGACTCTGCTAGAAGGCATTCTCCTCAGAGGGTGCTTTGCCCTGTGGCTGGTCTCCTGTCTGATCTCTTGTCCTGTGACCAGACACATGAGGCCTTGTGTGCAGGGAAGAAAGAAAGCTGATGTTGGGCTGCATTACTGATTAAAGTAGGGTGAGGATTTCTTCCCCTGCCTGGAGGAGGTGTCCTGTGATTACCCTTGGGGGAGCATGTGAGCAGTTGGGGCTTTTCCAAGGAGGGAGAAGGACAAAGAGTCAGCAAAAGGGATTTTAGCATAGCATCTTAAACACAGGTATTCTTGTTTGAGATGCTCTGATACCATTAAGATGAACATGCTGTAAATAACTAGATACGGTATCAATGATGGTGACATTAATTGAAATGTCTGTTAATAATCAGAAACATGGAAAAAATGTGAAGCTCTGTCAGTGAATTGTGCCCTATATCACTTGATGCACCTGAAGCTGGACCGATTTGTACTTTTTCTTGGCCACAGGAATCCATACCAGGTACCACTACAGAGAGCTGCAGTGTATATATGTAAGTAAAAAGGAAGGTTGTGCCAAAATTATTTGATTAAATGGTTTGCAGGGTTTAATGCCAGTCTCTCCAAATCAGAAAAAACTGAGTCAACTTATGGGACAACACAAAAGCAGCAACCCTCCTTCAGGACATCTTGTGAAGGACATTACTGTGCAAAATGTCCCAACCAAGACCAGTTCCTTGCTTAGGGCAGCAAGCTGTGGGAAGCAGGGCACAGCCAGGTCCCTGCTGTCCCCTTTGCCTACCCCCAGGAAAGCATCTGGCAGTTGCTGACAAGGGGGACTTGTGAGTATCTGGGGTAACAGTCAGTGCCAGAGAACAGGAAAAAAAATGACCCCACCTCACAGCAGTGGTCGCTGCCCTATCTCTCCAGCCCCACTGCAAGGGTGGCAAGCCCTGGAAACCCTCTGAGCACCAGCTTGTACCAGGTAAGCCAAAATCCTCTGACCTTCATCTGAGTAGTGCTGAATGAGGAGCCTCAGAGCACAAGCTAATAGACAGCAGTGCTTTTAGTGAAACCTTTATGCTAATTCAATACAGACTACTTATGGAATTTCCCTTCTCTGAGAAAATCTCGACTTCCACAGAGAAACAGTGTTCAGTCTTGTTCTTTTTCTTTTCAGAACTTCAGAAGTTCCCTCAAAAATTCCCTGAAGCCTTCATAATAAAGATTCTCAGTTGCATGTCAGGATGTAATGTACAATGTAAAGCTTTCACATTTGATGCTCAGCATAGTTAAATTTACCACAGCGTTTCACGTTCAATATATACCAAGAATTCCAGCAAAATCACACACTGTTCAACTAGAGATTTATCATGGGGTGCTTAACAATGAATTATTTAAAACTACTTAATGTATCATGGTTTCTTGAGAGCCTAATGTGTGTATGTGTATATATTTATACACAAAATACCTGTGATCCCTTACAGAAAAACAGGTTCTGAGAGAGAAGGTTTCGAGCCTAAAACTAGAGGACATTTAAAAATAGGTGTCCTGAAAATTCAATGGAGTTTTAGAAAGAAGAAAACCTCAATAACCTTCCCTGTTCAGATATACATACAGTCCTTTAAAGGGGACCTGTATCCTGTAGGGCTCCTTTTAGATGAAATTTTACAAGTATCTAAATTCTGTGATGGAGGTGTGGGGTTTTTTCTTTTTTTTTTCCTTTTTTTTTTATTATGTGTATATTGATGTGGCATTTTAGATCTCAAACTCTCAAAGAATTTCCCTCATTTGCAGGTTTGAGAAGATTACTATGTGCCTCCTACTAGCAATCATCCATAGTACTTTGCCCAAAGTACTTTACTGAGTGGGTATGCACTTCCTTTTTATTGATGGAAAAACAGACAGAAAAAGAAGAAATGGTCTGCCCAGGGTAAACAGCCTGGTACACTGCCTTTTCAAAACCCTCAGGACTGTATTTTTCGCTTGCCCAGGGGGAAGCTGGTTGGAACCACCCTGAGCTGGGCTGGAGGCAGCTCTTTGGCCCTCAGTTCTGTCCACTCGAGGTGGGCAGGCTGAGGAGTGTCCCCAGCTCGCAGCTGCCTCCTTGGTTGTTTTTTCACACAGCCGTGGGAAGAACCCCAAGGGGCCAGACTTCCAGTTCTTCATTTTGCCCTCTGACCCAAATCGACTTTGAGATGACTTGGGTTTATGTTCAAGGGTGGATCAGCTGCCACCATCTGATATACCTCCCTGGGGACCTTTCTCCTCTTTGATACCTCATTGAGTCATTCTTCTAAAGACAGTTGTGCTTGTTTGCAGAGGAAGGGCACCTATTATGCTCCTGTGCAATCCATGTGGTGAGAGGGCTGGATTTTCACACTGATGTGTGTGATGAAGTTTGACTACGTCTAGTAGAAGAACTTTTTCTTGCAGTCTCCAGGGGATTTGCTATTGTCTTTTTCCAACTTGCACCCTGGAGCATCTATTTTGAACTTATTCAGGTCCTTGCAAAGAGATGGATGATTTAGAACTTCCTTTGGCACCAGCAGCAGCTGTGAGGGGTCCTTTTTTTCAAAGGCACCATGTCAAGAAGGGGCAGCATCTGATGCTTCCTCCCTGATTCTGGTGACTGCCACCTGAAGCTTTCAGACAAGAAGTAGCAGAAGAAGGAGCCAGATGCTATGTGTCACAAAGACCAGCAGGACAGACTTTCAGGGAGAGCTGAACAGAACAAGTTGCAGTGGTTTTGGCCGAGGGAAAATTTATTTATTTAGAGGTTCAGACCCAGCTTCAGAGGTCACTTGCTCTTGGGTTTGTGACTGGTCAGACTTGGTACACTAATTTAAGCTTATGGCACCTGCAGGGTCATATTCATACTGATGTGTTTAGGCTAACAGCAATTCCAATCTTTAGCAAATCAGAATCCCAAGTCTAAAAGCTAGAGGGGGAAGACAAGCACAGTCTCTAACAGTAAAGAATCTTAATTTTCTTGTCTAAATTGAGTAGCAGAACATAATGTTTCTCCCTGTGATACTCTTTTAGGGTCTGATTTTTCCATAAACCTCCATTTCAGTGATAAATACTATATCTTGCCCTAACCACCAGCTTGCAGACCAGCCAGGGATTTCACTTACTTTTGCCTCCTGTGCTGCCTCTGGGCAGGACATAGGACAGGTTGCCCACAGCAGAGAACCTGCCACCATTGTAAGCTGTAGATTTCTCAAGGTATAATTTAAGTGAACTCAAGAGGAAAAATAGCCCAGAGACAGTGCCTGTGGCCAAAAGCTCAAGCAGAAGTGAAGTCAGGTCAGTCCACGGCTCCTGTGCATCTTCCTGCCTTGCTTTCTCCCCTGTGATATACTCATTTATCTTAACAAAAATGATTAAACGCGTTGAAAAGAGGTCCTACGTAAACACTGAAAACTCTGGGAACGGTAGTCCTGTTCTCTTTAAGGCAGGGTCTGGTCTGGACACTGAACTTCAAAGGGAAGGCTGTGGCAGGGCCAAGGCGCTTCCAGCTGAGCATACAGGCTGCCAGGGGAGCGCAGCCACGGGAGGAGGGAGAACAGGGAGGTGATGCAAGAAATATTTAATTGGGTTTATTTGCTAAAGACGTCACGTGCCGGCTCCAAACGCAAAACCCGACGGAAAACCCGAGCGGCGATGAAAAGCTGCCAACACAGTTTGGGTAAAAAAACAACAATAATAAAAAAAATAAAGAAATTGACAAGCCAAACCCAAACTCGTGCCCCTTTTCACCTTCTTGGGGGCGTGGGGGAGACCGCGCCAGAGGGGGAAGGAAGGGGCAGCACTTGGGCGGGCAGGGTGACCCTGCACGGAGGGGTCACACACACGCGTGGGCTGTGCACACACACACATACAAACACACACACACAGCTGATGCAGGAAACCAACCCCGCCGGCAAAAACCCCCGCGGTCCCGGGCCAAAAAAGGGGCGCTTTCTCGGAGCTCGACGCGCCTCCCCCTCGTATTTCCTCCCCCGCCCACTTCCAGCGGCGGAGGGGCTCTCTGCCGGCTGCCCTGGGAAGGGCTGTAGGGGCGGCGGGATGCTCGTGGGGCGGTGAGTGAGACAGAGGGCGAGCGAGTTCCCCGGCGGGGCGGGGGAAGCCCGTCGGGGAGGAACCTCCGGGGTGTGTGCTCTGCGTGCCCGTCCGTGTGTCTGTGTGTCGGTCTGTCCCTCTGTGTGTGTGTGTGTGCGTGTGTGTGTGTGCGCTCC